>CP126891.1:55532500-55937500 GCA_030440675.1 Furcifer pardalis
ATTTTGTATGCCAAAGGGGCTCAAGACCAGAAAGTAACTCAGGGAACTGGATCAGTGGTACGAGGGTCATGCTGCAATGCAGAAGGCAGATGAACGGCCACTGCGTTATATTCTCAGAACATGAGGATCACATATATTTGGATTCAGATAAGGCAGCAGCAGCAGCAGCAGCAGCAGCAGCAGTAGCAGTAGTAGTAGTTCTTAATGTACTCACAATAATTTTCATTTTTTGGGGAGGGTCTTTCTATGACCTCTGAGTGTCTTCCACAGGATAGGATTCCGGCTAGACCATCTAGAAGTCACTGAATAGATTTTGAAGGAAAGTAGAAAGGTCAACAAATAATCAAGTAAAATGTGGCTACTTAGATACAGGACAAATTTTCTGTGAATGTGAGAAATTCTGTCAATACAGCACTTATGTTCATGCCCCATCATGTGTACAAAAGAAGATCTAGTAAATGGCTGAGATAATGCTATTGAAGTACCCTACTTCTGTTCAACATCAGTCTATTTTAACATTTAAATTTGTTTTAAATTTTACCTATATTTCATATACATCCATAATTTTAAATTGTTCAATATTCTGACACAAAGAAAGCAAGCAGACCTGGGTCTGGATAGGCACTGAACTAGATGGTCACATGGTCTTCTCAGAAAGTTGGACTACCAGCTGTGAGAACCCCACAGACAACATGGCCTCTGACTAGAGGATTCCAGAAGTCATAAAGATAGACTTCTAGACAGCCTTGTTTTCTAAGATGAGTTCTTGTAATTTTCTCTCCATCCGAATAGGTATTTCTCTCTGTACTCTTATACTTCTGTAGCTGCTATGACTTTTTAGGCAAACTTTCTTCATTTTCAGTCTTAGGGTTTCCTGCCTGAAACATTTAGCTCTACTTTTGGATTTATCTTCTTTCTCCCCACCCTCCTTCTTGAATTGTTAAGGACCCTATCCTGTGGCAGAACTCTGGGGAAACCATAAACCTATATACTATTGTGGATGCCTACTGAAATTGTTGTCCATCTCTAGATTTAATACAAAACAGTTACATCTGTTTTTGTCCATTTTCTTTTCCTCGTTTTATCAGGACACAGTCCACTAAGCAACACTACAGCAATGGAAGCCTTTTGAGTCCATTGATCTGAGGTGGGATCCGAATGCATTGTTTGTGTCCCTTCTTCTCCTGTCTCCAGAAAACAATATTGTTTGGTGCATGTTTTGTTTTCTGAGGCATTCTTCCATCCAGGAACTGAGTTAATAATTCTCAGCTGCTCCTAATCTGGAACAGAGCTGGCCTTTTAACAGCACACAGTGGCAGAACTCAATGTCAAGTGCCCTGTCACTTTCAGACAGATGCACAAAATAAATGACACACACTTTATCCAGGCAGCAGGCCGTGCCAAAGGAAGTTGGAGTCTGTTAATGATAGACTTTATTAGAGGCTAAATATTTTATCAGGCTAATGGTGTTCTCTTTTCCGACAGACACAGTTTATCCACTTCGCTCTGTACCATTAGGTTTGGACCTTCCCACACACTCTTCTTTTATGACAGTGGTGGCAGGAAAGAACTAGTGTTCTATATGTAATTAAGGAAAACAGAAAGTAATGACTAAAAGGTAGGAGTTCAGACAACCGGAGGGATTTTTCAGCTCTTGACTGCTAATCTAAGAGTGAACTGCTCCATATTACATTTACCAGTCCGTCTGTTTTGAAAACCAGTTAATGGCAGCAGCAGGGAGGGGTCTTCGAAGGTTTGCTCATCTTATGAGGAAAAAAACTGGGTGGAACAAGACCCATTTGGTTCCACCTTCAATTCACCATTCACAACCCAGAATAGTGCTAGCTACTAAATCAGGTGCTATTAAAAAGTGCTATTCATAAATAAATAAAGCATGCAAACAAGCAAAAATTGGGTCATTGTTGTTATTACTTCCATACCTGTTCATCACACAGCCCTGGTGGTACAGTGGTTAAACTGCTGTACTGCAACCAAAAGGTTGTAGATTCAATCCTGACTGGGGTTTAAGGTTGACTCAGCTCTCCATTCTTCTGAGGTGGGTAAAGTACCCAACATGTTGGTGTCAAAATGCTAATTGACTTGTGAACCACCAAGAGAGTGCATTAAGCACTATGGGACAGTAGATAAGTGTGATTGCTTTGCTTTTGGCTGTACCTCATCACTTGTTTTGGCAGACTCAGATGGTCCTTTGGCATAAATCTCCAGAACTGCACCAGCCACATATTAGTCAGTCAGTGGGCTGGACAATGCAACAACCTTTTTGTTTCTTCATTGACAGAGATACAATAAGAAACTAAAGAGAAAAGTCAGCCTGCAAAATTACAGACAACTAGCTTTGGATACTCTGCATCTTTAGAGTTTGCTTTAAAGGCAAAAAACAAAAAGGCAGAAGCAACTTCAATCCCATTAAATTCTACTTTTGCTGCAGCACACAATTTGTTTTGTAGATTTCCTTTCCATTCCTCTACAATTGAATCCAGACTGCCTGCTTTTATTAAGATGTCACATAGATTGCTCCAAATCATGCAAATTCAGTTTGGAATTTGGACTTCGTCTGATTTTTTGTTTTTTGGTGGTGTTGCGATATGTGATATGTTGTAATAATCTGACCAGAGTGGGGGGAAACATCCATATGGGTAGTAGATAAATGTAAAAAATAAATAAATAAAATCCAACACATAGCCACTTCCAATATTATCACATTTAAAATTTGAATGGAGAATGCATAGTGAAACAAAGTGGCTTTTCAGATGGCATCTAATGAATTTGTGGCCAAGATGTGGTTTATATAGGGGTCTTTTTGACCCATAGACTATTTTTTATAATGACCATGGCAATTTTGTGGCTTGGGAAGTGGGAAAAGCAGGATGGCAAGGGAGCTATATCCATTAGGAAACTGCTCTGATTGCCTTAGTGCCAGAATATGGACTTTCTGATGGTATTGTACTTGTGGTTCCCAGACTTGTCTTTTTCCATGATGGCAAGAGTATTAAAGGGCAACAACAACTAGACTACTCAGCTCTTTGATTTATAGATTACACCCTCTGTGCATTTGTTGTTCAGTCGCACAGTCAATTCTGACCCTTTGCGACCCCATGGACCACTGTCCGCCAGGCACTTATGTCCTCCACCATCCACCTCAACTCGCTCAGCTCTGTGCCCATCCATCTAGCCATCTCATTTTTGGTCATCCCCTTTTTCTTTTGCCCTCCACCTTTCCCAGCATCAAGGCTTTCTCAAGTGAATCCTCATTTGTTGTCCAAAGTACTTTAGCTTCATCTTTACTATTTGCCTTTCTAAGGAGCAGTCAGGGTTGATTGCTTCTAAGATTGACCTATTTGTTCTCCTCGCTGTCCAGGGGACTCTCAAAACTCTCCTCCAACACCACATCTCAAAGGCATCTATTCTGCGCTCAGCTTTCCTAATGGTACCTAATTGCCTTTTGAACAACTACTTCTATAGAGCTGTAGATCTGAACAATGACTGGTCAAATTCCCAACCCAGATTATGTACGCTCTCTTTCAAAGGGAGAATGATACATCCCATCCCACCCCCAAGCTAGTGGGAATTCTCTCTACTTGTGATTGGTTATCCTCTACCAGCATCATGGATTATTGCATTGAGCAGAAGATTAGACTTGATGGCCTCATAGGCCTCTTGCAACTCTATTATTCTGTGATTCTATGAGTCATCAGGCACACTTTGGCCCTGGCTCGCTGATATTGTTTTTACATGTTCTTATCAAAGGGTTTGCAAATCATCGACTACAACTTGTATCCAAGAATGCATTTTTCCCCCTGAAGCAGGAAAAATGTCACTGGCGTGAATTTGTTTAAGGTGGATCCCATCCAGTAATGGGATGTAACAGGTTCTCACCAGTTTGCCAGAACCGGTAGTAACTTTTCCCAGTGTCCTGGACAACCGGTAGCAGTTTTTGTGGGGAACCACCTTCGGGGCTTACCTTTTCACTGGTTCCCCCACTGCACATGCGCGCCAAGCACTTGGTGTGCATGCTTGCCTACAGTGCTTGATGCATATGCACGGCCTCCTTGCTGTCCTTGTGTTGTGGGTGGGTGGGTTGAGGGGTGTGTGTGCGTGCTTATTTTTATTTTTAATTTTTAATTTTTATTTTTTTCTTTGGCTCCACTCATGGTGTCATGACATCATGATGTTAGCTCTGCCCACACTGTGATGACATCACGGTGGGGTAGTAAAATTTTTGACATCCTACCACTGATCCTATCTTGCCATGAAGTAACCCACACACGATGATCTCGGAGTCATCACCCACGACACACATGAAGTGCAACATGCAGGACATGCAGGACATGCAGGACATGCAGGACATGCGGGACATGCGGGACATGCGACATGCTGGTGGTTTGCAAATAATGCACAGATAAATACCAAATTGAAAGTTTGAGATTCTAGATAGATTCCTCTGAATTATTCGCAGGTGTTTAAAACAAAAATGCATGGCCGTGACATTAAAAAGAGATCAACACTACTCATTTGCAGGCTGGACTCTGTAATCATTCATACCAAGTAATTAGACTTCTATTATAGCATCTGCTGGCTGTTCATCTTAACTGCTCATTATCTTTCCCTTATAGCAAAGCTGAGCAAGGGAGCTGTCTGTGGTGCTGATGTCTTGCCTTAAGCAACTTGGCAGTAATTGGGGGACCCACAATTCTTCTACAGAAGCCTGTCAAGCAGCTCTGGAGCTTTCCATATTGAGCCTCCTCCAGTTGCTTATTGCTGCTTGTTTGACTTGCTGTTAGCAAACATATTTCTACCTTGTTGATGCAGGGACTCAAGCAGCCTTATTGCTAGAAAGTGGGATGTTATATCTGTATGTATCTTGATCTGAAAAGTATGTTGTTTAATATCAGAGTTTGGAAATCCTTTTAGCCATAGCTCCTGGTATTTTCTACCGGCTATGGTACCTGTGGGATTTCAGGGGCCATATTCCCCCTCAAAGTAACTTTCCCCAGTGTTGGTTGAGCTTTGGTATCTATAGCATAAACATCCTAGTTAGTGGTTGGTTGCATTCAGATTTATTTGGGACAGTTCAGGATCAGGCACAAGAAAGGAAATAAAAACATCTTGCTCATTCTTTTCCCAGGGTAAAATAAGAAAAGCATGGCTAGCTATTTTCTCTGGCTTAGCCTAGCCTAGCCTGCTAACACAGTTTACTATATTTGCTTACTCACAAGCACACATTGTGGGAAGTGATCCTAAGGCATGGCATTCTGTGGTCATGTGGAAGGCATGACCAGATGCCAGAGTGCATGGAACACTGTTGGTGTTTCTCCTCCACATTCCCATAATCAAAACACATATTTTTTTAACTCATCCCTCCTCTTCCAGGGTTTTAACCAGTTAAAGCACAGCATACAAAATTCATCACTCTAGTTCCATTCTCACAGTTTTCAGCTTGTTATGACTGCATTCAAAGTAAACTAATCAGCACCTGCTTTGGAGGTTTAATTCCAGGCTTCTCTAGCTCTGCCCAGGGAATTAAAACTCAAGGAAACTACTTTCCTCATTAAAAGCAAAGCCCCTATGTTAATTCATTACAGTAGTCCAGAAAAAAACAGTAATTTCCAATTATCTGAGGTATGTTATTTGAATTTACTCTCTTTTCCTTATGTCTCCTCCAGTGAGACATCCCAGGCCAGGGACATGGGATTTAAGATTTAGTTTTATTTGCATCAAAGAGGACAGAAAATATAAGATTTGATAAATAAACAGGCTGAAAGTGAAGTCCCTTAACTACTTTTTTTTTTTGCATGAAATCTCAACAGAAACCACCTTCTGTAGCCCCTTTCCTGAGGCTTTTTCCAAAGTCCATAACATCACACACCCTCGCTACTCTCAATATGCCATTCCATCTAACAGGAAGTCCAGGTATTAGAGGAAGTACAGTACCAGTTGGTTTGGCATAAACAAATAAGATCACTATGGAACAAAAGGGATTTAACAGCAAGCTCAGGAGAAACTCAATGTCTTTCGTGTAACAGATCTTTCAACAACAGCAGCCTGACAAGACAATCCTAATTTCCATCCCTATTGAGCCTGGTTTAACAAACTAAGGAATTATGAATGTAAATTGGAGAATTAAAAATGTGAAATGAAAGATAAAGGTTGGTACATCCACCAGTATGACATGGCTTACTGCCTGGAGCTCAGCAAAGGAGTCTTCTCATTAGATGGTGGAGCTACACTACAGCATTTTCTGGCAAGTGCCACCTGTCAAGGCTTGTATTAAAAATTTTTGGACTACTTCTTTCCCTCCTCAAATGCATTCTCAGGAACCCTCCTCTTTAGACTCTCCAATGCTGCAGGGGAATTGTTTCTTTTGGAAACCATCATTGGCGTTCGAAACTTGGCTGTTCTTTGACCCCCGTTGATTTATTCAAAGAATCCAAGCTGGATAGAAGCTAATGATCATCCGTGTTTATTTTATCAGGAGGTGAAGCATGATGATAACCCACATTTAAAACAACTGCTCCAAACTGTAACATGGTAATGAGATTTGCCTCTGTGCCTGTCGAAGGCAGACCACAAGGTGACACATTTCATTTATTAGCAGACTTTAGAATACAGTATTCAACAACTTGGGTCCTTGGAGACAAAGGTGTGAATGAAGGACTATAAATAGTAAGATGTGCAAGGAATTTGGCTTAGTGCATTGACACGTATGAATAATGGTGATAGTGTAGCTTTCATCCCTCCCCAATCCAGAGCAGTCTTGGATGATTAATTATTTCTATTCTTGGACTCATCAACAAAGTGTCTTAAACAGAAGTGCAGTTTATATAGAAGAAAAACAATTTGTGAGATGCATAATGGAGCCCATCAAGAAGGGATTTTTTTTTAAAAAAAGTGGGAGAAATTATAGAGGTATGTGATACCTTCTAGATTCCATCTTTTTTCAGCAAACATTTTTGCCCTTCAAAAACATAATTTTCAGAACACTTAACCATGATGTATAGAGAAGGAAGAAGGGTGGAATACCAAGCATTTGTCCAGAAATTGTGGTCAAGATGACTGTAGTTAAACTAAGATAGAAATATAATTTGTCCAAGGACAACATTTTCTTTATATATCATGAGACATTATACCTTCAGTTTTTTATTATTATTATTATTATTATTATTATTATTATTATTATTATTATTATTATTATTATTATTATTATTATTATTATTATTATCATCATCATCATCATCATCATCATCATCATCATCATCATCATCATCATCATCAATATTCTATATATTTGCCCCCACTTTCCAAAACATTATGTATTCCTGTCCCGGTTTTGTTCCTTTCCAAAACATTATGTATTCCTGTCCCGGTTTTGTTCCTTTTGCTTTAATTAAGACATGTTCCATAGATTCTTCCCAAACCTCTTTTAAGTAATTTCTTTTTCTTATTCCCTTCTTTAACTTTAATTTGCACATCATTCTGTCATATATCACAAGATTCCATAGTTCTTTATACCAATCACAAGGGCATTTTCTAAACTCGCATAATAAGTTTACATCCTAAGCAGGTTATATTTTTCTACCCTTATTGCATTTGATGTATTCTGTTAGTTCCATCAGTGACTTACCATAGCTCCACATCAAAGGTCTCCGAATCCCTGTGAGACTCATTTTGGAGATAAGATGCTATTTTAAACCTAAGAATTAAGATCTGGGGAATTTTTCTCAATTTCAAACTCTGGGAAAGTATTGCATGCGACTGGGTTCAGATTTGTGGCCTGGAAAGGCATCAAGTGGAACTGAACTCGGGCTCACAGCTTGGGCAGATGTTACATGGAGTGAAAAATTGGGTTTCTCACTCAGGGAGGTGTTGAAGAGAACTCTGATTTGGCTTAAATCTTTTGAAGGTATTTCACTAGGTCCTTACACACATAAAATTGAACACTACTGCATATGTTTGCTGGATCAAGATCCTCATTGATAAGCAATATTTGTATCCTGCCCATATTACTTTAGACATCAGTTCCTACAGAGCCCAATTCTGCATCACTCTCTATAAAGTTGGCCGCTTGAAGACGTGGGGCAGAGTTTTCCATGTTTTGAAGAACTGGAAGCTACTAGACAAAACAGAGTGCAGTCAGTCTGCAATTTCTAAAAAAATATCATAGCTCCTGGAGACTTCCAGGAGTAGTGAATGTCTCCTTTTCTTCTTGTTTGCCCATCTATCTATTTTTTTGATGATGGGTACATCTAGTAGAGGGAACTGTGGTGGCTTAGTACTTAAGACACTGAATTTGACAATTGGAAGGTCAACAGATCAGCATTTTGAGGCCTGAGTGCTGCATAATGGAATGAGCTCCTATCTCTGTCCAAGCTCCTGCCAACCTAGTAGTTTGAAGGAAAAAAATTACAAATAAATAAATAGATACCACTTTGGTGGGAAGGTAACAGCACTCCATGCACTCTGGTGTCTAGTCATGCCTGCCACATGGCCATGGAAACATCTTCAGATGCAGACAGCACTGACTCTTTGGCTGTAAATGGAGATGAGCACCATATCCCAGAGTCGGATATGACTGGCATACGAGAGAGTGCAACATTTACCTTTACATCTAGTAGAATCTAGGCAGGGAAAATAAGTAATTGTTGTGTTATCCAAAGGCAAACCAAATCACCTGAATGATGAGTATGAACAAAAGAAAGAAAGAAAGAAGGCCCAAAGGTTGATAAGGCTCATACTTAAAATGGCTAAAGGAGCATGGAAAACACAAGCCTTAGTCCCCCATGCACCATTGGACCATGCTATGGTAGCGGTAGGACCTCCCAATGGCAAGAGGCTGGGAGAAGATGCTTCAATTCATCACATCAAACTGATGTGTGAAACATGGATCAACCAAATAAGTTAAAGATGCCCAATAACCTGCCCTGATGTAGGATAGCTGGCAAAGCTTTTAAATAAATAAATTTAAATACATTGCTGGAGATTTCTCAAGGCTAGAAGTTCACAGCTGAGGGCCAAAAACTGTGAATAAACATTTGTTGCTATGGCAAAACTTCCAATTTCCATTTTGTTGTGTTGTGTTTTATTTTATTTTATTGGAGAAGGACTCTTGGCTGGGATACAAAATGGCTGAGTAGGCTGCAGTTTGAAGCCACTGCCAAATTCAGACAACTGCACTGTGGAGAGCTATTTTGTACTTCAATAATAACCGGGGGGGGGGGAGTTTAACTGTTAAACACGTTTTTGTATGGCATTTCAAGCAAAATTGTAGACCCCTATTGCTGCCCATAAATCTCTTTTTGTCATTGTTCTGGCTGCCTACTAGCTGTTATCTCCCATGAAGTCTTTTTTTCAAATAGAAAAAGTTCTCATTTGCCATTGTTTTAAGGAAGGGGATTTAATTATACCAGGAAACGGCAGGTTTGGCCGGGCTTCTGCCTTGCTTATGTTTATCCTGTTTTTGGGAAGCTTGTTGTGGGTTTTTCAGCATTTTACAAGAACCCAAGTCTTCATTCTTTACACAAAAAACACCCCACAAATCCTGTGTGATGCTAATGAGGCATGCTATGTAGATTAAGGCAAAGTTATGCAAATCCCTTCTCTAATATTGTTTGGGAAGAATGTGCATGGGGCTTAGCTAATTATGGATCTTGCTTATCATTTTACAGTTTAACTCCGTAAGGTTAACAGGATGCAAGTCTCAAGGCAGTTACTCTGAGCTTCTCTGTAGTAGAGATCAGAAAATGAACTTTTTTGAACATCTCTTGCTTGCTTCGCTGATTGGTTATTCGGGGAGTTGCAGTGAGTAAAAGTACAGTTGTACCTCGCTTAAAGAGCATAATGCGTTCCACAGGATTGCTCTTTAACGAGTTTGCTCTTTAAGTGAAACACCATTGTAAGTGACCAATTGTGGGGGGAATTGCGAACCCCGATTTATTTGTTAAGCGAGTTTTTGGTTGGTTTTATTTGTTAAGCGAAGCGAACATTCAGAGAAAATTCTGCTCTTTAAGTGAGTTACTCTTTAAGCGAAACGCTCTTTATGCGAGGTTTGACTGTACTTTTCCCCCAAGGACTGAGATTTGGCTTTTGTTCAATATTTTCCTAACCTGTCTTTGCTCCAAGGCTGTCTGGGTGCAGAGGCGTAGCTACCGCCGTATCTGCCGTATCAATTATACGGGGGGCCCAGGCCACGGGGGCCCCCAACGTGCGTAAGCAAAACAAATCTTTACCCTTCCTAAGGGCCCCCAAACAAATTTTTATACGGGGCCCTGCCAAGGCACGCTACTCTTCTGTCTGGGTGTGACTAATAAAAGAAAACATGTTGAGTAGAAGTTCAAATCCTGATCCCTGAAGTCCTAGCCCAACCTTCTGTCTCAACCTGTGTTTTCAGCAAAATTACTGTATAGCCTATGGCAGTAGTGGCGAACCTATGGCATGCGTGCCAGAAGGGACATGCAGACCCATCTCTGTCTGCATGTACACCATCGCCCCAGGAGTACCCTTCTGCCCAGCAGCCCAGTGGGAGTGCTCCCTCCCTCCCTGCAGCACAGAGTTCCCCCTCCCCTCTGTCCAATAGCCCAATGGGAGCACTCCCTACCTCCCCTAGCACAGCGTTCACCCTGTTCCTCTGTTTGGGCACTCAGTGTCTGATAAGTTTGCCATCACTGGCCTATGGCATACTGGATGCATGTCCCCCCCCCCCTCCTTGATTTTATTACTTGCTTTTGATATCTGGGTGCTTGAACCCCCCCTAGTGGCTAAATCCAATTATTAGTCCTGAGTAGAGAAGATCTATTGAGTCAAAAAAATTTCTGCATGATATGGCAAGCAAAATGGTACTTCTGTTTTCTGTAGGGGCATGGTGGCCTAGTGGTTAAGAGGCTGCACTTGACAACAAGAAGGTTGGCAGGTAAGCAGTTTGCGACCTGAGTGCTACACAACGTCTGTCTGTCCCAGCCCCTGCCAACCCTGCCTGTCTGTCCATCTATTTGTTTTGTTTTTTTAATGATGGGTACATCTAGTAGACCTTTACCTTTACATCTAGTAGAGAGGACTGTGGTAGCTTCCCTCTGTTTTTCTCTTAATACGCTTGATGACTGGAAGGTTGACAGGACAGCAGTTTGAGACCTGAGTGCTGCATAACAGAGTAAGCTCCTATCTCTGTCCAAGCTCCTGCCAACCCAGCAGTTTGAAAGCAAGAAATTACAAGTAGATAAATGGATGCCACTTTTGGTGGGAAAGGTAACAGCATTCCATGCACTTTGGCATCTAGTCAGGCCTGCCACATGACCACAGAAACATCTGCAGATGCAGAACAGCTGTGGCATTTTGGCTATAAACAGAGATGAGCACCACCTCCTAGAGGCAAACTATCTTTTAAACAATGGAGACCTTTTCTTTTATTGAGGGTTTTTTGTAATTATCTTTTGCCAGTGGATTGTTGGATAGCTGAATGGTTCAGGGGGTTAGGAATTAGATTACATTCTGTACCTCTTTGATATAACTGGGCTTGATGATCCAGAAAGTTTTCTCCTGCTCTCCAAGATACACACAGGGAATTCTGATATGTTCTGACTTCACTCAATCTTCCTAAGACCTCCCAGATTTGAGAAGTAATTTAAAAATGATTTTTTTAAACAATTACAGGCTGCAAGGGGAATTTTGCACAAAAACACACATCAAACCTAACTAGAAACCTGTTGTTGTTTTTCAAACGAGTGGTCTTGGGCCAAAAGGGTGACAGACAGACAGACAGGTTTTAGTTGGGGGGGGGGGAGTTGTATCAGTAAATCTGAATCTCTACTGTCCAGGGGTGAGGATATAGAGCGGTGTTTACCAACCTTTGGTTTTTTGACTTCAATTCCCCAATCACTGATCAGCCAATGTACTGCCTTAGGCTTCTGGGAACTGAAGTCCCTCTGTGGGGTATGTGCCTCATGTTGGGAACCATTGATATAGAGCCGGGCAAAACTTGGAACCCCAGATTTCTTGAAGTTCAATTCCCAGAAGCCCTGATCAGCAGGAGTGCTGACTTGGGCTTCTGGTAATTGAAGTTCAAGAACAGCTGGAGTGCCAAGGTTCGCCATCACTGATATAGAGCTTTCCAAATCTCTAGAAGATTTTCGCCTCTGCAATAGTCATCTGAGATAACAGATTTAATTCAATATTTTTAAAAAAGATACCATGTTAAGTTATGTTTTGTCCCTTCCAGTTCATTCTCAGCCACTCTCTCAACAATTATGGCCTGCTTCTCCCAAAACTTTACATAATAATCTCAGAATTGCACTTGGTTTGACCCTTTTGTTTGTTGAGCCTGGGAATATGTGTTATTCTTGCTGATATCTTTATTTTTCCTCTCTATTGCTGCAATCTATAACTGCTCACATCTATTACAGTCCCTGCTGAGGTGTTCTGTTCTTTCCCCAGTCTTAGAAGCACTGGTAAAATTCTCCTCCATGGGTGTCTCTGGGTGAGATGTATATTTTCCAGAGTGAAAGGCCCTCAGCTAGACAATTTGATGCAGGCTCTGACCTGCTGTCAGCTGTCCTGCCTTGTTGTTTTTCCTCTCATCTCCATTTCCCCTGCAATAGATTCCCCATGCCTATTTTTAGCTTTCTTTGGGTGTACAAGTTATAACAGGTCAATCTCCAGCAAGTGGCTAAATTGAAGCAGGAGAATAAAATGCTTGTTCAGGCTAAGGCAGACTCCCTTGAGTTGCTCTAAGTGTGCTTCTCTCCCTTTATCCACTGGCTCCTAACATGTGGATCCACAGATGCTCATAGAATTATGGAGCTCCCAATGATCCTGGAACATCATGTAGTCCAACCTTTGCCAATATAAGAAATCTACTAGTAAAGCCTTCAAAACCCTGCTTAAAAATTGTCAATGAAGGGGACAATGGGCTACTACCTTCAGAAACAATCCATTCTACTGTCACAGTGTTCTTAACTATCAGAAATCTTTTTCCTAATGTTTAATTGGAATATCCTTTCCTGTAACTTGATCACCTGTCTGGCTAGGTTATCCTGCTATAGTAATAGAGGAGACCATACTGCCAGTGACTCAATGTCTAGTGTCAAGTGGCGATTAACTAACCTGACAATCCTGAGGACTAATGGCCTTGGGTGCTGAAGTCCATAGGGAATGGTGATGGTTCCCAAGTGGATTAAATCCCAGTTGAACCCATCTCGATGAAGGGCAGCAGTTTCATCAATACTAGCCTGGTGTTGAGGAGGATTTTGTGTGCCAAAAGGGGTCAGGACCAGAAAGTGACTCGCAGGAATGGATCAGTGGTACGAGGATCATGCTGTGATGCAGAAGGCAGATGAAAGGTCACTGCATTATTTTCTCAGGACAGTCTTTATGGCTGATTGCCATGATGATCACTATACAGTATTCGGATTCGGATATGGCAGAACAAGAAGAAAAATAAGTATCTTGATCCCTTTGCTTCAATGCAGCATACAACAAGCTTACTATATCTTCCATAGGAAGATATTTGAAGATATTATCACTGCTCCACCATCTTTTGTTATTTTCTGCTGTGTTATTATCCTTTCCTTTCCATCTTGTAGACCATAGTTTCTCAATCTTGGGCCCCCATGTCTGCTTACAGGAACAAAGAGTATGCCAACATGAATATTTTTGGTTACAGAAATTTGCTAAAATACTCCCTAATTATAGTTTCTATATACAAATATTTAACTAGTGGGGAAATAACACCAGAGATATATTTACACAAAGAGTTTCAGGCGTGGAAGCCCAATCTGACATACCTGCCATTAAATCCTTTTAAAATGTTGAATGGCTACCATGTTTAAAAGATGAACACAAATCTGAAAAATATCTGACATACTCCATGAAAATGGAACACCGGGGAGCTATTACCAGATTGCACTTCAAACAGATGAAAACCATGATGAAGCTGGGGAGATTCCATGGTATACCAGTACATGACAGACTCTGTATATGCAGAGCATCAACCGTGGGAGATGTAGCTCATTATATATTATGTTGTAAGTTGTATAGTGACATCAGAGAATATTATATAGCCCTCCTGTTAAAGAAAAAGAAGTACGGTACAGTACTTGAAACCTAAAGAAAAGCTGGCCTTCCTGTTCCAGGGCACAAACCCATATGTAACAAGAAATGAAGTCCTATTTGCAGTGAAGGCTGATAGACACAGGGAGAAGTCTTTGAACTCTATCCTTAAAAATTAGCACTGAGATTTGGAGCAACAGTATGCCTGAATGGTGATAAACTCCACCAATGATGCCCCTAACAGTTCTAATACATTTAAATTGTACATTTTAAATGGTTTTATATGTCAAGATTTATCTATTATGTATCCAATCTCAATATGTATCAATTTTATTGTGCCAATTCAAATTGTTTTATACACGAAGTTTTACCAATCTATCAAACTTCAACATGTACCAATTTTATTATGTCATTTTAAACTGTTGTGTGCATGTTATGGCCTTGTTCTTAGTGTTTAACTTCTTGAACTTTTCCATCAATTGATTAGCACAATAAACTTATTGATAGATTGAATCACCAGAAGCCAAGGTCAGCACACCTGCTGATCAGGTCTTCTGGGAATTGAAGTCCAAGAACATCTGGGGGCCCAAGGTTGAGAAACCCTGCTGTAGACTATTGTAGTTATGTACCATCAAGTCAGAACTTACCTACAGCAAATCTGATAGGGTTTTCAAGGTAAGTGAGAGATTTAAGGACTAGTTTTATCAGTTCCACATTCCAAATGTGTTTCCTTCCATGGCTAGATGTCCTGAATTCTAGCCAATTACTCTAGCCACTACAACACTACTGAGTATCTGTGAAAACTGCAGGTGATAGCACATTTGGGTCAAAAGACTCAGGTATCAATTGCTACGGGGACCACCATGTATGACTTTAGAAAGTGATTAGTTCAGTTTGTGTGGGATGAATCTGACATAGGGTTCAGATGAGATATTTGTTTTATCAACACAGTTTAAAAAAAAAAAACAATTTTACTTAATGCACATCTCCCAAAACTGATAGGGCTCAATTTCTCAAAATGCACATTGCTGAGCTTGTAATGTTTGTCATGAATTTTAATGATAGCTATCTTTATGAGAAATTGTCTTCCAGTTTTGCTATTTCAATTTTTTTCTGTAAGAGGGCTAAGGACATTTTAGTGAGGAATGCCAAACTGTTTAAGACCCGGAGCAATTCGATTTCCCACAGTCATTTCAGCTGTTGTCACAAGTAGAGGCCAAAATTGTCAAACTCGGGCATGCTTTGGAATAACTGGAACTGATTACAGAAAATTGCTACTTATCTTACTTTACCCAAAGAATACGTTATTGTAGCTGCTTATCAGAACACCCTCAATGACAGAATCATTTTGTTCGGGAATAATGTGTCCTCATTCTTTTGCTCTTTAAAGGCAGAAATACCCATTATTGTCATTTCTCTCTGGAGGGGGAAAAACCACAAATGTGTGTTTATGGGTTTGCATCTGAAAGAACATATGGCTGGAAAACTGAAGCTCTGCCCTTTCCACCAGATGTCTGCTCACCTTGATTTAATCTTATGGCCAGGTTCATGAGAAACAACATGAGTTTCAGAAGGACAGTAGCAAAAATAAAACACCAAACCAATGGTTCTGAGATATACAGAGGGTGCCAAAAATGCATACACATTTTAAGAAATGTTATGCATGTCTTACTTTTTGAAATTGAATTGCTTTTGTTCCTTCTGTATTGCTCATCTTAGTGGAATGGCTGTTGGATGTCAGTGAGAAGAAAGTCAAAGCCTGACAGTTATGGACAAATGTGAGTGTCCCTAGTTTATAATTTGGATGTGCTATGAATCATGATTTCTTCCTGATAAGAGATGCCTTAATGTATAAAAGAGTATGCAATGATACCAACTCATGTTTTACTGGGAAAACAATAACATATAATTAAACAGATGGTGATTGCAGCCATGAAATAAAAAGGCGTCTAATTCTTGGGAAGCAAGCTATGAGAAATTTGGGCAACATACTGTAGTTAAAAGTAGAGACATCACCTTGTAAACAAAAGTTCGCATAGACAAAGCAATGGTATTTCTGGTAGTAATGTATGGTTGTAAGAGCTGGACCATTAGAAAACCTGAGGTAGAAGAATAGATGTCTTTGAGATGTGGTGCTGGGGGAGAATTTTGAGAGTACCCAGGACAGCAAAGAGAACAAATAGGTTGATCTTAAAAGAAATCAATCCTGACTGGTCCTTAGAAGGTCAAATATTGAAGATGAAGATAAAGTACTTTGGACATCAAATGAGAAGAGAGGACTCACTTGAGAAAGCCTGGATGCTGGGAAAGGTTGAGGGCAAAAGAAGAAGAGGGCAGCAGAGGATTAGATGGCATTGTTGACACAATGAGCACAAAGCTGGGCAGGCTGAGGAGGGTGGTGGAGGATAGGGGTGCCTGATGTGCGATGGTCCATGGGATCGTGAAAGGTTGGAATCGACTGTGTGACTGAACAACAACAAAAACATATAAATAATGCAGAAGGCAGCAGAGCTCTGTTGAACTTTTGGGTATGTAACACCTTTCTGTTGTTCAGATTTAATTACCAGTCTTTACTCTTTTCCATTTCTGGTTTTTCCTCTTTTCCTTTTTTGTTTCATTTTTTAAAGCCACAGTCAGACTCAAGAGAACATGCATCACATTCTGGAACACAGACAAGTTTCCAATTAACAGCAACACTTATCTTCATTATGCATAAAATATATTTAAAGCCCTCTAATTTGTATTTTCTACAATCAGGTTTAACTCATGTAACAGCAGGGTCCATAACAATAATAGCTGCAGGCTGTCAAGTCAATTCCAATTCATTGTCATCCTTAACAGGGTTTTCTGGGTAAAGAATAATCAGAATGGGTTTACTCCTCCCTTCTGGATACATTCTGGGACTGTGCAGCTCGCCCAAGATCACATTGAATGGCTTTTCCCAACTTCTGGCTCTGCAACTACATATCTAAATCACTGAGCAAGGTCCATAGCCTGTGTTATATTTTAGAAGCTGATTTTTCTTCTTCCTATGATATATATTTTTTATCTTTGGACAGAAACAACTTTTATGTATGAAACTAACTATCTTCCCACATATCCCAAAAACCCACATAAAAGACCCAGAACTGGGAACTGGCCATATTGGCTGAAGGATTCTGGGAATTGTGATTCAAATTAAGTTCTTATAGGCTCGGGGGGGGGGGGGATCAACTCTTCCTAAAAGCAATGAAGGATCTGTAGAATTCTATTTCCACCATGATTAAGCTTTCTTAACCTCTGGGAAGCCCACAAGAAGGCAGACACATGGCAATGTTGCTTTGCTCATGTGTCTTAGCAACAGGTTTTACGTGGCGTACTATCTGTGCTCATGGAAGGGCAGTTCGAGTTAAAGTTCCTTGACCTCCCAGTTCCTTATTCCTTAGCTTAAATTAAATTTATGGTCCTTTGAATAGAGGAGACTGTCAAAGTAGGTTGGTCTTCAGCCAGCCCTTCCAATGGAGGACTGCCCTTTCTAAAATGGGACATATGACTGTCCTATAAAGTCCAGTGTTCTGTTCCTACAATGATTAACCTTCCTAAGCAGTGGGAAGTCTGCAAGAAGGCAGACACATGACAGTTTTCTTGGAGACACCAGGATCTCATAGGAATATGGAGCACATGGTTCTGTATATGTCAGCTTATCCTGCAACAAAAAAGGAAAAGATGGGTAATCAGTGGGAAGAGCTTGAGAACATCTGGAAGACTGCCACCACTGTCCTGACATTTGCCATCTGTGGTTACTGCCACACTCTGCTTAATGGCAGGACCAGTCTTGGAACTTGGCTTTCTTATGCTCTATTATTCAGCATGTCTCTTAAAGCCTATTCAAATGGGTGTTTAGTCCACTCTTTGGAGCTCTTGGAGGTTGGTCCTGCCTCTATATGTTCACACTTTGCAGATGCTAGGATGCCCCAACCTCATCATGGGGGTCTTCTTTTCTATAGTGATGCCATACACATTATTTCCAGTGTCTGTGCAAGCTGAGGAATGTAATATAAAAGGTGTTTGCAGCCATCAAAGGCTGTTTACAAACATCTGGTATGCTGAAGGGGCTAACAAACAAATGCCACAATCTTGACATTTGTCAACTCTTTATCTAGAGAATTTCCTCCATCTGCCTTGTTGTGACCCATAGCTTGTCATAAAGGTGAGGGGCAGGACATGTTCTCAATTCTTTGAGAGTGCAGGACACATAGGGATGGGCTTAAGTTACAGCAAGCTAGATTTCCATTGAATATCAGGATAAACTTCCTAACGGTTGGATTAGTGTGACAATTCACCTACTTACCTTGTGAGGTGGTGATCATGCCAATGTTGGAGGCAATCAAGAGAAAGTTAGACAGCCTTCTGTCAGATAAACTTTCCTTTAGATTCCTGCCTTGAGCAAGGAGTTGGACTTGACGGCTTATAGGCCTATTTCAACTCCATTGTCTTGTGATTCTATGAGTATATGTCCTTATTTAACACAATCTGACTGCCAGCCCGGTTCAATTTATGTAAGGAGAGGAGGTTGTGACTCAGTGGCTCACATTTCCATACAGAAAGCATGAAGAAGCAAAATCCAGTCCTACCCAACCTTTGAGGATGTCAACAAGATGTTTCTCTCCCAAAGTTTTCTGAGTAAATTTATCCTGACATTCTTAATCCTTTGTCCTTAAGTGATGAACCATGCTATTTTCTGACCCAGATGAAAATTAGGATTTGCTAAAAATGCTTCTAAGTGCCTCCCACCCCTACATCCATGTAACAGGCAAATGTGTGATGATTTCTGCTGTGGAACTAACACCACTGTAACAAGCTGAAAATACCATTTTTTAAGGTTGGTTCAGTCCAAACAAAAGGTGAATTTGTGCTGAACAAAATGTTTTGCAGTTAAAATTGGATGAAATGTTGTCTGGTGAGGTGGAAAATCCAGAGAAATCACTGTTCCTTGAAATAAGTTAATGTACTGCTGTCCACAGCAAAACCTCTGATGAAATTGGTAGTTCAGACTTACTTCTGTGAATATTTGGAAAAATCAATATGAGATCATGCCCTCCATGGATCACCTGAGAAGCAGAGTTCAGGCAAAGGTCTTGTTTCTTTAGGACAGGGGTTCTCAACCTTTTAAAGCCGGGGGGCTAGATCAAGTTCCCACAGACTGTTCGGGGGCCAAGACTATTTTTTTTTCTTAATTTTTTTTAAAATATTTTTTATTAGGTAAATAAAGAAAGAAATACATAAAAAAACAAAAGAAAGAAAAGACAAAAATACAAATAAAAACATTATAATAATATAAAGGCGTATGAAGATCACATAGCATATTTTACCCCTATTACCTTTACAATCTCTTCATTTCTTGATACATAATCTTCTTCCCATACGCATCTATTACATCATCAAAAGGAAAAACACCCTTGTGCTATATACATAGTTCGGGGGGTTTTATACCTTTCACACTTTCCAGAAGTCATTATAATCTTTTGCAGGGGGTATGCCCTTTTTTTCTTTTAAAGTATAATTAATGAAAGGCTCCCAGATCCTCCAGAATTTGTTGTTATTGACATTTCCTTTCCTACAGTAAATTTCCCAGGTAAGTTTTTCATTCAAGGCTATCTCCCACATTTGCGTATACCACTCCTGCAAACTTATTTGTTCATTACTTTTCCACCTCTTAGCAATAACCAATCTTGCAACAGTCAACATTATGGCTAATAACTCTTTATTGTCCTTACTTATATCCTGGTCTTCTATGTCTGTTAATAAAATTATTTCTGGTCCCAGCCTGATCTGTATATCAAATATGTTCTCTATTTCCTTTTTTATTCCTTCCCAGAAATCTTTAAGTACCTCACAACTACACCACATATGTTCGTATGTTCCTTTTATTTTTCTGCATCTCCAACATATCTCACTCATGTTACTATACATTTTATGCAAGCTGACTGGGGTCCTATACCATCTCCACACCAACTTATAATTGTGCTCTTTAAGTCTGACAGACATAGTTCTCATTATCTTTCTTTTCCACATCTTCTGCCATTTTGTCACTGTTATCCTGGTCTCTAGTTGTTGTTCCCAGCTTTCTCTCAGCACCTCTTGTACGAGTTGTGTTTTATTCAAGATTTTGTAAACCTTGCTAACTACCCCTTTAATTCCCAATTCTCTATTTCTAATCTTAGTCAAAAGTATTTCAAATTCCGTACATTCTCTATTTAAACCAATTTCTCGTAAAAATTTCCTATTCCAATTATTTATCTGGAGGATCTTGAACCAATCCAATTGAAGTTGCGAGTACAGCTCATGTCTTTTCTCTTGATCTTTGCAAGCATTGACCCAGTCTTTTAGTAATAGCACTCTATTTTCCACCAATATATCTCTGATCTTTGTATCTATTTTTATCGGAAAATCCTGAAAGTCCTCCACTTCTAGGATTGGTGAGATTCCCAGAGTAAGCTCTTTCCTCACTCTATTCCATGTCTCAATTGTTGATTGTAACATCATAACTTGGGCCGTCTTTTTTCCCTTTTCTTTTCCCTCGCATAAAAACTGTGCCTTACCCAGCTTCGATAAGTCTTTCCTTTCAAATTTTTCCCAAACTGTTTCCTCCCTGTCTAAAATCTTTATAACATTTCTTATTTGAAATGCTCTATAATATTTTATAACGTTTGGGGTCCCCAATCCTCCCTCCTTTTGCGAAACGTACCATAACGACTTAGTTATTCTGGCCCCTTTATTCCCATTGCAAAACTGGTTAATCATATTTTGGTACTCATTCAGCTCTTTGTCAGTATGTTTTAATGGTAAAGCATCAAACAGGAAGTTCAATTTGAGTAGCAACATCATCTTGCATATAGCTATTCTTCCGAACCATGACAGATTTAATTTATTGTACTTTGCTATTTTTTCCTTTATTTCCTTCTTTTGTCTGTCATAGTTCATACTTTTAAGTTCCCCAGTTTTACTTGATAACATTACCCCCAGATATCTCATCTTTTGTGTAATTTGTATATTATACTTCCTCTTTATTAATTCTTCATCCTCTTTCCTCCCATTAATTAAAATCATTTCTGTCTTATCCCAGTTAACTTTCAATCCCGTAACCTCCTCAAAGTCTTTCAGATGTTTGTTAATCCAATCTAAACCCTCCGTTGGATGCTTCACCGTCAACAATGTATCATCTGCATAAAGGCTCACTTTGGTTCCTCCCACTCCTACTATTCCCTCATCTTGTCGGATTGCGTTTGCTAACAGTTCCATAGCCAGTATAAACAACGAAGGCGACAAAGGGCAGCCCTGCCTCGTACCCGCCTCTAATCTTATCTCACTTGTATAACTATCATTGAATTTGACTCTAGCCACACCTTTTTTATACAATTTTCCAATAACACCTTGAAATTTTTCCCCAAATCCATATAATTTAATCATCTCATAAATCGTTGAATATATCTAATGCTAAAAGCCCCACTTTTTCCTTTCTTTTTTCCATTATATCTAAGATATCCACGGCTCTTCTTATAAGGTCTGCCATATGTCTATTTTTAACAAATCCCGCCTGATCCTCGTTGATATAATTGGCTATGAAACCATTCAATCTATTTGCTATAATTGTAGTAAAAAATTTTGCGTCCTGATTAATCAGAGATATTGGTCTATAAGATTCAATTTTTTCTAAGTTTTTACCCGGCTTGGGAATCAAAACAATTACCGATCTATTCCAGGAGTCTGGAGTCGCGTCTCCCTCAAAAATCCCATTGTATAACTTGTGCAGTCTCGGAACTACCCACGGCATAAAATCTTTATAAAACTCCTCTGATAACCCGTCTTCCCCAGGCGCCTTCTCCTTCTTCAATTTTTTTATTACTTCTTCTATTTCCCCAGTCGAAATTACTTCCTCCATTTTATTCCTATGCTCCTCTGTAACCTTCCTAATTTGTTGTTGATCAAAGAATTTTCGCAGTTTACTTAAATTTACCTCCTTTTTTGAGTACAGCTTTTTATAAAAAATTTCAATCAATTCTGCCTTCTCCCTTTTTTTATTACATCTTTTCCCATTTCCATCTACCAATACACCTACTTGCCCTTTATTCTTTTTATCCCTTGCTGCTTTCGCCAATAATTTAGAGTTTTTATTGCCGTACTCAAAATATTCCCTTTTAAGAAAAATCAAATCTTTCTTCACTTTTTCAATATCTTTCCCATCCAGTTCTTTCTTAATTTTTTTAATCTCTTGAAATATTCTCTGTTCCTTTTTTTTAGCATATTCGGTGTGGAGGTATTTTAGTTGCCTTTCCAATTCTTGGTTCCTGATTCTGATTTGCCTGTTCCTATTACTTTTTAATTTTATCGATTCCCCTCTAAATATTGCCTTCATTGTGTCCCAGACTCCTCCCCCACTGACCTCATTATTTTCGTTAAATTTCCAACTTTCCTCCCAGTTTTCCATTATTTGTTTCTTTATTGACTCCTTCCCATATAGCTGCCCATCATATCTCCAAATATATCCACTTTTTTCATCCTCGTTAAAATTTATGTTTACTATCATTTTTGCATGGTCGGATTCTCTAAATGTTCCAATCTTGATGTCCTCTATTTTTTTTACCAGCTCTTCTGTTACAAAAAAATAATCTATTCTCGAATACATATCATGTACGTGTGAATAATATGTATATTCTCTTTCTCGGGATTTTAACTCTCTCCACACATCCTTTAACCCCATAAATTTCCTCCATTCCTCTAATATATACTTTTTGCCCCTCTTTTTTGCACTTGTACTGTCAATATCCGAGCACAACATATTAAAATCTCCACCTACGACCATGTTTTTAGTCCCCTCCTCTCTCAATATTTTCCCCACTTTATCCAAGAAGTCTTGCTGTTTATCATTTGGTGCTAGATCAAGTTCCCACAGACTGTTCGGGGGCCAAGACTATTTTTTAACTAGAATTTTTATTTATTATTTATAAATTTCCCACTCTGGGTGGTGTACACACAGTATCAGATAATAATAAAAGACACACAACAAATAAAAAACAGAACAACCAAACAAATAAATCCCAAATAAAATAAAATATGTTGTTCAGTCACACAGTTGATTCTGACCCTTCACAACCCCATGGACCATCGCATGCCAGGCACCCCTATCTTCCACCATTCTCCTCAATCCACCCAGCTCTGTGCCCTTTGCTTCAAGAATGAGTCACAAGTTATTCAACATGGAGTTTCGTTGGTTCTTAAACTGTCTTAGAATGTAGCTTTCCTTTGTGCAAGGGCCTCATTTTCTGTCTCCTTCGCTTATCAAGCAGGTTATGTTTAGTAGAAACTTCTCAGAGCTTCAGGCCTATGTTTTGTCTTCTCCTCCAGGCCTGGAATGTTAGGTTGTGTCAACATCCAGAGCCTGGGAACACCAGACATTTGTTATGGGAGCCAGGGTGTGTTTGAACAATCCATGGGCTCTAATTAGCTGTATGCTAATTAGGAGAGCCAAGCTCATGTTCTTTCCTATAGACACATGGATTTGGGGATTAGTTCAAGTTTGGGGTTTCTGAGAGTAACACTTCAGAAGGGAGATTGGGACTCTAACACCTGAGTCCTGACTCCAACCCAAGCTCAGTCATGATTATCTAGATTAGTATGTAGATTAGTTATGTTACATGGGGGAAGGCCTTGTGTGGATTTTCCTACCTGTACATTTTTATTAGTATTGTTTTGCCGGATGTTCTTGTATCCTGAGCCAATGAATGGACTGCTATTTCTACATTATGCTTCATGAATAATAAACAACTTTTACTTCATCAAGATGTCTGTTTATTGGAAGAGAGTGTAAGACAAGAGTTAAGCCATAAGCCACACGCTACCACATACATACAGGATGGCATTTAGGTCACCTGTATTCTGAGTCCTGGGGCTCAATACAGGAGGCCAGTAAAAGAAAGCTCTGAAAGTAAACAGGAGAGACCAAGGCAAGGGTCAGGCCGAGACCTATCTATCATATTTGCCCTTGACCTTTCCCAGCATCAAGGCTTTCTCAAGTGAATCCATTCTTATCATTTGATGTCCAAAGTACTTTAACTTCATCTTTAATATTTGACCGTAGAATGTCTTTTAATGTGAAGTCTTATCTTTTTGACATAGCCATAACTGGTGAAGGGCACTTTCAGCTGCTGCCTTGTAGAAAAAGAAAAGGGGAGGCTTTTACAAAAGCACTTTTGCAAAATTCCAGACCTGTTGAACTTCCTCAGAACTCATTCAGAAGGCAATACTTCCCAAGAGGCTCAGATTTTGATGGGGAAATCACAAAGAATGCAAGAGAAATTGTTGCTATTGTGTTTGTTTGTTTTTTAAAAAGAAAGTTCACTCACCAGAAAGTTTTGCATGCACTTTAACAAATAACTCCCTTATTTTAAAAAAAAATATTCTCCCCCCCCCCCCCCACAGGTAAACAAAAGGAGCCTTCCTACCTCGCCTGCCTCAGCCTGTCTCTGCCTCCAGTTTTTGGTTTGTTGTTGTTTTTTGCTTTTTAGAAAATATGAAATTTGTTTTCAGTGCATTCCCATGGGAAGCCACACTTTGCACCCTCTAGTGGTCATCTCTGGTAATGACCAGACTGTCAGCTAATCCTTCTCCCCCATACTGGAAATGGCAAGCTGCTTTTAAGCTGCCAAATCTCTCTCTCTCTCTCTCTCTCTCTGTGTGTGTGTGTGTGTTTGAATTCTAGAAATGGAGATGTTCCACTGTATTTAAAAATACACTTCCACTTGGTGATTCAGCAAGTAAGTGGAAGAGGCACTTACTTGCCTTAGATTCTTATGGTGACTCACACATGGAGAGCCAGATGGAATGGTGTCAGGGGCCGAGTCTGGCCCGTGGGCCATAGGTTGCGAATGCCTGCCTTAGGAGGAGGAAAAAACCCCACAGAGATGTCAAAGTTTGAACCTAGGGCTTTCACTATGCAATTGATTCTTTGAATATCTGTCAGATTTGCCCAACAATCATGCTAAACAGAACCCCTTTAATATCTCCTGTTTTCCAAGGGGAGCAGCTTTCTTTTCAAAGTCATTAGCATTGAATTTGTATCCTGTACAAAGTATTCTAAGTGCTTTGTATTTTTTTTAAAAGCCAATCTTTTTGTCTCAATAATGGGATAATTTAAAGATGTGTTTCTATACCATCACTGGCTGAGAAATGGGACTGAGTCATACTGATCTATATTTTAATCCTAGGGCAATTTTTTATTGTTATGAGCTCCAGTACTAATTATTTCTGTACCTGTTACCAGACAGATTCTTCATGTTAAGGACAGGTAGAATGAGTTATTTCATGGTGTGAAGTCCAAATATCAGGAGTCATTCAAAGATAGTTACAGTTACTTACAGTTACTTGCAAGAAATTGCAAGTAGATAAATAAGGACCACTTAGATGGGATGGTAAACAGCATTCCATGTGCTCCAATGTCTAGTCATGCCTGTCACATGACCACGGAAACATCTGCAGAAGCAGACAGTGCTGGCTGTTCAGCTTTTAAACAGAGATGAGCACTGACTCCTAGAGTCAGATACGACTGGCTTTCAAGCAAGGGAAACATCTACCTTTACTAGTTTTCTTGCACAGTTATAAAAAGGGGGATACTTGGTTCAGTAATACTACAAGTGAGAAGGATTTTGGAATTGTTGTAGATCACAGGCTAAATATGAGTCAACAGTGTGGTGGGGGTGCAAAAGAAGCCAACACTGTTTTAGGCTGCATTAACAGAAGTATAATCTGCAAAACCTGTGAGGTCCTAGGTTCCCTCTATTCAACACTATATAGAACACATCTAGAGTACTGTGTTCAATTTTGGGTACTGCACTTTAAGAAAGATGTAAATAAATTACAGCAGGTACAGAGAAGGGCATATCAGAGGACTGAAACCAAGCCTTGTGAGGAAAGAGTGAAGGAACTGGGCATGTTTAGCCTTGAGTAAAGAAGACTGAGAGAGGATATGGTAGCACTCTTCAAAGACCTGAAAGATAATTATAAAGAGGAGGGGCAGGATCTGTTCTCTATCATCCCAGAGTGCAGACTAAAGGAAAGCAGAGATAGGCTGAATATTAGGAGAAAAAAATTATTTATGGTTAGAGCAGTACAACAGTGCAACCAACTGTCTTGAGAGGTGGTGAGCACTCCAACACTGGAAGAAGCATTCAAGAGAGAATTGGACTGCCATCTGTCAGATCTAATTTGGATTCCTGCATTGAGCAGGGTTTGGACCCGATGTCCTAAAAGGCCCCTTCCAATTCAGTGATTCTATGAGGAGTCCACTGCTGTCCTTGGCTTTCTAGGGTCATGAAGACCCTGCTGTCTTGCATTTGAGACACCAGAGCCTCTGGGGTGACAAACACAAAGGTAAAGCATGACTGCAGCATGTAAGACAGTTCTGATGAACTCCATCTGGTGTCTCAGCTTGGCATTATAGCAGATTATCCACCACCAAGAATGTACCAAAGTGGTGGATATCGTCTTATGGATTGTCCTGTATTTGCTCCATCACAAGTCCTTGATAATGGCTTGTCCAGAACTCTGTGTTTTATGGCTGAAGAAAATAAGGAAGAGGACTCAGCACATCAGCCCTCCCTTTGTGTTTGTCACCCCAGAGGCTCTGGTGCCTCAAATGCAAGAATGGAGTTGACATGGTTTAGCAATCTAGCTGGTTTCCCTCTGCTGTGATGTTTTCTACAGGATATGGACAGGTGACACAACTGGGACTTGTTACAAAACTCAGACAGAAACTGTTAGCTCCTCCACCCTCCGCCATAGTTAAATGATGAGATTTTGGTCTTGCTGCAGAATAAAACTTTTATTAATGTTCATCAAGTGCTCAGAAAAGGACAAACTTTAAAACATCAAAGCTTGGTGCCCATTCTGATTTATGTGTTCTGCAGCCTTCTCTGAGTTTTCTCCCTCTTCCTCCTTCATCTTCCAGTCTCTAGACAGTGTTTCCCAACCTTTGGTTTTTGGACTTCCATTCCCAGAAGCTTAAATTAATTCCTCAAAGCTCTGATCAGCCAATGTGCTGACTTAGCCTTCTGGGAATTGAAGTTCCCCTGTAGGTCATGGCCCCCACATTGGGGACCACTGGTCTAGAGCAACAACTCTGTCCAGTCTCATCTTCTGGGATGCTCATCCTCACCCTGCTGTCTCTCCCTCTTGGGTTTTTGACCCTTCTGCCCCTTCTAATATCAAGCTTCCTTCTTCTACCTATAGAAGAAAATCTCACCCCTACTCTGTGTCCTCATTTTTCTCATTCAAGCAGTAGTCCAGGGGAGAGGTATTGGTCTGGAACTCCATGAACAGGGTCATGGAGGGCAATGGACCATGAAACCCTTGGTGGTTCCTCCTGACAAGCACCCAAAGATGCCATGCCTGTGAGTGTTTGTGCATGTTGTCACACAAGCAGCACCCTGTTTAGAGTGCAAAAGGACCAGAGGCAATCACAGACCATACAGACTGCAGTGGTTTAGGACTGCTCTCAATATATTGCTCCCTTTTTCTTCTTGCTGTAAGTTTACCATCCATTTGCCCTCTCAATGGTAGAGTTATAACTAGAGTGGGGTGACCAGGGCACTGAAATGTAAAGGGCACAAAAAAATTACAACAGGAAAAGTCCAAACTCACCAAGTTTGCTGGTTGAAAGCTGTGGACTCACCTCCCTTGAGGATGTATAGTACCTTCAAACTCTCTACAAAACAGTCAGGCTGATAGAAAAACCCATATACTGTACCTGTTTTACACCCAGACTCGGGCCATTTATCCATATGCGTTTTCTCCTCATGGGGGCCACAGTGGCTTAGTGGTTAAGATGCTGAGCTTGATGACCAGAAGGTCGGCAGGTCACCAGTTCAGGACCCCAGTTCTCCACAATAGAGTAAGTGCCCATTATCTTTCCCAGTTCCTGCCAACCTAGCAGTTCGAAAGCAAGAAATTGCAAGTAGATAAACAGGCAGTGCTTCAGGAGGAAAGGTAACAGTGTCTAGTCATGCCTGCGACATGACCATGGAAATGTCTGCAGATGCAGACAGCATTGGCTCTTTGGCTGTAAACAGAGATGAGCATCGCCCCCTAGAGTTGGACACGACTGCCTTTCAAGCAAGAGAGACCTTTACCTTTTACTTGTCTCCTCAACATGCTTGCCTCAACCTCTGTAGGGCAATCTTTCTCAAACCAAGTTTAATCATTAGGCCAGTGCACCCTAGCTACCCAACCTGCCAGTTACTCAACACGTGCAAGTTGATACCTCATGTTTCGGCACGCTACTAAAATAAAATATCTGTGAGTCTTCTCATTGTCTTTTGATAGGTACAAGCAAACAAGTGAATAAGAAAGCAGATTAAATGTCCAAGAAACATTCTTCATACAAACTTAATTGGACTGTAATCCTTTTGGCTTTCTATGGCTGAAAGGGCCATTATGAGATTCCTCATGACATTTCCTTCACCATGTTTCTACTTCTCTCATTTTCCTTCTCTCTCTGAAGAGGTTCACAGTATGTGGGGCTAAATTTAACTCTGCAAAAATTCTGTTGCCATCAAGATTTCAGCAGCTGAGCAAGATTGTTCTATGATGTGTTAGGTGTGCCAGTGTCAGAAAAAAAAAAGCAACTTCGATAGGCATATCTTTAGCTGAACTGATTAAATCATTGTTAACTAACTAAGTGGAGATTGTCAGAGAAAAGAGATAGTGAAAAGCAATGAAGGCAAGGTTATAGTGTGGGGTAGCAAAAATATGGCCTGTGGGCCAGGTCAGGACCACTGTACCTAATAAACCAGCCCATGCCACCCTCACTGCTCCTGGAACTGGAAATTAAACATGCTCACACATGCACAAAACACTGCCATAAAGCACACCACAGCTGTCATAAATGCATTTATGGCAGCTGTAGGTGCATTTACAGCAGTGTTTTGTGCATGCATGGGCACATTTTACTTCTGCTTCCAGTGGGAGAAACCACATGACCAGCCTTTGGCCCGAAAAGTTTGGCCACCCTGTTATAGAGCAATTAAGAGATTAGGCCCACTGATTTTCAGATCACTTTAGGATAGGGTAGAAGCTAACTAATATTTAGCCCACTACCCCCTGCAAAAATTCAAGCAACTGTTGCCCATATGGTGAAATGACTGGCAATCCATGTCACCATAATGGCAAATGAAACACTTCCCCTGCTATCCTGCAGTGAGGCAATGAAAGTGTAATTATTTTCTCCCTCCTAGTCAATCATCATAGCACTGAACTGGTTAGGAGAGTAAAAAGAAAAAAATTTCTTCTTGTTTCCCTTTTATCACCAATTATCCGTGACCGCCCCAGCCCTGTGGAACCTCCTGCCAATCGATCTACGTCAACAGACAGAGCTCCTGCCCTTCCGGAAAGGCCTTAAAACCTGGCTGGCAGGACAAGTTTGGGGATCCGAAAACACCGGATCTCATGTTGGGTGGCTTATCAGATGAGACAGCCACCCTTTGTTCTTACCTCCTTACCCCGGTCCTGTTTTTAATAATTTTTGTAATTTTATAACTTGGAAATGTTTAATTTCTTTTAGCTCAACTTTTAATATTGTATTAATTCACATTTTTAACTGTTAATAGGGTATTGTATATTGATTTGTGATCTTCAGCTATGTATTTTTAAAATTGTTTATGTAAGTCACCCAGAGTTGGGTTTTTACCCGATTGGGGCAGGATAGCAAGTTGAAGAAAATAAATAAATAAATAAATAAATAAATTGGAACCATGGCTGTGAGCAGGTTCTCAATTGGCAATAAAAAGGGAAAATGAAGTTTTTTTTAACAAAAAAACTATCCTAACTGATCCACCAGTCTTGTTATCCTGTTATGGTAATAAAGTAGACCATACTGCCAGCAACTCAATGCTGATCATCAGGTTGCTGTTAACTAACTTGACCACCGTAAGGACTAATAGCCTTGGGTGCCAAAGTCCACAGGGAAGGGTGATGGTCCTCAAGTGGATTAAATCCCAATGGAACTCATCTTGATGGAGGGCAGAAGCTTCATCAATGCTTGCCTGGGGCTGATGAGGACTTTGTATGCCAAAAGGGCTCAGGACTAGAAAGTGACTTGCAGCACTGGATCAGTAGTACAGGTGTCACACTGCGATGTGGAAGGCAAATGGATAGCCATTTCATTTTATTGTTCCCAGAACAATCTCCACGGATATTTGCCATGAGGATAGCCAATATTCAGAATCGGATACGGCACTTGATGATGAAGAAGAACTGATCCAGTGCTAAAATGATAACTAGGAAAGGGAAAAATAATGATATATCAAACCAAATTGAAAGAATTTGTTAAATTGACTTAAATTAGGAATACAGTCAAACCTTGCATAAAGAGCGCCTCGCTTAAAGAGTAACTCCCTTAAAGAGCAGAATTTTATCTGAATGTTCGCTTCGCTTCACAAATAAAACCAACCAAAAACTCGCTTAACAAATAAATTGGGGTTCACAATCCCGCCCCCTCCCACCAGAAGTCACAATTGGTCACTTACAATGGTGTTTCGCTTAAAGAGCAATCCTGTGGAACACAATATGCTCTTTAAGTGAGGTACAACTGTAATAAAATCAACATATAGAGGGCATCACTTTGCTCATTTCCTCTAACTGTAGGACAAATGAGGAGGGCTTTTATCTTAAGTAAGCTCATTACTTTCAGTTTTTGTTGTGGTCTTGTGCCTGACTGGCCAGCATTCTTTCAGGCCAGGAATGACCAACCTTTTTACGTCGTGCGCCTGACCATGTCCCCAGACAGAGGATCTGGCTGGGCCATACCCCTGGAAGTAGAAGCCAGCACATTTACAGCTGTTGTAAATGCACCCACTTCCGTGTTTATGACAGCCATTGGCGTATTTTACAGCTGATGTAAATGTGCCCACTTCTACTCCCAGGTGCAGTGGAGGCAGCAATGGGCCAGATGGGATGGTGTCACGGGCTGGGTCCAGCCCACGGGCCATAGTTTGGAAACCCCTGTTTCAGGCTCTCATGGTGAAAGAAGAGATGAAAAACATATCTTTTCTACCAGCTCTTTCAGCACTGGAAACCATCACCGTTGCAATAGAAGGAAGGGGTATGAAAAGCCTTGCCTTTCCACCAGCCAAGGTCACCCTTCCATTTACTTTATTTTCATCCCCCTTCCACCTAATATGCCATATAATTTTCCATTATTGAGCCTGAATACAGAAACTGATTGTTGTTGTTTTTTAATTAATTTTACACAAGCTGTCTACTTGCCCTTTTTGGCTGAGATGTGAGTTAAATATATTATAAGTAGAATAGTCTAGCTAGTGGATTGTTTGAATGGAGTGTATATTTATTTAATATTTGCATGAAAAATTACATTTTGTTTGCTTGTAATTGTTAGTGAATCATTCTGACATGCCACATTTTATTATGCAAACCCTTCTTACAAAGTGAACTGCTTTGAACAAGCTGTACTATAGAAACTTACTTTTAAAAAAAGAAATCAGTTGTTGTTTGATTTTTAAATGTTCAGTAGATAATGCTATATTTACATTTTAATTTTAAATATTTTACATGTGAAAGTTAGCAGGCTACTTACTTCTAGAAGAATGCTATAGGTCAGGATTCTGAGGTAGAATGCATGCATAGTTAGGTAACAGTTATCACCACCCTCCATTACCTCAAGGAAGCCCCATTATACCTGAAACTAGGAGGCAAAATAGGATCTAATTAGCAGCAATTCATTATTTGTAAGTGTTTATGTCAAAGTTATGATTGTTCATGAAAAAGTAGCATATAATTAAATGGGAGGAGGAGATATTAATGGTGGAAGTGGAAGGGAAAGCAAAAATGAAACATTCAGACAATAAAATAACTTCAGCTGACCTCAGAAATGAAGGAGGAACAAAAAAAAAAACTCCAATGTAAGAAGTCCCTGGAATTCTTATTTAGACGATGTCAAGCAACCATGAAATCCAGCAACGTCTTCTCCAGCAATGATTTAAAGACTGTCATAACAATTTAAAGCACACTAATGGATGTCAGAAACAATTCAGGGCAGATGAATACAAAATAATATAACTCCAGAAAAACTTAATTAAGGGACAGAGAAAGAGAGAGATGTGTCAATGTGGAGGAACCACCCATGGAGTAAATGTGCCAAGGCAGTTCTGCAGATCATTATAGGCAAAAAAATCCCTCGAGACTTCAATTCTACTTGCAGTTGTGACTAAAAATCATTTGTTGGATGTTTTTCTTAAAGGGTGAATTAAACAATCAGTGGGAAGACACTGATTTGCCATAGACAGTGGCAAGTCAGCTTCTCCTCAGAATAAGGTTTAATAATTCATTCCTCAAAGGAAGCAAATCTTTTTAAAAAATGAAGAAGTGATAGGGAGCCTTGTGGATGTTATTGTTATTTGAGAGTAATGCTGATACGAGAGAAAGACATGCAACAAAGAATGGTAAAAAAGGAAACTGGTTCTTATATTTTTAATAGGGTTCTGGGCTGGTTTCAAATAAATGCCAAATATCAAGGAAAAGTTTTATTCTTTGCATTCTCCCTGGATTAAAGGAAACAATCCCAACTAGTTTGCTATGTGGATGGAATTTGTACTGGATTTCACCCCCAACATTTCAGCATTCAGAAGGTTAACATTTTTCAAGTGGCACATTGAAAAATGGTAAAAGGGAAAGATGAGGTTAGAAGACCAAATAAGGAAGAGAGTGAAGTGGCATGGGATGACAAAAATAAATAATTAAACGGAAAGAGTTAGTGGTTGTTACTACAAAAACATTGTTTCATAAGTGATAAGAATGGGAATGAATAGACCCTCCATCTGTCCATTGCTGGGAGCTGTTCATGGCCATTGAATTATTTTTGGTTCAAAAAAATGCTGTAGATTCTTGTGGGCCTCATTCATCTGTAAACCATTCTTCTCATTTAGGAGCTGAAAAGTCTTGCCCAGGAGCTGCTGCTGAATCTGAAGAAGTGACAGTTCCAAATTCACAGAAGCTAAAAATAGAAGAGAAGTCCAAAGGAACTAAAGTCACTCAGTTCTAATTAATCATCCACATAGAAAGTAATTCATCATATAATGCTGTCATTGAAAACAGGCAATACTGAAACAGGTATTAAAGAACCTCCTCTGAAGTTGTGGGTTCATTTAGTTTTCTAAAAAAATAAACAGCTTTCCTATGCACAGGGGCGTAGCTACCGCCGTATCTGCCGTATCAATTATACGGGGCCCCCGGGCCACGGGGGCCCCCTACAGCAAAAATTAATAAAAACTTCCCAATTTTTTTTATTTCACAAGGGCCCCCCAAACAAATTTTTATACGGGGCCCCGTTAAGGCATGCTACGCTTCTGCCTATGCAGTCTCTTCTTTACGACAGAGGTGGAGAATCTGTCTCTAGAGGCTTTTGGACTTCTGCTCCCATCAACCTTACCCTGTACTGCCAGTGATTGAGTTGCAGCCTGAACTCTTCCATCCTTTATTTTAGTTTTTGTGACTCCCAGAAAACCCAATTCATGAAGATTCAGGTCCACCACCCCCCACCACCCCACTCCCATGTGCTTTTCTGTTCGGTGTATGCTTATTTTTTTAAAGTACTGTACAGTATCTTCAAATAGATGTACTTGTAAGTAACAGTACGGAGTCCAAGTCCAAAAGCAAACCAGAGATACAGAATTAGACCAGACAGCAAAAACATAGTCCAAGCAAGCCTGAAGTCAGGTGACCAAGAGAGCAGACAGAGCAGCAGACCTTCAGAAGCTGGAACAAAGTAAAGACAGGGTTCAAGGAACCAGAGGAGACACAACAACATTACATAGGAGCCAAGAAGAAACAGGAAGTCTTTGGAAGTAGGAGCAAGAGATTCATGAGCCAAGCAGCTGCAAGTCCAATAGCCTTCATCGGTGGGGCAGCTTCTGAGAGGAAAAACTGGTTCTTATGTAGCTAAGACTGATGAGGACTCCAGATTGAGTTTATGATGGTCCAGGAACATCCTCAGAGCTCTCAAGTGGGTCTTAGCAGCTGCAGCAGGATGAGGGTCCACTCTGCAAGCACTAGAGGTGATCTTAAGGCTAGCAGTCCAATCCTGCAAGCATCAACCTGCCTTGTGAAAACTTGAGCTTCCCCAGCTCCTGATAGGTAGCTTCTATAGTTATAGTCCAGAAGCACATCTTTTTAAAAGTTAATAGAGCCTAATTGCACATTCTAGACCAAGCTACTATCCCCAGAATTTTAATTCACAGAGAGTCATTGGCCAGAATTCTATTGGTCAATTGTTCTAGTGTAAATGCAACATTGCAAATCACAGTGGCAAGTTCCTGCTTGTATCCTTCACCACTGCCAATTTACTTGACACAAGTGAAGGAGAGATGTGATGACTTGTTAATTAGAGGCAATTCACTGCTGCAGTTTATGCCCTTGCAGTTAGGTCAGCTTAACTAAATAGCAACATTCTGATCATTTTGTGTGCGCCTTGGGAATATCTATTTAGTAAAGGTAAAGGTCACCCTTGCTGGAAAGCCAGTCAGATTGGACTCTAGGGTTCAGTGTTCATCTCCATTTATAACCAAAGAGCCAGTAGTGTCTGCGTCTGCAGGTGTTTCCACGGACATGTGGCAGGCATGAATAGACACTGGAGTGCATGGAACAATGATTACCTTCCCACAGAGTGATACCTATTCATCTACTTGCAAATTCCTGTTTTTAAACTGCTAGGTTGGCAGGAAATGGGACCAAAAAAATGGGAACTCACTCTGTCATGTAGCAGTTAGGTTTCGAACTGCTAACCTGACAACCTTCCAGTTGTCAAGTTCAGCATCTTAACCACTAAGCCACCGCAGTCCAAATATCTATTTATTTCTTACCTAAAACAAAATGCTGATTTCAGAAAGAACAAAGAGGCAAGGGGTGGGGAGTTGGCATTATTCCGACTCATTAATAATATCTTGGTATATTGAGTCTGTGAGTCCTAGCTGTCATACACCACTGCATAAGGTTGGGATGGTCAATGGTTAACCCAACAGATGCATGCAACCTTCAGAAGCCCAAATGTAGCCCACTAGCCACACCTCCAGCTCCAAATTCTTATATAGTGTTTTTTTTATGACTCAATATTCCTGTGGTATGTACAACCCCCAAAGTTCTAGAGATAAATGTGTGAAGCCCCCCAGGTGTCTCAAGGTTGTCAACACCTGGCAATAAGGCTTCATAAAATGCAACATTTTCCTCAGAGTGGTCAGAAGCATGAGACATGTTAGACTTGATAGTCAGGGCTGACTCTAAATCACTCCACCAGCCTATTTATGCTAGTTCCATGTGGTGTCACTCTTTGTGGGTATTCAAGTAAAGGTATTCTAATGTGTTGGTACCAAGCCCTCCTCAGCACATGCCTGGAATTGAAGCTTGGCTCTTGCTTCCACAGATCTTTATCCTTTGCTTCTGTTTGGCTACAGACAGTAAAGCCAAGGGACACCAATTAATTGTTTTTGTGATAGTGGATGCGGCAACGTTCTACAGAGGATGCTAGATTTAATTGCTTACTGAAGCTGAGCAGAATAAAGTCTCTGGTGAACAGATTTGAAAGTGAATGGAGAACCTGTAAAAGTTACTTGTTTATGCGTCTGTGTAACTAGACAGACTGGTTGGAGGGTAGTGGGATATCTGGTTTAAAATTTATTTCTGAACTCTGAGTAAGAGGAAGAGCAGCTGGACAAGTTGCTCAATCTGCCTCTACATCACCAACTTGAAAAATAAATCTACACTAGGCTATATTAAAAGGAATGAAGGGTAATCCCATGGTGAAGAGAAAACAAGATTTCTTTTTCTGGATATAGAAACAGCTCCAGTTTGTAAAATAACATATTTTGGCAGAAGGATAATTCACACAGGGAGAAGATTTATAACAGAGCCATAATTCAATAGAGAAAGTAGAGATGATATCACAAACCAAGGAAGCAAACTCTTGATTGATTCACAAGCTCATTAGAACTGCAAGATTGAATTACAATTCCTGTTAATTTATCTGTCATCTCCTATCGCTTCCATTTTATGATGTTTGAAAGAGATTCACAAGTTTCATGGCATTATTTGTTTTCTCAGATGTTAGGATACAAGTTGCTGACTCCATGGCACACTTGTGAAGAACTGAGGAAGCATTCAGTTTTGTTTCTGCTTCCATCTAATCAGAAATTTCACTACATGAATTGTTGAAGTTTTAGATCCTGGTGAAATCAGGATATTATTCTTTTTTTATTTCCTCTTTACCCCTTTGGGTGTTGAGGAAGATACAAGGTTTTTGCTCTCACACTTTTAGCAGCTTCCACTGGAGTTATTTGGTGTCCTTGAAATATTTTGTTGATGTTATCCCTCTACCTTCCTCTGGGTCTTCCTTGCAGTCTTTGTCCTTCTCCTCTTTCCACATATGCCATTTATGTTATGGAATTCAAAGACATTCTATCCAAATGGGCAAGTCACTTTAGTTGTTGTCACTGTGTATAGTTTAAGGTTGGTTCTATTCCAGTTCTTTCCCTTATAAGCTCATTCCTGATTTTATCCCTTCTAGACAACTCCAGCAGCCTTCCTCATTCTTGCAAATGTGGAAGCCACTGGAAAAAAAATACCTTACTCTCTACCATTTGAGGTCTGTTCTTGTGGTTTCATGCCTGCAATAATTATTAGCATCTTTACTCCTAGTTTTTGAAGCATATACCAGGAAAGCATATATTTTAGAATATTTTACCAGACTAGTCAGTCTCCAAGTATAGTCCTAAAAGCAGGCTGCATGTTTATCCCCCAATCACCAACCTAGGGAATTATGGAGAGCCATCCACGTGAAAAACAGCCATTACATTCTGAACTAGCCATACAAAAATGCATGCAAAGGTTCAGTATGCATGGATGGGTAGTCCATTTACATCAGTGAAAGCACAGACATCCAACAGTGAGTTAATTAATTGTTACTGTCCATAGCCATGGGTTCAGTATCCATGGTTGCAGTTTAAAAATGTTGTTGTTCAATTGCAAGTCGGGTCCGAGCCTTTGCGACCCCATGGACCATTGCACACCAGGATCCCCTAACCTCCACCATCCTCCACAGCCCACTCAGGTCTACGCCATTGTGTCAACAATGCCATCTAACCATCTCATCCTCTGCCGCCAGGGCCGGATTTTCCTATAGGCTAACTAGGCTTCAGCCTAGGGCTTCAAGGTCAAGAGGGGGCTATATATTGATATATATCACAATAATGATGTATTTTATTATCTCTCATGTAATTTACAAATTTAAAAATGGGAGGTGAAAGGGCCACATAAGTGAAATAGCCTAGGGCCTCTTTTCATGTAAATCCGGCCCTGTTTGCCGCCCCTCATCCTTTGGCCCTCAATTTCCCCCAGCAACAAGGCCTCCTCGAGTGAATCCTCTCTTCTCATTTGTTGTCCAAAGAACTTTAGCTTCATCATCAATATTTGTCCTTCCAATAAAAATCCTGAAATAATATATATGCATTTCTATGGCACAATACCAGCGCTAGGTTTTGCTATTACCTGAGGTTTCAGGTAGCCACAGTGAGATACTATATCCATATCTAATGTGGTTATGGGGGCTGGGGACAAACCTGTAATTTAAATCAGAATTTTTCAGAGGAGTAGCTGTTCTCCTCTCTTGCCACAAAACCCACAGGCTTATAGCAGTTTAATAGTGGATACACTTTCTTTGCTGGACTGTGGTGCCTTAGTGATTAAGATGCTGGACTTGAAGACTGGAAGGTTGGAGTTTGATACCCAAGTACTGTATGATGGAGTGGGCACCCATCTCTGTCCCAGCTCCTGCCAACCTAGCAGTTCAAAAGCAAGAAATTGCAAGTAGATAAATAGGGACCACTTTGGTGGGAAGGTAAACAACATTCCGTGCACTCCAGTGTCTAGGCATGCCTGCCACATGTCAACAAAAATATTTGCAGACATAGACAGTGCTGGCTCTTTGGCTATAAACAGGGATGAGCACTGAACCCTAGAGTTGAATACAACTGGCTTTCGAGCAAGGGCGACCTTTACCTCTACCTTACATTTTCTTTGGCATAAGCATCACTGGCCTGCAGTCCACTTAATCCGTACATTCAAGAAAGGTTTATGCCAAATAAAACACATCAGTCTTTAATGTGGCATTGTATTCTTGGTTGTTTAAAATCAATTATGCTCATGCTGGCTAAATTCTCCATCCGAGTGATACTGGGATCTTAGCACAGGGGATAAAAGCTGGAAGCTGCATTCCTGACACATTTCATTTGCATAAAGGGCAAACCATATTTTTGTTATTTGCTGCCAATCACATTTGTTTGAGTTACTTCTAGATGTTGTTAGCTCAGTGCCTGGAAAGAAGCTGGCCAGTCATGAGCACAGAAAATGCATGACAAATGGCCATGCTCATTGACTATCACTGGGGGCCACCCTCTGAGCTAGATGTTTGACAGATGTGTTGACTTTGAAGACTGCCAGACTCCTCTCTGGATTCAAAGAAACTAAATTGTCATCAGCCATAACATGTGTACTTCCTGACTATGCAGCCGGGGGGGGGGGGGAATTATTTAGGTCACTTAATCTCCTGTGATAAAATGAAGAGAGACATTCCTGAACTTGTTAATGTGCTGGTGGAATTACTGATAGATTTTCCACTGTCGGGCAAGGTATTCTCAAGGGAATTTGACATTTAATTCAACAAATGAAATCTGATGGCTAGAATACAATGCAAAATTAAAGGACATGAATGATAAGGATGGAGTGGTGTGTGAAGATAGAGAAAGAAATTCCCAGACATCACCAGGGGAAATAGGCAGTTGCTTTCTATCCCAGGGGTGCCCAAACTACGGCCTGTGGGTCAGATCCAGCCCATGGCACCAATTAATCCAGCCCGTACCACCCACACCACTCCCAGAAGTGAAAATAAAATGTGCATGTGTGTGTACAGAACACACCCGCACATGTACAGAACCATGCTGTAAATGATACACAGCCGTTGTAAATGTTTACGACAGCCGCAGGTAATTTACAGCAGTGTTCTGCGCATGCTCATGTATGTTCTGTGCATGTGCATACTTATTTTACTTCTGCTTCTGAGTGGGAGGAACAATGTGGCCAGCACACTCAACCATGTGGCTGGCCCATGGACTGAAAAGTTTGGGCACTCCTGCTCTATCCAATCAAACTTCTCTCTCTTTCTCCCTCTCTCTTGTAAAGGGACCAAACTGTGTATTTCTATGAAACTTGACATTTCCTCAGTTGGAAATGGACTTGAGGCCAAATGACCCATACACATCAGGTAGTGAATCTCTCCCCTGCACTCTCATTCCTTTTCATTTAGTAGTGGGACTCTCCAAATGCCAGCTCCAAACTTGCCAGCCTCCCTGGTCCAAACAGTTGCATGCAAAACTGAATGGTGTTACCTCCCTCTGATCCCTCTTGACACTGAATGGTAGATGTCTAGGAATTGCTCCTCAGCCCTGTCCTTAGGAAGGCAACCTCACCTGAAATTACCTGATGCAAAGCCCTTGAGAAATTGTGTCACTTTGAGTAGGGCACATGTTTGGCATTCAAAGAACCTCTAAGCTCAACCATTTTCAGAGAAGCATGGAAGAAAACCTGGTCTTAAAACCTGAAGAACTGTTGTCAATCAATACAAACAATAGCAAACAGGAACAATTGATAATCTGATTCAACCTGAATTCTAAAGCCAGGTATTTTGTCTGGCCACTCTAGCCACATTATCCTGCTACGGTAATAGAGTAGACCATATTGACAGCAACTCAGTGTCAGGTGTCAGGTGGCAGTCAACTCACCTGACAGCCCTGAGGACTAATGGCTTGGTTGCCAAAGTCCTCAGGGAAGGGTGATGGTCCCCAAATGGATTAAATCGCACTTGAATCCATTGTGATGGAGGGCAGCAGCTTTATTAATACTGGCTAGGGGTTGATGAGGATTTTGCGTGCCAAAAGGGCATAGGACCAGAAGGTGACTGGTGGAACTGGGTCAGTGGTATGGGGGTCATGCTGTGATGTGGAAGGCAGATGAAAGGCCACTGCATTATATTTTCAGGACAGCATTTATAGCTGATTGCCATGATGATCATCGATATTCACATTTGGATATGACAGAACAACAAGAAGAAAGTATTTTATCTATCTAGTAGGTAGCATCTTCAAGTTGTGTTCATTGGGGAAGGGACTTCCAATAGCCAAAGAAATGGCACAGAACTCTCTCCACCTTTGAATTGTGAATCTAGACCTCCCTCCCTCCTTTCCTAAAACCTAGATACTACAGAAACAAATCTATGTCAAATAAATACACTAGATTTAGTTGGGTGGTAAATATTTAAGAAGCCAAGGACATGTGGGAACCCTGTCCTAGTTCTCAAAGCACAAAAAGGAAGCAAGAGCTGTCTAGTGGGGCTGGGCTGACTGTTGGAGGGGCAGTCCAAGAATCAGATCCCCTTGCCTTAATGCAATCATTCTTAGCATTGACAACCTAGATGTAGATCTATCTTTACAATCAGAGCCAACCTTGTTAACAGCAAAGAATTTTATAAGTTGTCACCCAACAACATTTGGGGACTTATACCATTATGAACCAACATGCCAAAGAAGCAGCCTCCCCTGATGTATGTGCCAGAGCAGATACTGAGGAATGCAACAACCACTGTGGAAGTCATGCCTCTCCTCTCTACCCCCACAGCTTCTAGAATACTACCCAGCAAATTTCCCCTTTTAACAAAGCTATACTTGGGAAAAGTTGCTAATGAGAACTTGCAAGTGTCCAAGTCCAGGAAACTTACACAGTTAATGATGAGGAAGTGTAGGAGATGAGTGAGGCTAGAGACATGGGCTGCAGAGCTCAGAAGCAAAGGGAACAAGCGGAACGTTGCTGTTCTCACCATAGGTTTTGGAATTAGAACAAGAAAGAGGTTTTCTTCAGCTGAGAAATGAATGAGAGAACTAAAAGGATGCCTATATGGGCAGGTGTGGTCTTGTCATAACACCTACCGGGATGGTGGTGAACAGAAAATTCAAGCTTCCCCCATGACACACATAACTGTTTGTACGTGCAGAGATGTTCTTTAGCACATTTTCTGTCACTCCCCCCCCCACAAAATTTATTTGAAAGGTGCACACACAAAAAGAGAGTCTGCATCTATAGTTGGTTAGTTTCAGAGCTTAGAAACATTAGTTTTTAAATTATAACTCCCAGAATAGCTTGGCTAGCATAGGTGTGCAGGTAGGCTGAGAATTTCTAGGAACTGTAGTCCAAAAAAAGTAACATGTCCACATGAAGATATGTACAGTAAAATTTTGTAAGTATTTCAGGTTCTTGGGTATGTACACTCGTCTCTTTTATTTTCACTTTTTTAGGGGATGGGTGGGTACACTGGTTCTTTTGTTTTGCATGAAAAGGAAAACCTCTTTCAGGTCATCCCTTATTTGTTCATCTACATTTTGTGGCTCTCAAAAAAAGCCTAAAGAACCCTAAAAATTATTCCAAAACAGCAGAAGCAAGGCAACAGAGAATCAATCTACTCTAAAATCAAGCAGGAGAATAACAGTCCCAAGGATGGAGTACTCAGCAGTCCTATGCAGCCACTATTTTCTTGGTTCTTGGCAAGAGACCCAGAGAGGAACAGGTTATCTCTTCCCCTCTCCATTGTGATTTTCCCCATGTGGAGAGGGTTGTATCTGAAAAGGTGCATCTTGCTCATTCATTTGTACATGTGAGAGTCTTGTGAAAAAATGGGGGCCTTGCTCACATGGAAAGACTGCATGTGTGCAACAACTTCTCTTCAGAAAAAATTCTCCCCATTTGTAGAAAGTGATAATAGTGAAATTGCTCTTCTCTAAGTGTGTTATCAAGAATCAGGTAATTCTTATAATAACAATTTCGTGTTAGAAATTATTCTGGGTTGAAAGGATTTTTGTGGGCAAAACTCCACTCAGGGAACACCCAAATGAGGCTCCTTTCATGTCCCCAAGACCTGGGACAGAGACAGGCACTCAATTCATCATACAGTACCCGGGTTTTGAACTGCCAACTTGCTGGCCTTTCAGCTAACAAGGTGAGCTCCTTAACCTCTGAACCACCACACCCCTTTGGTGGGGTGGCTCAATTCTTAATGACTGAATTGGACTAATGGAGCCCAAGATCTGTAAATGCAAAATGGAGTAGAGCCTCAGTGGCTTAAATCAGGGGATCCCAACCTTTTCCAGTTGAGAGCCAGGTCCCGCTCTCTCAGTCAGTTTCAAAGGCCAGACAGCCATTTTGCCCTGACTGCACAATGAGAATGGCCATTTTGTCCCAGTAGCTTCAAAGGGAGTGGCCATTTTGTTTGTTTCTCGAATGCCCATGGAGGGGTGGGGGGCACATAAAATGGTGCCATGGGGCAAATCCAACTCACAGGCCTTAGGTTGGGAACCCCTAGCTTAGAGGCTAGGATGCTGAGCTTGGTGACATTTGAAGGTTGGCGGTTCGAGGCCCATGTGCTATGTAACAGAGTCTGCCCTAGCTCCTGCCAACCTAAGCAGTTTGAAAGCAAGAAATTGCAAGCAAAATGGAGTACTTACTAACTGAAGTGTTTGGATTTCACCCAACAATTTAAGAGAGACTGCACTCGCTTCACAAATAGCTATTAATTAGTACCTTCTTCACAATGGCTTTAAAAATGTTTAACCAATTCTGACATCTCTTTTCTGGGATTCATATCATTTGCCTTAATTCATTTTGCTTTCATTCAACTTTCTGGCCCAATCTTTGCAAAAATGAAAGTGGAATAGTGAAAATAGGCAACAGCCGGATTATGTGCATGCATTAAAAAGCAGCACATGTCAATAATGTCAATTGATACAGCATAACAAGGTGAGGCTCCACTAATTCCTTATGGTTTGCTAGTGAGGAAGGAGTTTGCAAGCCTGTGTCAAAATCCATGAGTAAATGTTTCAGAAGCATGGTAGTACAAATGGAAATTAACAATTGGGCTCATTACAGACCTTTGGAGAACCAGTTCAAGATATCTTGCTGTGAACCAAGTCATCAAACTATAGCACTTCAAACTATTTACTTTATTTTAACACTTGGGGCAGGCACTGCTGTCCATTTGCTATCAGCAAAGTAACACATTAAATAGCTAAGAAAACTATCCCCTTTACACAACAGATCCTGTCACCTCAGTTTGATTAAATGATATAAATGGCTGAATCACTAGTAGGAATAACATGTTTCATATCTTTTACCTTGCATGGGATCCAGACTTAATGATCTCTAAAGTAGGTCCATTGAAATCAATGCACTGATTATATTATCACAACTAACATGAGACTTACTGATTTCAATGCATTTCCTCCAAGTACAAAATTCTGGATCTAACCCATGACTGTCGAATTTGTTGTTTCAATCTTCCTTCAAACTATGATTAAAGTGAGGTCTGTTGGATCCCAGAATGTAGAAACCTAGAAGAAGACCGACTGGCAGGCTTGTTCAATCCAGGGCCCAAAAAGCAGCCAGCAGCCGATGAGATGCTTTTGGGAAAACAAGAGCCACCATATTATGAGGGCCCTAGTTCTTTCCCCAGGGACTGCAGTGGCTCAAGTGGCTAAGACAGTGACTGGGAGGTGGGAGGACAGCAGTTCGATCCCTGAATACTGCAGGACGGAATGAGCTCCCATCTGTGTCCCATCTGTGTACACGTGCCCTATTGGATCATACCAGAAGCTTACAAATTCAACATCATGTTTCATATAGTGGCCAGCCAGATACTCCTGGGAAACCCACAGGCAGGAAAAAAGAATACTAGCCCTGCCCCACTTTTGTTTTTCAGCAACAACTAATTCAGATACTAATGTCTCTGAATTTGGACCTAGCATTTAGCCATAATAATTAGTGACTATCTATGGTGGCTCAAGTGGTTAAGACGCTTAACTCAACGACTGGAAGGTCGGAGTTCCATTCATGAGTACTGCACAATGGAGCTCCCGTCTCTGACCCAGCTCCTGATTAGCAGTTTGAAGGCAAGAAATTGCAAGTAGATAAATAGGTACCACTTTGGTGGGAAAGTAAACAGTGTTCTGTGCACTCAGGTGTTGAGGCATGCCTGCCATATGTCCACCGTCATGTCTGCAAATGCAGATAGCACTGGCTCTTTGGCTATAAACAGAGATGAGCACTAAACCCTAGAGTCAGAAATTACTGGCTTTCGAGCAAGGGCAACTTTTACCTTTACCTAAGCCACTTTTAAAGCCATCTGGGGATGGGGTGCCAAACTACATATTACACCAAATGCTTAATGTACAGTTGTGTCTGTACTTCCTCCCTTTAGTGAGCAGCAGGTTCTTACTAGAATTTAGCATGGGAGGAGGGCATTTGTCTGTTGCCTTTTTATTTGCAATCTAAACATATACATATAGGCAGATATGCACACACACAAATGTAGCTTTAATGCTTAGAGGGGGAATAGGTCCCATTGATATCAAAGGGATCTTATTCCACAAAGCCTTTCCAATTCCAGACAGGAGGGCTAGATACCTCCTCATCACATATTGCATTAATCAGCATCTTCCTACCGAAGACCTCTTATCATCAAATGGGAATGCACAAACATTACTTACTACAGATGACACACAACATGTCAGCCATCATCTGTGTTGTGGGAATTCCCATTAAGTTAGAGTTTGTTCTGTGCTGGTTGAAGTGGTTCCACCTCTCAACTCTTGGATTACCCAAAATATCTATCTATCTATCTATCTGGTCTGTGGAGAGGGATAGTGTGTGTGTGTGTGTCTTTGGCTGTAATCAGAGATGAGCACTGAACTCTAGAGTTGGATACGACTGGCTTTCAAACAAGGGAAACATTTACCGTTAAGGTTTTGGCCGTGGTTAGTTGTAAGTGGTTAGTAAAGTTAAAGGTCGACCTTGCTCAAAAGTCAGTCATATCCGACTCTAGGACTGCAGTGCTCATCTCCATTTACAGCCAAAGAGCCAGTACTGCCTGTGTTTGCAGATGTATACATGGCCATATGGCAGGCATGACTAGATCTCCCATGGCGTAGGCTCCGTCCATGATGTAGGCTCCACCCATGATGTAGGTTCTGCCCATAATGTAGGCTCCACCCACAGTGTGGTAGCAATTTTTTTTGCTGCCCACTACTGCCTATGCTCAATTACTTGCTACAAACAACAGCTCCCATTATTTATTTATTTATTTATTTAGATTTATATCACCGCCCACTCGCCGTGGCGACTCAGGGCAGTTTACAATCAGGAAAAAAACAAAAACAAAACAACAATAACACACACACAACACAAACAACTAAAATCCATTCCTCCTTCCGGCCAGAGGACGTTAGTCTTTTCCTTCCCTGGGCAGATAAGGCCCAGGATTAGGAAGTGGGAGCTGAAATGGTAAAATATAGCAGAGTGAAGGAAGGTGGCTGGCTTTTGCCACACCCTGAGGTTTGAGAGTGTTTGTTGAGATACAGGAGACAAAAACAAACTCCGGCTTGGGTTGCAGGAAATATATATTTACACTATTTACAAAGGTTGTGCACAAAGTGCAAGTTAACACTTGTCTTGAAGTCAGACCAAGTGGTGCAGCAAGTCCTTATAGTCTATGTGAGCTAAATAAGCTCTTATCTTCGATAAAGCAATGCAAGCAGTCCAAACCTTTATCTGTTGCTTCAAGGTCAGCTTCGAAGATATTCACCAGTTCATTCTAGCTACGGAGTAGCTCGGTTCCAAAACAGTCCTTGGTTAGGTCACCACAATGTGGCTGAGGTATGTGTTCCAATATCTTGCAATAAACGGCAAGTAGACATACCAGACAATCCTCAAGAACGACGAAGGTCCGATGGACGTGAGCACAGCAACAAAGCAGTCAGAGAACAACAGGCTGGCTGGCTGGCAAAGACTGTTGCCTCAATTTATGCTAGACACAAACACTCAATGCTTGCACCTGGCTGTGGTAGCTGCACAGTCTTAAAGATACAGTCATTGGTTTGCTCTCATTGCAAACCTACTCATATATCCTAACATACTCCCCCTTTGCAACGTGAGTGTTCAACCAATGATTGATGCATCACCATCTAAAACAACAGACAGGGGTACAGGATATACATTGACAACATTCCAAGCATTTCTACACAGTATTTGTGTTTCGTCATGGGTAAAGGCTTTGTGAAGACATCTGCTATGTTTTCCTCAGTAGGAATATACTCCAGCTTAATGATATTCTTCCGTACTGACTCTCTTACGTTTAAGTACCTCAGGTCAGTATGTCTAGACCTGCTCTTTACCCCGATACTGTTTGCTGTAGTGATTGCTGATTGGTTGTCCTTGTACACTACTACCGGATCATTACAGCTCACCCCTAGGTCTTGCATGAGCTGTACGAGGTTGATCACCTCAGTGCATGTTAGTGACAGGCAAGAGAATTCTGCCTCCATGGTCGATAGGGTGATATGTTTCTGGCGCAAAGATTTCCAATCGATTGGAGCACCCCCTAGCGTGACAGCCATTCCAGATGTGGACTTTCTAGTATCTGGGTCTGATGCAAAACTTGCGTCTACATATACGGCTAGTGACAGGCTTCCTCTCTGCTCAAGATACAGTGCCTTTCTCATGGAATACTTTAAGTATCTCAGGATTCTTTTGGCCGCTTGCCAGTGTCTGACTTTTGGATTCTCAGAGTACCTGGCTAGCTGATTCACAGCAAAAGAAATATCTGGACGAGACCATGTCGCAAGATAAGACAGGCTCCCTATCAACGATCTGTAAATTCCTTTATCGAACTCTGGCCCTTCGTTTACCTCCTGAAGGAACCCAGGAGCCATAGGGGTATTGTAGGGTTTTGCTAGTTCAAGTTTGTACCGCTTGAGTAATTGCGATATCTTGTCTAACTGCGAAAGTTTAAAACCTCTAGCTGTCTTCTCTATGTCAACTCCTACGTAAGTCTTGATATCCCCTAGATCTCTGATATCAAACTTGAGTTTAATCTTTCCTATCAGCTCAGCAGCTGATTCCTCGTCCGGTGCTATTACGGCAATATCATCTGTGAATACTAAGAGCAATGTTGTTGCTTTGCCCGACCCCTTTTTGAAAGGACATGGGTCTGCAACTCCCTGGTTAAAACCTAATCCTTTTAGGAACTCCACAAGGCACATGTTCCATTCGTACCCTGATTGACGAAGGCCATATAGGCTCTTCATCAGTTTCCAACAGACAGACTTACTATCAGGGCTAGTTAGCGTTGGGGGTTTCCTCAAGTATAATTCATGTCTTAAAGGAGCATTGAGGTAAGCTGTGGCTACGTCAATATGTTTGACCACATGCCTGTGCTTAGCTGCCCACGTTAATGCAGCCCTCAATGTTGTAGCCTTCAGTGATGGGGTGAAAACCTCATCGTAGTCCCCTTCACTCTGGTTAAACCCTTGGGCGACCAAACGAGCCTTACAAATTCTTTTTCCATCAGAACAGTTTTTAACCTTAAAAACCCACTTATACCCCAGGACCTGTTTCCCTGCAGGTATGGGTACCGCCTTAAAAACTTGTAGACTTTTCATCGCTGCTAACTCTTTATTATTATTATTATTATTATTATTATTATTATTATTATTATTATTATTATTATTATTATTATTATTATTATTATTATTATTATTATTATTATTATTATTATTATTATATTTGGGTTTCTATACCGCCCTACTTGGCAGAGCCAACTCAGGGCGGTTTACACACATGTATAGTTACAGTCACAACATATCAATAAATCATTAGTCAATATCCAACGAAAATAGTCAATAAATAGTCAGTATCAGTATCACAGAACGTCAGCACATAAACATCATTACAGTAAAAGCAATTCAATAAACAGTAACAAAAAGTTCAATAAACATCAATAACAGCAGTAGTTAAAAAATTTCCATACAAAGAAACAAAACTAGGCAAGCACCACGACAAGTAACGAGCCTCTCCGTCCACCGCACAGTCAACGAGCGAGGAGGCGGCTTCGCTCCAGCCGCAGGTGTTGTCGTTGGCGGCGGCGCGAGAGTCCAGCCGCCACCGTGGCTTTTGAGCCCTGCTGGGCGGGCGTAGCCTCCGGGACAGGTGGACGAGTCCCGGGGGCCGAGTCCACAAAACTCTCGAACTCAGTCCCACTTACTAAGCCCACTACGTCCGTTTCCCTGCGACTTCTTTCCCCTCAACCAAACTTGGCTTTTGATCTGTTTTTGGTAATTCAGCCAGTTCTGCAAAGCTGGCAGGTTCCACTATCGCAGAGCATGCCTGATATCTGTCAGGCTGCCTCCTTTCCCTAGTAGACCGCCTGACGATGGCAGGTGGTGTGGAGATAATGGGTGTCTCATCCTGGGAGTCAGAATCAGAGACCTCTGATTTAACCACTACTCTCTGTTCGCTACTAGAGTGATCAGAGACCCGATCCTGTTCACTGTCGGACTCACCCTCGCTCTTAAAATCATTCCTGTCTGATCTGGACAGTCTGGGACTAAGATTCCTAGATCCCCTGGTTACATCACTGGGTACAGGGTAACCGTTAGTTCTCGTAGGCGGGGAGCCCTGCTCCAGTCTTTCCCATTCTACGTTCTCCAAGAACTTGGCGCTGTCGCTGTTAAAAACTTCCCTAGTGCCCGGTTTCCAAAAACGATAACATTTTCTATTGGTCTCATATCCTACAAATATCAATTTGCGGGCACGGTGCTGTCCTTTGCGCCTTTGCTGAGCGGGTATGTGGACCCAAGACGGACAGCCAAATACCCGTAAATGGCTTATGTTAGGCTGACGTCCATGCCATAGTACATATGGTACCTGCCCCGTGGTAGAATTCACAGTGAGGTTTATCAAATGGGTGGCAGTAAGGGTTGCCTCCCCCCAAAGGGCATCAGGTAATTGAGCGTCGTTTAGGAGAGTGCGTACCGTACCTTGTAGGGTTTGCCCCCTGCGCTCCGCATAAGCATTATGCTGTGGACGGTATGGCGCACTGAGCCTGTGCTCAATACCTCTCCTTGCTAAGAAGTCCGAGAAAGCTTTATTGACAAACTCTCCCCCTTGATCGGTGACCAGGCATTTAAGGCGTTTCCCTGTCTTACGTTCGGTGGCTTTAAGCCACTGAGAAAACTGACTCAGGCATTCACTTTTACGCTTCAGTAATCTCACAAAACCGTGCCTAGAGTGGTGGTCAATAATATTTAAGATATATTTTGCTCCCCCTAAAGATGGTTTTCTTGGTCCTATAAGGTCCGCAAAGACCAAGTCCATCGGTTGCTCTGTAGAGAAACCCTGCATCCTATTTGCTGGTGCAGATTTGGTCTTCTCTTCCCCACAGGCATTACATTGCAAAAATCTATTACAAGGTGATAGATTTATCCCTTTTATCTGGGACACAGTCTTCCCCAGAACTCTAAAACTGCAATGGCCCCACCTTCTGTGTAGCAGGTGAATGCAGTTAAAGTGTACAGGCCTGTTGTAATTACCAACACTGACAACAGGTGGGGACTGGGGTTCTAGCACATATAGCCCATTCTTGTGGTGGGCTGTAAAACATTTTGACTCTTTTCTGATAAAACATTCACCACTCTTAAATGTTACTTCATACCCTGCCTTGTCTAACTCCCTCACTGAGAGTATATTCATGAACCCAGGGATATACAACATGGGCAAAGTTGTCCCCAATGGGGTACAAAAAACTTCACCTTCACCCTTAGCAGGCACATCCTGCTTGTTGGCCAGCGAGACAACAGTGTCTGTCTCCTTTAAGAACTTAAAACTTTTCCTTGTAGCTGAAATCGATCTAGTAGCCCCACTGTCAATCACCCAGACTACCTCTGGTTTAGAGGTGTGGCATGTAGATGCAGCAGGCTTCGATGAAGCACTCCTCCTTGGCTTCTTTGGGTGTTTCACAACTTTGCTGGGGCAGGACCTGGCAAAATGCCCAGGCTTCCCACAAGCAAAACACTTCTGGACCACGCTTATTGTCGTTGGCTGCTCGTTGCCTTTCTGTAGCTGGGGAGCGCTGGTCTCATGAAGAAGGGTTCGCTCCAGCCTCCGTAGTGATTCCTCCAGCAAACAAGGCTTGATTTCATCAAACACCATATCCTGGCTTGGCAGAGCTCCAAGGGCAATCACAAAATCTTCATAACTTTCATCCAAAGAAGATAAAAGGATACAGGCTTTCTGCTGCTCATTAAAACCAAGACCTTTTCCCTCCAAATCCAGCAGCTGGGTTGTAATTAGCTGGATGTGGTCAGCCATACTCCCACCTGGAGCAAGGTGAGTGCGGAAAAGCCTCCTTGCAAGCTGAATCTGCGCACCCACAGTTGTCCTTACAAAAAGTCTTTTCAGGTTCTCCCAGCACGCAGCTGCAGAAGTCTCCCCTCTGATATGCACTAAGAGGGTGTCTGCAACAGTGAGCCCAATCACTGCCAGGGCCTGCGAGTTCTGCTCAATAGCCGTATTGTCCCTTTCATCCTGAGGGTCCAAAGCTGCCAAGTCCACGGGCATGGTCACCACGCTCCACAAACCTTCCTTCTTCAGGAGAAGTGAGCATTTCAAAGCCCAAGCCTGATAGTTGGAGCCGGTGAGCAGAGGAACCAAATTCAAACCCCCAGAAGACATTGCTGCTACTCGAGTGTAAATTTCCTACAAAGCACACAGAGCAAACAGTCTCTACTACAAACAGGGCACGGTCAATTTGCAGCACCTGGTCCCATAACTGATGAAATGGTAAAATATAGCAGAGTGCAGGAAGGTGGCTGGCTTTTGCCACACCCTGAGGTTTGAGAGTGTTTGTTGAGATACAGGAGACAAAAACAAACTCCGGCTTGGGTTGCAGGAAATATATATTTACACTATTTACAAAGGTTGTGCACAAAGTGCAAGTTAACACTTGTCTTGAAGTCAGACCAAGTGGTGCAGCAAGTCCTTATAGTCTATGTGAGCTAAATAAGCTCTTATCTTCGATAAAGCAATGCAAGCAGTCCAAACCTTTATCTGTTGCTTCAAGGTCGGCTTCGAAGATATTCACCAGTTCATTCTAGCTACGGAGTAGCTCAGTTCCAAAACAGTCCTTGGTTAGGTCACCACAATGTGGCTGAGGTATGTGTTCCAATATTTTGCAATAAACGGCAAGTAGACATACCAGACAATCCTCAAGAACGACGAAGGTCCGATGGACATGAGCACAGCAACAAAGCAGTCAGAGAACAACAGGCTGGCTGGCTGGCAAAGACTGTTGCCTCAATTTATGCTAGACACAAACACTCAATGCTTGCACCTGGCTGTGGTAGCCGCACAGTCTTAAAGATACAGTCATTGGTTTGCTCTCGTTGCAAACCTACTCATATATCCTAACAGGATCTTCCATCTAAAAACCTGCCCATCTCTTCTTTCTTTTCCTCTTCTCCTCTAAGGTCTCATTGTGATTGGAAAAGTTACATGCTGTCTGTGTAATTTCCCGTTGCCTTCAAAGTTTCTTAAACTGTGTGCCTCCTAATTTCCACTGATGAAATCACTATAGCCATTTGCAATGATTATCTATTGGAAAAATCCACACTGCACATCCAAACCATCTGAATTTCCACTGAAAACACAGACTTGTCCTCTTAATATCACTCTCATCTCCACCTCTTCATTATTTTTAAATTTTATTTTTAGAAGTGAGATAGGTAAAGTCTCTCTCCATCTGTACAGCCATTGTTCACACTAAAAAATATCCGAATGCTGTGTCTAAGTATGTATACTACATGCCTAATTACCCCTGACTAATGGCCATGGTGGTTGTGGCTGATTGGGGTTGAAGTCCAAACCAAATGGAAGGCTCCAGGCTGAAGAAGTCCTCTTAGAACCCTATTGTTTCTCTTGATGGGTGGTTATGATGAAGGATGTACAGTTCCATTTTTTGAACAGAGAGGTATAAATGTTACTGTGAGTGTAAAGAGAAAAAACTCCCCGATCCAAAGGAAGCTGTAAATGTAGATTGGACAGTGATTTACAGGGTAGGACTGGAAGTAAAAAAGAAATGAAAAGAATGCAACCCACCACCCCATCTATCAAGGGTCATTCAGAAAATAATGAAATGACCTACTTGAGAATTAAAATACTAAAGGCTAATGAGATTTTATGGGTAGAATAATCTTGACTCATTAACCAGAAAAAAGAGTCTTTTGCTCTTAAATCTCCTAATCTGTCCTTTTATTAATAGACGAGATGGGAAAGGTGAAACATTATCATATTGGGTATAACAGTAAAACATCAAGAGGACAAGGAGTCATCAGTTAGATCATCCCATACAGAAATGAACAGAAGAAAGAGAAAAGAGTCCCAAGAAAGACAGTAAAACTGTGTGTTTGTCCAGAAACTGGATCTCTTACTATCTTTTGGTTCCATCAAATTTTATTCATTTTATTTATTAGATTTATATCCCACCCATTTGGGATATTTTCCCACTCTGGGTGGTTTACAACAATTAAAACCACCACATATAGAATTGTCTAAAACAGTTCCCAACCTTTTTAAGCTGGGGGCTAGGTCATGCTCCCTCAGACATCTTCGGGGGCTGGACGGCCATTTTGCCCTTCCTCCATCACATGACACTTCCTGATGTGGTGGAGGCACTGGGGGGGGCACATGAAATGGTGCCATGGGCCACATCCAGCCTGTGGGCTACAGGTTGAGAATCTCTGATCTAAAGTAGCACTAGTCAAAAATAGACAGAAATAAGCTGAGGATGGCGAACCAAAATTTAAACAATTGCTAAATTTCCATTTCTCTGCTTACATAATATGAGGGAGCCTCTCCTCCCCTATTCCACATTCATCCTTGCATCATAGGATTCATGAACAGATAGTGAACAGGTAGGTCATTGTTCATGGTTGAGATATGTCCTGGTTCACCCCTGGTAACATGGTACATCACATTCATCAACCCCAACTGTGTAGCTTGTTTTGGAAAGATGCATCAGATATCTGATCACCCATGTTGGAGACTTTCAGAAGGATCATTTCTCCCTTCCGCAGATTGCTCTGAGAACTCTGATGAAGGAGTGGAAGCAAATCCACAGAGCCACCCATCTCTCCACCCATCCCTGGACAATAAACTTTTATCATCACCAACTAGCTTAGGTCAAGGATGAATGAAATTATAACAATACAAATGTGACTAATAAATAAATAAATAAATAAATAAATAACTGAAAACATCTGTAGGGCACCAAGACAAGAAATGCTACTGAAGATGAAGATAGAATTGAGACTGTGTTTTAACTGGCTTCACCAGCTGGTTTCTAATATGTATAAAAGATCTGGTAATGTTTTAGTTTCTTTGTATTCCTTTAATTATATATATATAATTTCAAAGACAGGACAATAACCAAATCGAACAGAAATAACAGAGAAGAATCTACAGAGATAAACACAAGTGCAAATACGTAGCATTTAAATCTAATTATTGACTGTGTGTTCAGCATTAACATGTTTTTCAATATACAGGTACTTTTTAGTTACAAATATAAGAAATTATTAACACCTTGAAGATAATTCTTTCTTTGTATTACAATTTGCTCTTACCTCTTATTCCATAATCTGAGGATGGTTTTTGATAAAGGCTGATTACCTTTTTGATTCATATATGAAATCAAATCACACCATGTTTCATAGACAGCTAATGATTTGACTTTACCTTTAACTACCCTAAACTGCTATGTCAGTTTTATTTCCCTGGCTATTTGCCACAGTTCAGAAAATCAACTGATTAATCTTAAGAGTTTTGTGGTCTTCCAAAAATTTGCCATTACCCTGAAGGCTGCTGTCAATAAAAACACAATTCAATTATTCAAAAAAACATTGACTGGCGAATTTGGGTTATTGTGCTTCTGTATCTATGATTTGAAATGGCCCAGTATTGCTATACAACATTGTGCCCTTATTTCCAATAGGAAAAAGATGTCACACTTTCAATAGCAAAGAGGAGCCTGAATGTTAGTCAAGATGGTCTAGAGCAGTGATTCTCAATGTTTTCAGGCTGCGAGCCTGACCACATCTCTTAGGCAGCTAATCGGGCCAGGCACATGGTTAATCCCACCCAGAAGTGGAAGTAAAACACATGCCATGCATGAGCAGAATGCATTTAGCAGCGTTCTGTGCATACATGACACACGTTTTATTTCCGCTTCCGGGAGTGGCGAGGGCGTTAGGGGTCAGATGAAATGGCTTTGGGGGATGGATCTGGCCTGCAGGCCGTAGGTTGCGAATGCCTGGTCTAGAGCAGCATTCCTCAAACTTGGCTCTCCAGATGTTCTTGGACTTCAATTCCCAGAAGCCTAAGTCAATTCCCCAAAGCACTGATCAGCCAGTGTATTGACTTAGGCTTCTGGGAATTGAAGTCCTCCTGTGGGGCGTGGGCCCCATGTTGGGAACCACTGCTCCAGAGGATACCACCTCCTCCTCCTCCTTCAGCCACACAGTTGAGTCTGACCCTTTGCGACCCCAAGGACCACTGCACACCGAGCTCCTCTGCCATCTGCCATCCTCTGTAGCCTGCCTAGATCTACACCCACTATGTCAACTATACCATCTAGCTATTTCATTCTCTGTCACTCCTCCTTTTGCCTTCAATCTTTCCTACCATCAGGGCCTTCTCCAGTGAGTCCTCTCTTCTCATTTGGTGGCCAAATTACTTGAGCTTCAACTTCAGTACTTGTTCTTCCAATGAGTAGTCAAGGTTGATTTCCTTTAGGATTGACTGATTTGTTCTCCTTGCAGTCCAGGGGATTCTCAAGAGTCTCCTCCAACACCAGAACCAGAAACAAAAGCAATTGGATACTATTGCTTCACCCCCACCATCTGCTGCCTAAGGCAATTGCCTCACTCTGCCTAAAGGTAGATCCATTCCTAAACTATAATGTAAAAGAACAAATCAAACTGGCAGACAAACCAAACCAAAGCCAAAACATGTCTAGTTTTTTCCTTTCCCACCTTCCTTTCTCTAAACTTTTGGGACCTGGGCCTTCCCCAAGGCTAAGGGGAGGGGTGTCTGGTGATGGCTCTTTCTCTAGTTTTCCTCTTCCTCCTCCTCTCTTGTGGGATCTGCCTGTCCCACAAGAGTGGACCAGAGGGGCTCTCTATGGGTACCTATGGCTCTCCTCTCCAGCACTAGATGAAGGCCTTCTCGGTATCTGCTCCAACCCTTTGGAACCTCCTGCCAACTCACCCCCACCTCCAACTACAACTGCTGCCTTTATAAGAGATTTAAAGACATGGCTGGCTCAGCAGATGTGGGGTGCTGCTATTGGACCTATTCCCCCCCCCCTCTGGCTCATATGATCTTTGGTCAATTCTGCCATCTGCATTCTAGAGTTTTAGATTTGAAATTTTAAGATTTGTAGATTTTAGAGTTTCATGATGTTTTATTCATGTCTATGGGGTGTCGGATTGTTTTATGTTTAGTGATTGTCTCTTGCACTGTAAGCCACATGGAGTTGCTTCAGCGTGGGGGCAGCTAAACAAGTCAAAATAAATAAATAAATAGTTTCTCAGGGGGGAGGGGGAAGAGAACTCTCCTTTCAAGAATTTAAAGCAAAGCAATTATACTGCCTCATAGTGCTTAGTGCACTCTCTGGATGGTTCACAAGTTAATTAGCATTTTGCCCCCAACATGCTGGGTACTCATTTCACCGATCTCAGAAGGCTGGAAGGCTGGAAGGCTGAGTCAACCTTGATCCATCATCAGGATTGATCTCACAATCTTTTGGTTGCAGGGCAGCCGTTTAACCACTGTGCCGCCAGGGCTTAATTCTCAAACAAATAGCTTTTCAAGCCTACTGAAGAGATATTAAGTTAATTACACGTAATATTAAGTTGTAAATATTTGGTGTGGTGCATTGGATAGAGTGTCAGATTGTGACTCAAGAGGCTTGGGTTCAAATCTCTGCTCAGCAGGGAAACTCACTGGGGTGTGAAACAGTAAAACTATTCCTTAAATATCTCACTGAAAGCCCTTTCAGGCTCCCTTTAAGTCAGTTCCAACTTGATAGTACATAGCTAAATAATACTAACTTAATTTATGTAACTTTGCCAGTCAAGCAAGTTATCAAGAGTTTAAAAGATAGGTCATAAAAACTGGACTACAGTGGCTCATGTGGTTAAGATGCTGAACCTGCTGACTGGAAGGTGTAGTTTGAGACCCGAATGCTGCATTGTCTGTCCCACTTCCTGCCAACCAGGCAGTTTGAAAGTAAGACATTGCAAATAGATAAATAGGGAGCACTTCAGTAGGAAGGTAAATGGAATTCCATGTGCTCCGGTGTTGAAACATGCCTGCCACATGCCCAGGGAAATGTCTGCAGATGCAGACAGCACTGGCTCTTTGGCTTTAAACAGAGATGAGCACTGAACCCTCAAGTCAGGTACTACTGGCTTTCAAGCAAGGGCAACCTTTACTTTTACCTAAAAACATACCTCTAACCTTTACATTTATTCTCTAGGAGGCTTTGTTCCAATTATAAACTCCACTTTTTAACTAAGCTAGCGGTTTTTAAAATAACTTAGAAATGCAATCTTGTCTAGTCTATGTGAGTGAAAGTTCACAGCAATTAGTAGAGTTTTTCTCGGCAACACATATTTTATTTATGAATAGCAAAAAGTGTCTGGTTACATCTTCAAAAATTGGAATTAGTTCAGATTTTAATCTAATTTTAGAGCAGCCCTCGACATTTCAGGGGGAGGGGTATCCCGTCTGATATCAGAAATCTGGTGTGTTAAGCAATGATAAGATCTGTACTCCAGAAATAGCTGGAAGGCCATCGTTTGTTCATACAGGTGCATCAGCTAGGCCAGTGTTTCCCAACCTTTGATTTTTGGACTTCAGTCCCCAAAAGCCTGAGACAATTCCCCAAAGCACTGATCAGCCAATGTACTGACTTAGGATTCTGGGAATTGAAGTCCACCAGTGTTTCTCAGAGCATAGTTTGGTAAATACTGAGCTAGGTGATTTAGAAGTCAACAATATGGGAATAATTTTAGGCTAGAATTTTGGAAGCATCTGTGCATATCAGTTACATTACTTGCATTTATGCCCCACCCCATATTGATCAATGAATTTAATGTAGCACTTTTCCTTGCTATTTTCTCACCATGGCAGCATTGTAAGGTATGAGAATGTAACTCAATCAGTCACTTTATTATGGCTTAATGGGGACTAGAACCTGGTTCTCCTTCATCTTGATTCAGACAGTTTTACATGTTCACATTCATCAGTTTTACATTCATGTTTCATTGGAGGTATAACCAGCAACATTCCCTCCTCACCAGTGAAATAAAGAGGCAAGACAAGGTTTTGGTTAAAATCTTGGGCCACAATTTTATTTAAATTAATTAAATCCGATGTCTATTTTCTAGGGGTGATGGGGAGCTCTCCTTTTAAGAATTGGGGGCTGGTACACTGCTGTGCTAATTCTTGTCAGCTACTGCCCAGGCCAGCTGTTAGTTGGGGAGACAACTATGAGGATACTTCTAACTCAGTTCACATGAACCTATATTGGCTATATCCCAAATTTGTCTCATGTTGTGTCCTCTATGTCCAACTGATACACACAAATCGTGCCAGGCAATCAGTGCCACCTCATCAATTCTTCTTCTTCATGTGCCATATCTGTTCTGGATATTGGATATCATCCTAGAAATTTCACCAGTAACTCCATCCACCCAGCACTCCCTGCCAGCTAGTGTGACCTAATTAGTATCCACAACCATCTCCACTAATGGACAGTAATGAAACCAGAGTAGGATAGGAGAAAAACTACTCAACTTCCTGCAGTCAGTCTTGAAACTAGACAAAAAAATTCCTATCTGGCCCTTTAATGGCAACCCTCTAAGTACTCTGGCTAATAGGGTGGGCAGGTAGGTCATCAGTATTCAATAGACAGAGGCTGTAACCTGGGAATGGCCAGCCTACAAAGGTCTGTCTCCACCCATCACACATTGCAAGGTGACAAAATAATTTGTCACCCTGCTTGCGCACTTGCCCACCTCTTCCTGGCTGAGAAAGTCTGCTAGCAGCCCATCCCTGTGGGTGCTTATTCTGGAAGAGCAATCCCATTATCCTTGGAGAGCAAACCACTTTTGCCTCTGAAAACCTCGGTCTAGAATCCCTTTCCTTAAAATATGCCATTTCCTTACCATGTTATTTTTGACTTTCTCATTTATTGGATTTTGAACAACCTTTAGAGTTATATCTCTATTAAATATGTCTTGTCTTGTCACCAATTTCATATACTCCTTTTACCTCATGATTTTACCCCACATTTCCTCTTCCATTTAGGGCTTAGTAATTGGATGAAATTGTCATCTTATCCCTTTGGATTTCCTGGAAGCTCACACGTGAATGAGGCACTACTTTCAGAAAATAAAAATGCACAGGAGATGTGTTCAATTCACTGCAAATTATCTTGGAGTCTATCCCAGATTGCTCTTTAAAGTATTTTAGATCATGTTGCCGAACTAATCTGAAAACCTGGGAACAAATGCTTCTTTAGTTTCCCTCCATTCTCCCAGTAATCCCCACGAACCCCAAACCAATATGTGGAAGTAGCATGTCACAGCATGTTGAGAGTGAAATGGCAATTACCTTGTGAACATCCGGAGATACATTAAGTGCTATGGGTGTTATATATAAGTGTAATGGTTATTGCTATTTCAAGATGTTTTCCCAGCCTCAGTAATGAAACATTCCACCCAAAATCCTTTCCACCCATGCTTGCTCTGTGAAAACTATTTTGTCCTCTCCTTGAAAAGCCTTTGGCCTTCCCCATGCACTGCTCTTCCACTGTCTTTATTATTTGAAAAGGAAAGAAAGAAAGAAAGAAAGAAAGAAAAAGAGTTCATTTGGGATAGGAATATACTGTTTTGGTTTATTCATTCATAATATACAAAGAATGATAAAAATCTACCTGTCCATCCATCTAGAGAAATCACAGAAAGAAAGATGCACATTTTCAAGACTGGCCTTTATGCACGATCTCATTGTCAGAAAATCTGGCAAGCATTTCCTTCTCACTTAACTGGGAAAAGTATTAGCATGCCTTTGTTTGAGGTTGGGTCTTCTGAATCTTTCTTATCACTCAGCCTGTCTTTTTATGCTTGCTACTAGGTTTGTTTTGCTGGGTCAAGCCACCCTGTGCTTGACCAGAAATGAGCCTCTGTTGAGATTTCTTCATCTGTATTAGTGCAGAGACAAATTGTCTGGTAGGCTCAATGGACTTGCTGAGAGGCTCTGCAGGAGGTGGGGATTTCTTTTCTTTTTCAATTCCAATCTTGCCCACAGCAGAATTATGGAGAACGTAAACATCACTTCTTGTTCAAGGATCATCCTTCCCAGGCTGAGATTCTAAGACTATCCAGGGGTGGTGGGTGGTGTGGCCAACATCCCAAAATTCCAGATGTGTGTTTTAAAGAGATAAGAGACATAGATAGCATACCGTAGATGTTTTTTCTTCAGTTCTAGAAACTATGGTGTCCCCAAAGTCTTCCAACTGCAGCTTGTTGTAACCTCCTCAAACCTTTGAGCAGTAGTTGCGAGTCCAGGAGGACCCCCAAGTTACACACCAGGTCTGTTTGGGGCAAAATCACCCCATCCAGAACCAAAGATGGTAACTCCCGAGATAGTGCATACCTCTGACCCACAGCCACTCAGTCTTGCCAGGATTCAGCTAAAGCCCGTTGTCCCCCATCCAAACCCTGACAGCCTCCAATCTCTAGACAAAAATAATTAATGGACTATAAATTTGATATCGGAAAGGACAACCTACAAAAACATGTTTGAGAAAATTTCAGTCTATGTGGATACTCTTTGAATGACCTGAAAGTGACTGTCTAGGGGAAAATATATATACAGTGGTGCCTCACTTAAAGAGCATAATGCGTTCCACAGGATTGCTCTTTAAGCGAGTTTGCTCTTTAAGTGAAACACCATTGTAAATGACCAATTGTGGGGGGGATTGTGAACTCCAATTTATTTGTTAAGCGAGTTTTTGGTTGGTTTTATTTGTTAAGCGAAGCGAACATTCAGAGAAAAATCTGCTCTTTAAGCGAGTTACTCTTTAAGTGAAATGCTCTTTATGCGAGGTTTGGCTGTACAGTAGAACCCTGCATAATGAAAAAACTCCATTCCACGGAACTCTTCGCTATGCGGGTTTTATCGTTATGTGGTTCCCTATGGGAGATACCCAGCATTACGAGAAAAAAATGTTCATTAACTGGGTTTGTCATTAAGCGGGTATACCCCAGTTACCAAAAATCCCACATAACCCCCCCCCCCAAAAAAATCATTCTGCAGGGTATCACCATTACATAATGAATGGTTCGTTATGCGAATTTTTCACTATGCAATGTTTTCGTTATGGGAGGTACCACTGTACTGTAAACTATAGAACTGACTTGAAAGAGAACTGATATATGCAGATACTGGATTAAATATCAACCAAGTGTTTCTAACGTGTTACCAAGTGTGAATTTCCACAGTTTGCCATCTGTGTCACCAATGCTATTGTTTTCTTGTAGGTCCATGGATTGACAATTGAAAATATTTACAGCCTGATAGGCCTATTCCTTTACTAATGAACTATTGTATCATTGTCCACTATCTATATCCTCATCTGGTCATGGGACCATGTATAAATACAACAGCCATATAGACTCACTCTCATGTCTGAGGAAGTGGATGTGATCCATGAAAGCTCAAATTGAAATAGAATAGTCTTTAAAGTGCCACAAATATTCTGATTGTTGTTTTTGTTTGTTTTCCTTGAAAAGCTATCTCTCAGGTAGTCATCCTTCCATGCCAAATGGCAGGGCCAGCCCTGCTCATATGGCAAATGTCTTGGACAGAGTTTGGAATGTTTGTTTTTGGATGACAAATAATAGAATATCACAAACAGCTTGCTCATTGGGCATTTTAGTTGAAGTATTCTTGGAGTTTTAGATGCAGCTATTATGAACACTGTAGACAGGACATGTTAGAAATGTCTCATTCATAGGGTCACCATTGCTGTGAGATGACTTGATGGCACATAGTAACAATGACAATTATGGCCATGGTGGTTGTGGAAATTTGGGACTTTTAGTTTGGAAAAATAACTTTCGTATTTCTGCTTTTCTAGCTATAGTCTTTGGCTGGTAGACATTACTCAGCAAGTTATATCAGTAGTCTAACTTAGGATAAAGCAACATCTTATGCTCACATGTTACACATTACAACATGTAATACTGTATGACATTTGCCAATCAAATACCTGACTCAGTGAAATGGATCCAAGCAAAATATTTCAGGTGACCTCACTTTGTTACTTCCTCTTCTCATAGAAATATAGAATAACAGAGCTGTGAAGGGCATTTTGAGGCTATCTAGTTTAACCCACTGCTCAGTGCAGGTATACAAGTCAAATTAGATCTGACAAGTGGTTGTCCAATTTTCTTTTGAATGCCTCTAGATTTGGAGTGCTCTCAAATTGCTATGACTTCATTGAAGACCTGCATGGCCTAGAAATTAAGGGCCAACAGTATAAAAATGTTTCAAGAAGAGAACAAGCTTTATTTCACTTTATCCTTTATTGGTTCCTGATGAGCAGCTTTCACCTCGGCTGGTTTTATGGGGCTACAAATGATGGCAACATAGGAAATCAATGCCAGTAAAAAAGGCTGTTAAACCACTGCTAATAACAGTACAAACCATCCTCACTGACATTTATCTTTGTTCATGAGGGATGACTCTGTGAGAAAATTATTAACAATTCATTGTCCTTTTGTAACCAGTTGAGTTCAACTTTAAGATGTGTACCAGATGGCTTTCTGCCATGCGTCAGTAGTTATTTCATTGTGTTTGGTTTGTGTTTTTTCTTACAAAATACTTCCTGCAACCATTTTGCTTTTTTTTTTAAGGGAGAAAGATAACTGGTTATAAACATTTACTGATCAAAGCCTCTACTTTCACTTCCCAGACAGAAAACTCACTGGGGATTGGGGTGTCCACTTACAACACATCATCACACTCCTCTCATAGGGAGAAGTGCAACCAACCAACCAATCAACCAATCAACCAATCAACCAATCAACCAACCAATCAATCAATCAATCAAAAAGGGGGGGCAACTCTTCAAATGGAAGACTATCCATAATAAATAAGGATGTATTGCTCCCTCTGTAGTGGGGAGCATCAGAGGTAAGGAAAAGGTAATGTCGCCCTTGTTCAAAAGCCCATTGTATTTGACTCTAGGGAACGGTGCTTTTCTCAGTTTAAAAGCCAATGCTGTCTACATCTGCAGATGTTTCCATGGTCATGTGGCAGGCATGACTAGATTCCAGAGCACACGGAATGCTGTTACCTTTCCTGTGGAGATGGTACCTATTTATCTACATGCAATTTCTTGCTTTCAAACTGCAAGGTTGGCAGGAGCTGGGACAGACAACAGGAGCTCACTCCGTTGTGCAGCACTCAGGTCTCAAACTGCTGACCTGCTGATTTTTCAATTGTCAAATTCAGCGTCTTAACCACTAAGCTTACCACAGTCCCGGGTGGTGCAGATATGCTAAATATATGCATTAAGAGGTGCAGATATGCTAAAGGTAAATAAAGAATAAACCTGAAAGAGAACAGATTCTGAATTTCAGGTTGGATTTTTTTTTTAGGAGGTTGAGGGGGTTTGTAGGAGATATTAATCTTCTTCTTCTGGATGTTTCCAAGAGGAGACAGTGTACTTTTTATTGTTATTTGTTTCAATCTCAGGGGAACATTGGGGCCATCATGTGTCCCAAAACCATCTTGGTGATGGGTCAGACTTTGAATGCTCCTGCTCTATGGCCACATCACCTTCCTCTAATACACATATAGACACAAAGGACTAATTCCTCCCCCCTCTACAAAGCTTATAACCAAAACAGGAAAGATCACAGATTTTTATTTAATTCCTTTTTTTCCTCCTTACCTCCTTACAACAACATCAAGAAGAAAAGGGCCCTCTGGCATTTCTCCAGCCTACACTCCTCATTCCCATTTTAATTTTGTTCAGGTTAAATAAATAATTTAATGATTTTGGTACTATTGTGTTTAACACTTAACTTTAAATTTCCATCATTTTCTGCTCTGAGCTGCATTGAGTCTTTAGGAGCATGGTGGAACGTAAGTCCAATTCCTATTTCTAATAAGGGCAGTTGTGTTAGTTCATTGCTGCAAATATGTTATCAGTCTGCCCTGCTCTAGGGCCAGCTTCTTTTTTGTTTGCAGGAAGGCTGCTGGAGTTACTATAAGGGATAAAATCATGAATGAGGTTATAAGTCAGGAGTTCTCAGCCTTTTCAAACCAGGGGCACCCTCCCTCATATAGCTTTGGGGACTGGAAAGCCATTTTGCCCTTCCTTCACCACATGGCACTTCCTGTGGTCGCCAGGATGAGAATCCCTGTTATAGGGGAAATAATTAGAACAGAACCATATATGGAAAGAGGAGAAGGATAAAGATCATGAGACAGACCCAGAAGAAGGTGGAGAGATAACATCAAAGAAATATTACAAGAACACTAAATAACACTGGTGGAGGCTGCTAGAAGTACCAGAACAAGAATCTTGCATCTCCCTCAACATCCGATGTGGTAAAAGAAAAAGTAAACAATTAAAAAAAGAAGAAGAAAAATGATGGCTGACCTGCCCTGTAGGCCAAAAAACTAACTAGCCCACCTTATGGGGCCAGATAGGAATTTTGTTTCCAGATTCTCCTGAATGACAGATTTGGAGAAAAGGGGCCTGGAATGTGTTTGCCTATCCCATTCTGATTCCTACAGAGCAAGAGGGGGCAGATCCACGGTGGTGCCATATTAAATAGGTCATAATTTGGTGTTACCTGATGGGTAGTGTGGGATGAGGGTGGTAGCAGTGAGTTCTGCAGGGTGTCATGAGATGATTTAGCAAAAAATTGTATCCAATATGCAATCCAATATTGATTTGTTGTTACTTATATGTTTAAGCACAAATCAACTGAACTCCAAAATGTTTTGCCCTTTTCCTTCTGTTTCCATCTCTGCCTCAACAGCTTTACCATCAGCTCGTCCCATTGTTTTCAGGGTCTGACCTGTGGTCTTTTATGGTTCCTTGGTATCCAGTCTGTTAGCCAACAGGGCCATCTGTTATCCTTTGGGTGGGTAATATGGCCTGCCCATCTTCTTTGACCACATCACGCAAACTGGTTCTTTGGTGTAATTCCTTACTGCTGATCTTATTCCTGATTGTTATTCTGCACATCCATCTTTCCATTGCTATTTGGGTTACCGCCAGGTTTTCTTCCTCTGATTTTGTTTTTTGCCCACATTTTGGATACATACAACACTGCTGGTAACACTGTCGTATTGAATATATTTGCTCTGATATTCATCAGCAGACTGTCATCTGTTAGCACTGTCCAGTTTATATTAAAAACAATCCAAGCTGCTTTGCATCTTCTTATCCACTCACCACATGGTATGTTATCTGGTTGGATTTGCTGACCGATTTGCTACTTCTTCAATCTCAGTTCCGTTTATGGTGATGGAACCCTGAGCACATTGGCTGTTTCTCATCTATTTTATTTTCATTAAATTTATCTCCAAGCTGACATGTTTGGAAGAGTTCACTAACTGTTTTGTTATATTATATGCTAGTGTATTTTGGTTTGCACTGTAATATTGTTATTTGTGAATGCTGTGAGCTGCTCTGAGTCAGTTTTTACTGAGTAGAGCGGCATACAAGTCTAAATAAATAAATAAAAAATAAAAAACTGCTGGAGATTATATTGTAGATTGCTAGGGCTGTTTGCAAAAAGGACTCATTATATTCAGGTGCTTGAGCCTTCTGAGGCCATCTGAGATACAGCCAACCCAAGCTCATGAGGATTGTGTTGGAGATGGTCACATAGATGATTAACCTGGGAAAGTCTGACAAGGCACAGCATTGCCCAGAGGCAAGGATTTGCCCAATCCAGACTAAAGATGGCCCACTTCCTCTGGTGTCAGATACTAGGCTCTCCCGTACAGATTAGGGAATTGATTTAAATAAAGTGTGTCCCAAGCTCAACCCATTTATGGTGTCTTGCCTCTTCATTTACTGGCTGGGGGTTGGATACTGAAGGTTATGCAAGACAGCAGGGATGGCAGAATCCTGATATCTCCTTCCTCTTCTGCTTCCTTCACAAACTGAGTATTCTACTTGCTCAGGATCACTTTAGGATTTCTGTGCTATTGAACCTTTCCTTTTGACTCCCCCTTTTAAATCTGATTGGTTGTGTGTCTTTTATTGTGAAACAGAGTCATTGGGGTCCCTCATGTTATTGTTTATTTCAGTAAAACAAAGACTTGGGAGCTCTGAAGCTTTGAAACACCTCCTGCTGCCAGCTCTTTTGGAATAGGTTGGGCTTATCCATTTAAAGCAGGGGTTCTCAACCTTTTCAAGCCAAGGGGCAGATCATGCTCCTGCAGACAGCTTCAGGGGCCAGACTACCATTTTGCCCTCCCTGCCACACATGGCACTTCTGGGTGTGGCCAGGGGGGACATGAAATGGTTTCATGGGCTACATCTGGCCCACAGGCCATAGGTTGAGAACCCCTGATTTAAACCTTCCACAAGCAGACATCCCTTGATTCATAAATATTCTAAAGTTAGAGTTGGCAGTAGATATGATTTACTGGCAAATGTATATCATTAAGACTAGGAGCCCAATCTACGTTCCTTCTTTCTTTTCTCTCATTCTGCCTCCTTCTTCCACCCTATTAAATAGCTATTTTAGGTTTTTTACTTACAGAAAGTTTTCAGAATGTTATACAAGACTAAACATAATGTGCCAAATGGCATGAAAGCAAGAAACTGATCCAGCCAAAAGTTAAGATTTTTTTAGCCCAGTTGAGAGATTCATACTGTAATTCTATACATATCTACTCAGATAGTAGTTCCATAGACTTAACAAAGCTTGCAACCAGACAATTGCCCAAACTTACTACCTTGTAGTTAGCATAATGCAATCAGCATTAATTTTGCTGGCAAATCATGGCAAATTAAAAAATTAGCATAGCCTTTGCTGTTCCAACTTTGTTCTTTGTTGGGTACTTTGCTGGTACACAACAGCAGATCCCTGCATTGACTTCTTAAATTGTGCCAATCTGCTGCCAAGTGTACTGTAATTCCTATTATGTAATTTGATAGAAAATTTTAATTAACAGGATTCTGGCTAATATTTCACTTCCACCCACTCAAGTCAATGGAACATGCAATAGGGAAATGATTTCTAGTCTGAGTGGAGAAAGACGAAATGTATCTCAGAGCTGAGTAATAATGGGAAATATTTGTTATTTGACCTACACTTTTAAAATTCCATAATAAATTGGCTAATGGTCATGGTGATTATGGGATTTTAGGAGATATTATTCCCCCAAATCAAAACACTTCCTGTATCAGGAGCTGGGCAAAATCATGGTTATTCTGAATGGAGTTTGTTGGCAAGGAACCCATGAGTGATGCTAGATCAGACCACAGGTCTATCAAATGCAGTTATCTCTTCCCACACTGACCTATCTGATGCCCATGAGAAATCCACAAAGAGGGCATAGGGCAGAAGCTCCTTCATATATTAATTCTGTTAGGGCATTTTTATGGGTATTGTAGCAAGATTCCTGCCCACTGTGTGAATGTACCTTTAAGACACTTGCAGAGCTCCAGACACAGGTGTTAGCTGTTGAGGCATAGACTGATTACACAGCTGTGTCTGCTTGGCGTACCTGACTCAGGGCTCAGCACAGCTGTGACCACTTAGTGGGTGATACAGCAACAGCACAGTATAACTATGGCCCACCTGAGATGGGCTACTCTGAGGAGGGTATTCTGCTGAGGAACTGTGACAGACTGACAACTGACTTGCGAGGGAGAAGATGTGCTGCACGAAGCTCTGCTTCTACTGAGAACTATCAGGTACTCAATACTGCTGAGAAGAGCACACTGACTTTAGCAAACTGCAGTCAGTGTTTTGCTGGCAGGACTCTGTGCGTGTGCTCATTGGACTTGAGCCTTCGGGGATTCCAAGCTCCAACTCAACTGTGGACTGGTACCTGTGTATATTGTCTTTCCCTCACCCAGAAGTAAATTGCACTATTCATTGAAGCTGTATGTGTGTGTGTCTTTGTACCCGAACCTTCCACTGCGCAAATAGCCAACTTCTACTCTTCTACACTACCACACATACTGCCAGACATCCCGGACAGATTCTATTAAGAGTCATAATGTATTTGACTTGAAGAAAGTATACAGCCACCATCACCACAATTACTGGTAACTATGTCATCCATTTAAGGGCCATGGTGGCTTAGTGGTTAAGACACTAAGCTTGTTCACCAGAAGTATGGCAGATCAGCAGTTTGAGACCTACGTGCTGTGTGAGAGAGTGAGCTCCTGTCATCTGTCCCAGCACCTGCCAACCTAGCAGTTCGAAAGCAAGATATTGCAAATAGATAAATAGGTGCTGCTTCGGTGGAAAATGTAACAGCATTCCATGTGCTCCACCTTCTAGTTATGCCTGCCACATGCCCACAGAAACATCTACAGACACAGACAGCACTGGCTCTTTGGCTGTAAACTGAGATGAACACTACCCACTAGGTTTGGATACAACTGGCTTTTGAGCATGAGAGATGTTTACCTATGTCATCCATGAATTTATTTAAATTCATCAAGACAGGATGAAAGTCTCTGGTCTCAAATTCCATGGCTTAATTATGTGCTTTTTGTAGGGTGGCTATTTGTGTAGTTTTTGGTACAATGGTCCTCCATTTGATGATCCTGCTAAGGAGAATCCTCCTGGACACTTTTTGAAGGGGTGCCCAGTCCAACTCAAGTTTGAAAAATCATAAGGAGGAAGATAAGAGACCTTGAAGTTGCCTGCCCATGTTTAAAACTAGACGGCAGACCTTGAAGACACAGATATTCCCTCCATAGCTCTGATTCAAGTGAGATGCATTGTAATTCCCTTTATATTAGGAAAATACATTTCTAATGATGTAGAATACACAATTTTATGCTAATCAATGCCCTCTTTGTCCTGCCTTTTGATGATGTATAAGGTACTACTCCAGCTGTGTCTCTGTGGGGGAGGGGAAGAGTACTCTGAATTATTCAGCACTCAAACTCTTTGGATGGTCCTAGATTTCAGTTTAGGAGGAGGTATTACCAGTATTTGTGGGTAAATGGATCTGGTTTTATACATTTCTGGATATACAAGTTTCATATCTGGCTGGGCATCCTGCTATGGTAATGGAGTAGACCACCAGGTTAATTAACCTGGCTCCCTAAAGGGGCCAATGGCTATGGGTGGATGAGCCCCTTTAGGTGGTCCCCCTCAGAGAAGGAAATACCACTGGAAACTATCACATTGGGCCCAACGGCAAAATGAGCGGAGGAGGAACTCTGATTCCCAACAGTCATGGAGGTGGAAGAGGCCATGCCAGATGGAGTGGCTGTGAAGGTGCACCTTGGTAATATCCTCAAGGCTGCAGCAGTCCATTGCAGTCCTAGTGTTGAATCCTGCATGTCACATTTCATGTGCGCCACAGGAGATGGCAACATGATCATAGTGTGTGGGTCATTTCATCACAAGCTGGGTTCCACCTTAAACAAATTCACGCCAGTGGCATTTTTCCTACTTCCGGGGGAAAAATGCATTCTTGGATACAAGTTGCAGTTGATGATGAGGATACAAGTTGAATTGATCATTACAGTACAGTATTTGACTTTTCTGGGTATTGCGCTTTTTTACCCAAAACCACACTGAGCCATTTCTGTCAATGATTCTTTACACCTCGAGTTGACAATCAATCACTGGACTCCCTACCGGATGCTAAGGAGATGCTAAGGAGATTTTTTCCAGATACTGTACCAATGTTTTCAAGAGACAGCAGGCACTACCATGTCAAGAACAACAAAGCTAAACAACTGGCATCTGAGGCTTCTTTTCTTCCTTATCCAACCCCAAGCCTTTTTCTTCTGGTCTTGGTTTTTCAAACTGTTGTTTTGAGATTGGCTCCAGTCTTACTATCAATCTTTATATGTTCCTCTGAGAGCGTTTTCAGCCAAAGACATGACTAAAAAATGCTAATGTAAGTTCCATTGATTCCCAGTGGTTCCACTTTAGTTGGTACAAAAATTGGTTTTAATAATAACAGCACAAACAATTAGCGTTCTCCTGCTTTTGAAATGTCATTTTCTAAGATCGAAGTCTTGTTTGAATGTGTGTCCTTTTTACACACCACAAACTGACAGGAGGAGGGATGTTAATTATGTAGTTGGGCTTCTCTTTGGGAAGATCTTTGAACTTCATATAGTAAATGGTTGCTATTGATTAGCAAGAGTCAAGAAGAAAGAGAACGTTATAGCTTGGAAGAAGGAAATAATTACAGACTTCACTTTTGCTGCATTCACATTTTGTATTGCACAAGGTCACCCCCTCAACTACATGCAAGAGGATTCAGGGAGTGCAAAGAAGTTTTTTTTTTTTAAACATTAACAGCAAGCATCAGCAGAAAGTACTTTGGACATCAAATGAGAAGAGAGGATTCACTTGAGAAAGCCTTGATGCTGGGAAAGGTGGGAGGCAAAAGAAGAAAGGGGCAGCCCAAAATGAGATGGCTACATGGTATTGTAGACACAATGGGCACAGAACTGAGCAAGTTGAGGAGGATGGTGGAGGACAGAAGTGCCTGGCGGACAGTGGTCCATGGGGTCGCAGAGGGTCGGAATCGACTGTGCGACTGAACAACAAAATGGTGCAGCTTACTCTAGTCTAGGAGTTTTCAACCTTTTAAAGCTGGGGGCCGGGTCACACTCCCTCAGACAGCTTCGGGGGTCAGATGGCCATTTTGCCCATCTTCCACCACATGGCACTTCTGGGTGTGGTGGAGGCTGTGGGGGGGCACATGAAATGGCACTGCAGGCCGCATCTGGCCCATGGGCTGCAGGTTGAGAATCCCTGCTCTAGTCAATATTAACTCTGAAGCTCATGCCAGCAGAGATGTTGGGGACTAATTGCACAAATTGCTTCTCCTCCACCCCCCCAAACCCGGCCCTCCCAAGGGCTCATATGACAACATGCTGAAATAAAAATAAGTCTCCAAGACTACTTAAATGTCAGAAGATTGGATTATTTTAATCTCTGCAAGCCACACCTGCACATCCTCTGGTGTGTACACAGCTCACCAGTTCTGTATCAGAGCCTACCAGATATATGAACTCCTACATGCTTGAAGCTGTGTGGGAAAAAGATTTACCAGTATTCTGGTGGGCCGTCATTCATCCACAGCTAATAAAATGGCAGATTAGCAACATCCCATTCCCTGAGATTTTAGGGCTAGAACCTGAGGCAGGGCAATCCCTTGTGAGCTCACCAAAGCAGACAGGCAGTGTTTGGGAAGGAGAAAATATGTTCTAGGCCAGTGATGGCAAACCTTTTAGAGACCAAGTGCCATCTGCGCCACGGAGAGGCAAGGTGAACTCTGTGCTGGGGGAAGGAGAAAGTGCTCCCATTGGGCCACTGGTCAGAGGGGCAGGGCTAACTCTGTGCTGGCGCATGTGATAGCGCATGTACCCACAGAGAGGGCTCAGAGTGCCCCCTCTGGTATGTGTAATAGGTTTGCCACCACTGTTTTAGGCTTTGCACCAATACAACTAAATAGAACAAGAATTCCTCTTGAGTCATACTTGTAGAGCTTTAACTCCTTGCCTTGCAAGGAGTCCAGGGCAACTCCTGGTGCAATCAAACATATAAATTGTTTAGTTGTTTGTTTATAAATTAATGTTTCATTTTATACAGTTTATATTTTCTTTTGTTATATGTTGACTCAATGTGTACAAATGCTACATGCTAAATAAATAATAAATCCTTGCCTTCTTCCTTTTAGCACAATGGACATAACAATGATCTGCCAAAAAAGTTAGCATCAGGGAAGGGGAGGGGGAGGAAGTTGTGAGTCTACTGCAGAGCAACGCACTGAAACATCAATGAGCCATGGCTTCCCCCAGGAATGGATCGTGATGGGATCCCAGAATTTCATGCAATCTCACACATGAACAACAATCAATCTGTCTTCTCAAATGGTGCTCACCTTGAGATTTGCCTCCTTGCTTGGAGATCCAGGAAAGCATACTCACTCCTAAGACTTCAGTTCTTAGTGTGAGGACTGGTAACCCTAATGGTGGTCCCTACGCTGTTGTGAATGTGAACATGAAACGACTTGATACAACCTACCTTGTATTGGCATAATTTGTATTATTCATGCAGGACTACATGGGGGGTGAGGACATGGTTGACAACCCCCATCACCTAGTCTCCATAAGTCCTTCATATATTGATATTGAATTGGGTGGGGGGATCTTCTTCTTCTTGTGCCGTACCCAGTTCAGATTATTGGTATCATTGTGGCAATCAGGCATGAAGATTGTCCTGTGAATATAATGCAGTGGCCTGGGGCCCACAAAGCCTTCATCACTCCTGGAAGTGGAAGTAAAACACGACCATATGGCATGTTTTACTTCCACTTCTGGGGGCAACAATTACAAACAATTGTATTATTCCAGTTTTTTCCTGGTTTTCAAGTAGGTTACATGAATCAGATTATTTTTATTGATTTAGTTTTTACAGCTGAGCTCTACATGAGTTTAGAGCTGGTCTCCCTGACCTTACAACTGTCAAATGTCTATGACTTCAGCTCCCACTACTGCCTACTCATTCGAGGATTTTAGTCTACAGTTTAGCCCAAAGTTTTATGGAGCTATCCAAAGTGGGGTTATTTGGGGGTTAAGGTTCAGCAGGATAGGTAAAGGTAAAGATCACCCTTACTCAAAAGCTAGTCATATCCAACTCTTGGGTTCAGTGCTCATCTCTGTTTATAGCCAAAGAGCCAGCACTTTCTATATTTGCATACGTTCACATGGACATGTGGCAGGCATGCCTAGACACCAGAGTGCACGGAATGCTGTTTACCTTCCCACCGAAATGGTACCCATTTATCTACTTGCAGTTTCTTGCTTTTGAATCACTAGGTTGGCAGGAGCTAGGTTGGCAGGAGCTAGAACAGAGATGGGAGCTCACTCCGTTGTGCAGTACTCAGGTATCAAACTCTGACCTTCCAGTCTTCAAGACTGCCACCTTAACTTGCTAAATTCAAATTAAAACCTAGAATGAATTCATCACTCCACTGACTCTGGAACCATTTCCCTCCGTTGGCCCTGCCAGTGTTGGTAGTAGTACCAGGATTGAGCACTGTACTGGGCCAAAGGAGTTAACTGTATATACTCGAGTATAAGCTGACTCAAATATAAGCCGAGGTACCTAAATTTGACCTGAAAACCCAGGAAAATAGATTGACCTGAGTATAAGCCAAGGGTGGGAAATGCAGCAGCTGCTAGTGAGTTTCTATAATCAAAATACATGAAAATATGGTAAAATTAATTAAATTGTTGGCACATCTCAATCTGGCATGGTTCTGGGACCCTCGTGGTCATTGAGCCGAGTATAAGCTGATTCCCCTTTTTGGAGCTCATTTTTGGGGCTAAAAAACTTGGCTTATACTCGAGTATATATGGTAAATGCTGAGTGAAAGCTTTTGAAAATCCCCAAAGCTATAGGACATTTCCAGAAATGGAGACGTTTTTCAGAAGACAGCTCCCAGAATCACAAGCTAGGACTTTCAGTGGCTATGCTGGCTATGAGATTCTGAAAGCTACGGTCCATAATAGCAATTTTCCTCATCCTTGAATCTGTGCACTTAGAAAGCAGCTCAGAAGGCAAATAGATGGAGAAAATGGCTCAACTGTCAACATATTACATTAATGTGACCTTGTATACAGCAGGGAATAGATGGATTAAGCAGCTTTCCTCTTCACCGTTGCTCTCTGCAAGAGTCTTTGGGTTAATCAAAGAGGTCCCTGTGACATCTAAGTTCTGAGAATTCACAGAGGATGAGAGGCCTGCTGGATCCTTTATTTATACATACAATTAAATCTTTTTTCCAGTCCAATGTTAATAACATTTGCATATTAATTCGTTCCAGCATAAATTGCTTCAAAGCAACAGGGAATGGTGGAAACGTACACTTGCATTGTGTAACTGTGTCTGTGTAGATTGAGAGGCAGAGTTTCATAATAAAAAAGGGAAGGTTTATTATCTTTCAGAAGCTTCTAAATTCTGCCCAGGGGAGCTTCACACTAGAGATGTGAATCTCGTCCTTTCTCCCATCCTAACGAGAAGTAGAGCAGGAGGGAAATCTCTAGTTTCTCTTTGCAGCAAGTTTTCTCTGTGTGACTTTTCCCCTCCCACTCCTATAGGATTTTTTAGAAGTTCTCTAGTCATTCCTCCCCCCCCCCCCCCCAGGAAGCAGCAGAAAGCTGTGCAGGGCAATCACAGTGCATATCCTGTACAAGATACATCTTGAAAGCAGTGGTGGGTTGTCTAAATTTTTGCTACCACACCGCGACGTCATCACATAAAAAAATAATAAAAATAAAAACATAAAAACATAAAAACATAAAAAAAACATAAAATATAAATAAACACACACTCTCTCACACACACACCTCAGATAACAATGTGGGATTATGTCATTGAAGGATATTTGAGACAGCCAAGGGTGAAAACAAGCATGGGAGTCAATAGATATTTTCAGAAGATTTGCTAACACATCAAAAGGTTCACCCTGACTTTTATACCTATAACAAAGCAGGACAAATTAGAAACTGTATTGTCTGTGCAGGTTCTCTTCTAGAAAAAGTAGATTAAACCCAATGCAGTGCAATACCCTTGCAAACAAAAATTCGTCTAGTTAAAGCAATGGTATTCCCAGTGGTAAGGTATGGTTGTGAGAGCTGGATCATTAGGAAAGCTGAGCACAGAAGAATAGATGCCTTTGAGATGAGGTGCTGGAGGAGAGTTTTGAGAGTCCTCTGGACAGCAAGGAGAACAAATAGGTCAATCTTAGAAGAAATCAACCCTGACTGCTCCTTAGAAGGTCAAATAGTAAAGATGAAGCTAAGGTACTTTGGACATGAGAAGAGAGGATTCGCTTGAGAAAGCCTTGATGCTTGGAAGGGTGGAGGGCAAAAGAAGAAGGGGATGGCCAAAAATGAGATGGCTAGATGGTATTGTAGAGATAATGGGCACAGAACTGAGCAAGTTGAGGAAGATGGTGGAGGACAGAAGTGCCTGGCGGACAGTTCTCCATAGGGTCGCAAAGGGTCGGAATTGACTGTGCGACTGAACAATAACAACAACAACAACAAACAACAACAACAACAACAAATTATAAAGTTTAGCTCCTGCTCAAGGCAAATACTTTGATAAAACCAGCAGGCTGTTGAAAAAAGCTCTTTCTTTTTTAAATGTCTACAACTTCCCAGGGTTCAGCAGAGTTGCCTTAGGTTCCAACTACACAACAAGTAGTTTTTGCAGAGAGATGCTTCTGTAGTTCAAAGATGTCTGTTTATCACAACATGTGATCTCCCAACCATACATGTTTTAATTCCAGGATTTTGAGATTGGCTATTGGAAGATAAACATTGGCTTAATTTGCATCCTACTGAGGAATGACCAGAATTAGCCTGGCTGCTGTTTTATTTAAGAAACTGAAGCATTAGATGGGTTGTTTGCATCTTAACAATTAGCCCATCCTTTTTTGCTTGCTCTATGTGTGCGTGTCTTTGTGTTCATGCTTCTGTGTTCACGCATAGAAGAGATATTTAATGCATATTACAAAGCCTTTGAGAGGAAATAAGAGCACCTCATCATATATGAATAATTTATATTATAAATTAAACTACTACTACCACCACCACCACCACCACCACCACCACCACCACCACCACCACCACCACCACCACCACCACCACCACTACCACTACCACTACCACTACCACTACTACTACTACTACTACTACTACTACTACTACTACTACTACTACTACTACTACTACTACTACTACTACTACTACTACTACTCTTGGATAAAGGAGAAGAATTCCATGGAGCTTTAAAATTCCTCAACAAAGATTCTTGTTGTGTTAAGAACTTAATTCCTCATCCTGGGCTGGAGTGGCTCATTGGTTAAGAAGTCTGCCTTGTTAGCTGGAAGTCCAGCAAGTCAGCAGTTCAAGACCCAAGTACTGCATGATGGTCTGAGCACCCATCTCTGTTCCAGCTCCTGCCAACCTAGCAGTTCGAAAGCAAGAAATTGCAAGTAGATAAACAGGGATCCCTTTGGTGGGAAAAGATCTTGGGGATATGAAAGGAGACTCATTCAGGTGTCCCCTGAGCAAAGTTTCTCTAGCAAAAATCCTTTCAACCCAGAATAATTTCTGACATGAAATAATAATAATAATAATAATAATAATAATAATAATAATAATAATAATAATAATAATAATAATAATAATTATTATTATTATTATTATTATTATTATTATTATTATTATTATTATTATTATTATTATTATTATTATTATTATTATTATTATTATTATTATTATTATTATTATTATTACTCAGCCTAAATCAAAAGTTCTCAAGCTTTTTATGCCGGGGGCCAGATCACGCGCCCTCAGACAGCTTCAGGGGCTAGACGGCCATTTGCCCTTCCTCCACCATATGGCACTTCCTGGTGTGGTGGAGTTGGTCAGGGCCACATGAACTGGTGCTGCCTGCCTGGGCTCCCTCCTTTAAGACCGGGCTGGCTGGGGCTGTCAGGGACCTCCAGCCAGCCCGGTCTTAAAGGAGGCTGCCCAGGTAGGCTCCCTGCTATAAGATCGGGCTGGCTGGGGGTGTCACGCACCTCCAGCCAGCCTGGTCTTAAAGGAGGCAGCCTGCCTGGGCTCCCTGCTTTAAGACTGGGCTGGCTGAGGGAGTCAGGCACCTCCAACCAGCCCAGTCTTAAAGCAGGTTGCCTGCCTGGGCAGGGTAGTGCATGTGTCAATTGGTATGTTAATGCATGCGCATTCACCAGCAGCCATTTTGGATTGCAGAGTTGGTCAACCGGTGAGGCGACCGAACTGTTCACCTAAAAAAAAGGTAACCATCCTGGGTGGTCTCCCAGGAAGGTTACTAACCACCCCCCCGGAGACCACCCAGGACTGTTACCACCGGTTGTACAGAACCAGGGCGAACTGGCCCATGCCCACCATTGAGTAGGCCATACTGCCAGTGACTCAATGCCGAGTGTCAGGTGGCGGTTAACTAAACTGACAACCCTGAGGACTATTGGCTTTGGTGAAGACCACAGTGAAGGGTGATGGTCCCCAAACAGATTAAATCCCACTTGAATCAATCTTGATGGAGGGCAGCAACTTCATCAATCCTGGCCTGGTACTGATGAGGACTTTGCATGCCAAAAGAACTCAGGACTAAAAAGTGACTCGCAGAGCTAGATCCATGGTACAGGTGTCAGGCTGTGATGCAGAAGGCAGATGGAAGGCCATGACATTATATTCTCATGACAGTCTTCATGGCTGATTGCCATGAGGGTTGCCAATACTATATTTGGAATCAGATATGGCACTAGAAGAAGAAGAAGAAGAAGAAGAGGTGACTCTAGGTGGCTTACAATAGAGTTAAAGTCAAAGTATGACAAACAAATCCAATAAACATCCTTCAAAGAAACAAATAACATCTCTCACTCTCACACACACACAAATATAAATATAAATATAAATATAAATATAAATATAAATATAAATATAAATATAAATATAAATATAAATATAAATATAGTGTGCAATGGAGCAAATTATATCCTCAATGGAACAGTGATCCAAATGGAAACCTGGCTGCCAAGAAATGACAGGATAAGTTCCTTCTTAAAATGTAGTGTTCAGAGCTCTGGTCACAGTAAACAGTAAAACAAAGATTAAAAAAGCAGGCGGTATATATATGTTGGCAGAATCAATTCACAGAACTCACTCCATCATTGCTATGAAATCACTTTTCATCCCAGGAAATGTAATTTTCTTTAATATTTCCTGGATTGGAATCTTCTTTTCCCACCCACTTTCTTGCTGCCTGAAGATGTCCCAGATCTTTGCATAAAGCCAAGGCAACCTTACAGAGTTTTTGTTGCCTGATAACCTTTGTTTGGTCCCTGATCAATAATGACCAGCTTTTCAATGAATAATATACTTTTTTTGATCTAGAGGTTTGGTCCCTAAGCCGTATGCTTGCCTGCACATTTGGCTAATTTATAGGGAATTAAGAGCCTTGTTTTAATTATAAAGAGCCTAATATGACAGTAATTCATTTACATTGTAAGATTGCTCTCATGATCAAACAAAGTATTTACCACAGATTCAATTATGCCCTGATAATGTGATAGTTTGGCCAGCAATTGACTCAGTAGACATTACTCAGCAGCATTTTAAACATAGTATTTCTCTGCTTGGCCTTTTGTCTCATAGAAGGTCACAAAGGTATATGTACTTGACGTTTTCACCTGCAATGTAATCAGATGAGTTAGTTTCTTCTCTCTGGGTTTTGTGGACTTTGTTGTAAAGAGCAGGCAAGAGCAGAAAATGAACTTGCAGAGGCACGATTGTGTGAATCAAGCTGTGTATACATCTTCTGCTTTGCACCTCAGCAAACATTAGGCCAATGATGTGATACCTTCTTGACACCTTGAGTTACATTGAAGCCATCCTCTGAACAGATATGAGCCTCAAGTCCACTGGCTCAGATCCAGGAAAGCTTTATGGCAAGAACAAACATTCTTGAAGGTATGCAAGTGCAAAAACCAATTAGAAGATGGTGGAAGGAGCTCACTGAGCAAGGAACAACATTAAAGGAGGATATGGTTGAGTAACTCAACCTCCCCTGTGTCACTTGGAGGACTCCAAATAGTGGGAGTGTCAAAGTCCCTAAATGTAAGGGCAAAATGATCAAGTGGGGCCTGTTGGCGAATAACAACATGCTGTTTGAATGTGGAGAGATACAGAATCCAGCTCATTTACTGGTCTGCTAATTACTGACAAAACATGCACTGAGGAGAACTTAGGCTGACAACAAAGCCAAGAAAGTGGCTTCGTTTTGGCAGTCCAGGGTTTGATTGGGACATAAAAGAAGAAACCAGCTGCAATGAACATATGCTTTCAAATTGGAAACATTTATCCCCAAGAAAAGAGCCCTATCAAGAAGTGTTTCTCAATCAGAGTTCATCTCTTTTTCCAAGCCAAGACTTTCCTGACAAGAGGAAGTGATCCACCTTCTAAAAAACACTTAACTAAGGTACATGTGACTCATTGAAATCAATGTTCTTAGGACTGAAATGTGTGCTGTAATTTCCTAGTTTTTTTAAAAAATAAAACTGAAGCTTTTCAAATGTGGCCCTAAAGACAGCTTGTAAGGATACCATGGGTCGACCATGTGACTAATGTAGAAGTGTTGCACTAGCTGGATAAAGAACAAAAAATGTTTAAGACTATTAAACAAAGAATGCTCCAATACCTTGGGCATACCATGAGGAATGACATAAAGTACAGAAAACTCTAACCCGTTATGCAAGGGAAGATCTTTGGTAAGAGAAGCCCTGGATGTAGATGTATGTTGTAGCTGAAGAACCTGAGAAACTGGTGTGGAATGTCCTCAGAAGAATTGTTCTGAAGAATTAAGAACAGGAAGACTATTGCCGTGATGATATCCAATATTCAGAATGGATACAGCACTTGAAGAAGGAGTTTTCTTTCTTTCCTTCTTTCAGTTTTTCCTCATATGGAAAAACAACCAACAAGGTTGGCTTCACAGATGATAACACAGTGGTAGTAATAAGGGAGGTGCTTTAGGTCTGGAATTGGAAGCAAAACATGGATTTTGTCAGTTACAAGACTCATGCAAAGCAAAGTAAAGAATCCAGCAGCAGTGCTTGAATCAGATTGGGTCTTTCCAACTGAGGAAATGAAAAGGAATACTATAATAGAAAAAAATAGGGTGTTTGAAGCTGAATGAGATTAATGGTTGGAATGCCAATGAAAAGCTCGGCCTTCTCCGGAAGATCCAATCATGGAGCCCCTGAAAGGTAAGTCAGGGACATTTTTTGAAGGAAGAATGTTAGGGAAAATACAGAATGATGACTATTTGCATCTCCTTAATTTTCAGGATTGGACTGCAGTGGCTTAGTGGTTCAGATGCTGAACTCGATGACTGGAAGGTTGGCAGGTCAGCAGTTCAAGACCCGCGTGCTGCACGACAGAGTGAGCTTCTGTCATCTGTCCCAGTGCCGGTCAACCTAGCAGTTCAAAAGCAAGAAATTACAAGTAGATAAATAGTTACCGCTTTGGTGGGAAAAGTAACAGTATTCTGTGCACTCCAATGTCTAGTCTTTTCTTGTCATTGACCACAGTCACATGTGGCTGTAAACAGAGATAAGCAAACTCCCCCCTACCTCCCGAGTTGGATATGAACGGCTTTTGAACAAAGGAGACCTTTACCTTTACTATTCCTAATTTTCAGGAGGCAGGGTATGTGTTGGAGATTTCTTCTTCTTCTTTGCTTTATGGTAGCTACAGGTATGAATCCCTTTGTGTGATTGTCTACATGCATGAAATGCATGCCATCATGGGAGATTTAGATGAGGTCAGTGGTGGGCTCCAAAAATTTTACTACTAAACTATGGGCCTGGCATGGTGGGCGTGGCCAGGGGAAAAGCCCTGCATTGCACCCCAATTAGGACTACTTTAATTCAAAACTTGGATGGTCGGGGCCAGCCAGAATTTCTGCTACCAGTTCTGGCAAACTGATGCGAACTTGCTGATGAGGTACAGTAGCATTATGAAGAATATCTAAGCTATCTCCTCTCTCTCCTTTTTCATGCCTGTTTGCTGTGCATATGTGTGCTCCAGATGAAGTACTGTATATGCTGGCATATAAGACTACTTTCCCCCCCTGAAAAACATGCCTCCAAGTGGGGGGGGGGGTGTCATCTTATACGCCGGGTGCATTTCAGTTGGGATAGACATAGCTGCCCATAGTGGCCTCCCGATGCTCGACTGGTGCCCATAGTGGCCTCCCGATGCCTGCCTGGTGCCCATAATGGCCTCTTGATGCCCACCCACCTCATTCTACATACCATCCAGTATTGCACGGTATCCAGTGTGGCTGCAGCCAGGGCTGTGGAGTCGGTAGATAAATGTTCCGACTCTGACTACTCAGTTATGTCTACTTCTGACTCCGACTCCAGGTACCCGAAATTCACTCCGACTCTGACTCCTCGACTCCGACTCCAACTCCAACTCCACAGCACTAGTTCAGTAGCTGTGACAGGGCTGTGGAGTCGGTAGATAAATGTTCCGACTCCGACTCCTAAGTTTTGTGTACTTCTGACTCCGACTCCGACTCCAGGTACCCGGAATTTCCTCCGACTCTTTGACTCCGACTCCACAGCCCTGGCTGCGGCGAGCAGCCGCAGCAAGACAGGGGTGCCAGCCTTTTCGGTGTGACTAGCCCGTTCTGCTTGGCGGGAAGCAGTGGTGCTCTGCCCCGCCCCTTGTCTACACAGAGCTCACACATGTGCACTTGCGCACTAGTGCCGGCCACAGGGAGATGTTGAAATCAAATCTGATATTCTTTTATGTTTTATTTGGTGTGTGGAAGGTGTGCGGAAGAAGGGGTAGTCTTATACGGCAAGTATATAACAAACTCTATATTTTGAGTGGAAATGTTGGGGGGTCGTCTTATACGCCGGCATATACGGTAGGTGTCAAATGTGTCACACAATGCAGTAACTCACTACTAGATCTATTGCTGCAGGAAAGCTACTAAGCTAGGCATTTCTTCCTTTTCCAACAAATATTTTTCTTATATCAATTGGGTAAATGTGAGTAAACTACATGGCTTCTAATGGGATGAAGGAAGGAAGAAAGGAAGGTAAGAACTTGGCATACATGCTAGAGACTACAGCATTGATTTTCATCTGCCCCATTTCAAGTCAGAGTCTTTTGTTTTCTCCATTTTCATTTTTTTCCCACGATTTGGACAAATATTTAATATGTACAAATTATTTGAAATATTTGAATACAAATTGAATCAAATGGACTTTTACAATTCAGCCTGAAGCAAATAGGTTGTGCTGTTTGAGATGAATAGTTCAGACCAAATTTAAGTGGATAGTAAATGTCCTTAGCAGTCACAGCTGTAGGAATGCTCTAAAGCACATTCTCCACTCAAAAACCCCACCACTTCATAGGAAGACAATAAAAGAGAGAATCCTATTTTTGCTCCAGCCTTCTAGCAGCAATGCTCTAAAACAATTATCATAATTAGATGTTGCCTTCCCTCCGATCTGGCTTCGAAGCAACCCCAAATGGGTATGTGAGTGATGGATACAGGGCTAAGAAAACCTCTCTCCACACAGGATTTCAGACGATTGATTGCCCGTCATCCACCTCCACAGTTCAGATTACATGCTCAATGGTGGGTCATCTATTAGGCCAAATGGAGCATTGTCCTTGTTCCAATTCTGCCTGCCCCAGTAGCAGAAGGTCAAGGCCCCAAAGGCATCCATCTCTCCTGAACTCTCAACTCACACTCTGTGTAAATGAATGGATATGCAAGGAGGAGAAGAAAGTAAAAAAAGAAAATGCAGGTGAATGAATAAGCCAATGTTGAGCTCTGAAACTAGGCACAGTGATGCAGACAGGAAATGAAGCAGCAAGAGGTAGAAAATGTTCTAATCTGGGAGCAAGATTTATTTCTTATTGTTCCTTAGCTGAGCTGTGGCTTGAGTGAATGGAATGGAGGTGAGGCTGTGTGTGAATATCTAAATATAATCTACTTTTCTGACTCCCTTGAGCTGCTTTTTGGCTTCTATGTTTCCTATTCTGTCCATCATACTGGGGACCTGCTAAAACTGGCTAAAGATGTGAGATAAATCAGCAGCCTGCATCTCATAAACACATAATCTGGGGACCATTATTTCATGATTGTCTTCTGTTGATTTGATTTCTTGATTACCATGTTCTAACATTTAAAGAGTGAGGGTTGGAGAATTAGAGGCAACCCAGGACATAGATCTTTATGATGATCAACAGATCAAGTACTACCTTGTACATACTTTTTCTCCTGTCTAACCTTGGGAATTCCATCTCTCCACTCTTTAACAGCTTGTCAATGAATCCAGGCAATGAATGCATCAGGTTGAACATTGATGGCCCTTTGGATAGCGACTTGAAAGAGAAATAGCTCCAGACACCTGTCCTTTTTTTCCTCTGAAGTGCATTGGGGAAATTATACGGCCTAAAAAGATGTGCTTAGGTTGTGATGCAAAGCTCTTTTGGCAACACAACATCTAACTTTCTAGAGGGCACAATAAATCAGACAGGTTGCTAATGCTGAGAGAGCAAAACACACAAAACCCCAAGCATACAAGTCTGCAAAATGTATCATGCCTACCTAGGGAAGCATTAAACTTGGTAAGAAACTGCATTTGTCTTAGAAAAGCTTTTTCAACTTCCAACGGTATTAAACAGGTTGTGAATAGCTTGTGTTTCAATATATTTGACAGCCTGATTCCTATATGGCAGAAATGGGAAATACAACAGCCAAAATTAGCAGGAGGGTGCTAGAATTGTTGCACAGTGTTTTTCCCCCATTACCCTTGTTTATTTTATTTATATCATACTAATAAAAATAATAATACCCAGTGCGTGTTGAGGGTAGAATGACAGTCTGGGACTTAGAGGGACTGAGTTCAAATCCCCATTCAACCATAGAAAATTGCTGTGGGCAGAAAACTGGTAAAACCTGTTAGGGCATTTTTGTATGGTATTGTACAAAGATTCCTGCCGAGTGGGTTAGTACAGCTTTAAGGCCCTGCAAGTGCTTTAAACACAGGTGTTTAGAATAGAGGCACAGACTGATTGCAGGGCTGTGTCTACCTGGTGTACATGCCCCAGCAACAGCACAGCTGTGGCTGATTAGAGAAACTGGCCAGCAACACCAGAGTATAACTGTGGCCTTCTGGGAAAGGGTCCACTGAGGAGGGCTGAAATACTGAAGGACAAACACTGAGGAGGGTTAAGATACTGAAGGAGGGTTATACTGCAGAAGGAAGAACTGCTGAAGACTACCAGGACACTGTGCATGCTCTTGGGACTGGGGCCATCAGAGGATTCCAAGCTTCGTTGCAACTGTGGGGCTTGGAGGGAGACTGGTACCTTTGTATATAGATCTGTGTATGTTGTCTTCCCCTCACTGTCAAGTAAAGCGCACCCTTCACTGAAGCCATATGTGTGTGTGTCATTGCACCTAAAGTTTTCGCTGTGCAACAGCGCAGTGGCGTAGCGTGGGGGGCGGGGGGGGGGCGGATGCCCCAGGCAGCGGCTTTCAGGGGGCGGCAAAATGTCCCCTCCCCACCCTTTTGCTGGCGAGCGCCCCGCGTGTGCTTCGCCGCTTGCAGGCGAGGAGGAGAAAAAGGGGTTGTTTTTTTAGGCGGACAATTCAAGGAGGGGCCCGCCCGCCCGGCTGGCCGTCGGGGGCTCTCCTGGCGGGCGGTCCACATGCGCGCACATGCTGCTCGCCTCCGCCCGCCCAGCCACCCACCCAACTTGCCGTGAGACGGGACGCTCGTCTAGGGTGGGTGGCACCGTGGCGGGGAGCCCCTGGTGGCTGGCTGGGCAGGAGGAGGTGGGCAGCGCGCGCGCGCGCGCACGCGGGCCACCCGCCAGGAGAGCCCCCGACGGCCAGCCGGGTGGGCGGGACCCTCCTTGAATTGTCCGCCTAAAAAAAACACCCCTTTTTCTCCTCGCCTGCAAGCGCACGCAGGACGCTCGCCAGCAAAAGGGTGGGGAGGGGACATTTTGCCGCCCCCTGAAAGCCGCTGCCAGGGGCAGGCGGCGCGCGGAGAGCCCCCGACGGCCAGCCGGGCGAGCGATCTGCCGGAGGTGCGCTCGTCGGGGGTGGGTGGCGGACGGCCCCTGGCGGGCGAGCGGACGGAGGTGTGTGGCGCGCGCGCAATTGCACTAGTCAGCAGGGGGCGCCTTCTGCCTGGGGAGGGGGGAGGGGGTGGCGGCAGCGGCGAGCTGGGGGGGCGGCGAGTTTGTTCTTCGCCCCAGGCAGCTGAAGACTGCGCGACGCCACTGCAACAGCTTAAAGTGCTACTCTGCTATCGAGACACACATATTGCTAGGGAAATCCCTGATAACCACTCCTTAAATATCTCACTTACCATGAAACCCCTATTAGGGTCTTTCTAAATCAGTTCTGCTCTGACGGCACAGAACATAACAGATAAAATAACAGCAAGAAACTTCATTTTCATTATTACAAATTTCATTCATTTTTATTCATTTATACTCAATTGCTATTTCATTTATTATTTATATCTGTTGTCTTTTCAAATGCTTTGTTTTGCTCTGGGGCAGGGGTTGCAAACATTTAAAATTGGGGGCTGGGTCACACTCCCTCAGACAGTTGAGGGGCCTGGACTGGTGGTCCCCTCCTACCTGCTGTAAACACTGCTGAAAAACATGTCCATGACTGTGGTAAATGCATTTACGACAACAGCAGATGCATTTATGGCTGTTTCCGCTGTTTCTGCCACTTCTGGTGGTGGCGGCAGTGGGAGCAAGGGTGGTGGGCCAGGTGATTTGGTACCATGGGCCAGCCATGGCCCATGTCCCATAGAAATTACCTACCCCTGCCCTAGGACACCAGGATTGAGAAGGCATTGAAATCTAGAGGTGAAACTATCAGTGAGTGTTAGGAAAATAAATGACAACATCCCCTGCCCACTGTTCTCATTTTCCTTTTCTCTGAAAACAGAAATATTGGATATTAGGGGTGGAGCACCACATTCACTTACTATTTTTTTTATGGAAGTCTTTTCCTTGTATTTTGTGGTGAAGGGTGTAGGACACGGTGCTGATTGTCCCAGAATGGCTAATTTATGGCTCTTACCAGTGAAAATTGAGCAGGGATTTGAATTCCAACTCAGCTCTTCTAGGATTCTAAGCTGAATCTCTGCATGAAATCCTATGGGCTGCCAATTTAAAGTCCGTTGAATCTTTAAGTATCCATACTTCTACTCTTCACATCAGTTGGGAATACAGAGAACTTCCATGTTAGGCTACATATAAAATTTTCCAGTTCTCTGCTGGAGATTCTATTGATAGAATAAGTCAAAGCAGATCCAGCTGTGAGCGAAATGCAAGGCAATCTGGGTCTATTTAAAACAGGGGCACCCAAACTATGGTCCGCAGGCCTAATTAGGCCCCTGCATATCATTAATCATGCAGCCCACAGTGAGTACCTGGGCTCACCACGGACTGCCCCTCCACCTGCCCCCACTGCCTGACATCAGTGGCGGCTGCAATTGCGCTTTGTCCTGGCTGCTCCGAGCAGCCTCTTGCTCAGTACTATCCCCTCTGCAGCCTTTGCCAAAGCTGATCGCCTTGTTAGGAAAATCTTCAGAGCCTGCTCTGTTTCAAAATCTGTGGTGCTCGGAGAGCCCCCTGGTGCACCTGAGATGATGTCACCACGCCGCACCAGGTTTACCCTTCCAGCGCCGCCAAAAAATGACATTAATATGACCTTGATTCCAACAGAAAAGTTTTTATTGCCACCTCTTCATATTAAATTAGGGCTTATGAAGCAGTTTGTTAAATCATTGCCAAAAGATGGGGAATGTTTCAGATATCTGTGTTCCAAGTTTCCAAAACTGCCTGAAGCCAAGTTAAAAGAGAGAGTTTTTACTGGCCCTGACATACAAAAACTGTTATCTGATCCCCTCTTTTTAGAAACAATGGGAGAAAAAGAAAAGGAAACATGGGCCATTTGGGGATGGTAATATGCAAATCCCTGGCGTTCTGTTTGTGGATTGTAAAAAGATGTAGTCTGTTGTTTATTTCCCCATGGAGCACCTAAGAGCAGCCTGGCTTGGACAACATGCCATGATGTTTGCCTGATGAAGTGACCTTTGAGTCAAATGGCCCTCTTTGAAGCTAAGGAGCTTTCTTTGTGGCCAGGGGTGGTGCAATTCAAAACCAGTGCCTTTCAGAAGGTTGTAATATTCACGTTTGGATAGCTAAGTGATCCTGCTAGACCAGCTAAGAAGCCCATTAGTTACAAGGAGCCTACTCTGACAACATACCTTCATTCTACACACAAATCAGAAGAAGTGGCATACATTCTGAGCAAGCAGCCATTCATTTCCTTTCTGCTGAAAGATTTGTCCTTCTCAGCTTAAAGCTAAGAGGGCAATGACACTGCTCTTTTGGATCAAACTTTTTCCTCATCACCTATTTGATGGCTCAATGGGCTTTGCTTTCCATCGTTATTGGTCCTCTGAATTATAAACTGTTCTTTTTAATGAACTGAACGGACACACTGTGCTCCTGCTTTGACTCCCTACCTAATGATCTGTAGCACCATGGGGACAGTTCCATCCAAAAGGCTATTGAATAAACAAGCTGTGAATCACACAAAAGAGGCAGCTTTCAAGCTCTGTATAGAGGAATTGTATATTTCTAGCAGCCACCAAAGTCAGACTAAGCTCCACCACCTTGTGAGGATGTCCATATGAAGAAATGCACCCACTTGGGCTGTGAAAACAAAATGGACTGAAGCTTTTTATCTAAAAACTTCCTCTTTTGTGCTTTTGTACAAATTTTTTTTCTTTTCCTACACTTGTGGTGAATGTCTTGGAAATAAATCCAAAATGTGCTGATTGCACCCTTGAATGTTAAAACAAGGCAATAGCAATTACAGTTATATAACACAATTGCACTTAGCACACTCTCTAGTTGGTTCACAAGGTAATTCGCATTTTGCCTCCAACATGCCGGGTACTGATTTTACCAACCTCGGACGGATGGAAGGTTGAGTCAACCTTGATCCCTGTCAAGGTCGAAGTCAGGTAGTGAGCACAATTTTGGCTGTTTTTGTTGTTGTTCAGTTGCACAGTCGATTCTGACCCATGGGCCATTGCCCTCCAGGCATCCCTGTCCTCCACCATCCTCCTCAACCCACCCAGCTCTGTGCCCAGAGCAGTTTAATCACAGCGCCACTAGGGCATTCAATGACATCATCCTCATGTGCCGTCATCTGAAGATGGCTTAGTGGCTAAGATGCTATGGTGGCTTAGTGGTTAAGAAGCTGAGCTTGAGGACTGGAAGGTTAGGGTTCAATACCTGAGTACTGCATGACGGATCTTGGAAACATGAACGGAACCACATTCGGGTTTCCCCTAAGCAGAGTTTCTTCAGCAAAAATCCTGTCAATCCAGAGTAATTTTTAGCATGAAATTTATTTATTTTTCTGAAGCATTTATGCCTGCAAATGGTGTTTCTTTTGCTGTCCTCTCTGTATGGGCTATGTAGGGTCTGCTAATTAGAGTTGACAGGCCAGTATACTCTCATCTCTTGAGACTGCAGAGCCAAAACCTGAGATGAAGGAGGTAGAATCTTGTGATATTGCAGAGGAGTTTCCTTGTGATGAGACAAAAATGGGGAAGAGAAGCTGGGGATGGGGAAATGGTTGTGGGTCAGCTGACTGTGGAAATTAAGAATGAGGATCTGGGTAAATGAGCCCAGCCTCTGGGTCTTACCTACAATGCCTGTAACATGTATAAAGGATATTTTTCTAGTTTGTACACCATGCAACAGAAAAGCTGTCCCAAAAACAAAGGTGAGTAATACCTTCATTAAACCATCAAAATGTCAAAATTAATTAGCCATCAGATCCTGCAAGACTCTTCTTTAAGTTGAGCACTCAGGACTTCAGCATGGGGCTAGAACAGAAAAGTCCAAAAAGCATCTAGGGCCCATGTTGGAGCATCAAGATCTGTAGTTTAAATATAGTCTCAAGATGAAGGCTCCAAAACTGTAAAATCAGTTGGACATGTGTTGATACCAACTTTCAACTGAGGGTTCAGCTACTCTGGGTGGTTGTTCTGGGTTGATTCAAAGGTTGTTCAAGCTGAAACAAGATGGAACAAAACAAGATCTGCCCAGCTTGATTGGTCACCCATGGCTTTTAATAAGTAAAACTGCTACTTTGCTTCCTTTTTCTCTCCTAAATCAAGAAAGTGACAAATTGTGTCCTGCTCCGCCCACCCCGCCTCTTCATATCAAAGGATGTGGGAACATAGCTGTCACAGCTATGCTACCAAGCCTGTTTCACATGTCTCATGGTCCATCCACCTACTCAACAAACCTCCCATGAGGGGTTTAGCTGGCTATATGTGCATTTATAAACAGGGCATCAGGATGAGGAGGGTAAGAAACAGAGATGAACTATTTTAACCCAGAGTTATCAGAAGTCAAGGGCTGCAGTGGCTCAAGTGGGAGGTGGAAGGTCAGCTGTTTGATTCCCAAGTACTGAAGGACGGAATGAGCTCCCGTCTCTGTCCCAGCTCCTGCCAACCTAGCAGTTCAAAAGCAAGAAATTGCAAGTAGATAAATAGAGACCACTTCGGTGTGAAGGTAACAGCATTCTGTGCACTCCGGTGTCTTGTCATGCCTGCCACATGACCATGGAAACATCTGCAGAAGCAGACGGTGCTGGCTCTTCAGCTTTGAAACAGAAATGAGCACTGACCCCTAGAGTCAGATACGACTGGCTTTTGAGCAAGGGAAACTTTTACTTTTACCTTTACTGTCAAAAGTCAAGATAGAAGGACAGAAAGCCACACTGATCCACTATGATGCTATCCTTGATTGCAGAACATTATTTTTAAAAAATACACATGCTGAAACAAATCAACAGGAAGTCGATCCAAAAAGGTTGCAGTGCCTGATGGCTGGGAAATGTTAATGAATGACTAGGAAAAAGAACATGGCTTACTTTGTACAGTTGGTGGGGAATAATTCAAAACTGGCAGCCTGGATGGAAAACTGCAGGATAAATTGCAGAGTCATTAAGCAATCAGATGATTATGTGATCAATTGGCTTATTTCAGTTTTATTTGCAGAGTAGTAAGCCAACTGAGGCTAGTCCGTTTGGGTGGGCTCATGAATCATGATGCAAACATTCTTCCTCTTCTTCTGCCATATCCAAATCCAAATATTGGCGATCATCATGGTGATCAGCCATGACGACTGTGCTGAGAATATAATGCCATGGCTTTTAATCTGACTTCCGCATTGCAGTATGACACTTGTACTACTGATCCAGTTGTGCAAGTCAGTTTCTGATCCTGAGACCTTTTGGCACACAAAGTCCTCATCAGCCCCAGGCCAGTATTGATGAAGCTGCTGCCCTCCATCAAGATGGATTCAAGTGGAATTTAATCCACTTGGGTACCATCACCCTTCCCTGTGGACCGTGGCACCCAAGGGAATTAGTCATCCGAGTTGTCAGGTTAGTTCACCGCCCCCTCACACTCGGCGTTGAGTCATCGGCAGTATGGTCAACTCTATTACCATAGCAGGATAACCTGGCCAGATGTTCTACTTGGTCTCATCCAGCCATTTCCCCAACACCATCCACATAAATTGGGGGAGCAGTCAGACTGTTGGACAAAACTCTCTACACCTTTTCTGAAATGCAGCAGTCTTGTTTCCTTTCAGGAACAGCGACTATCCTTTCAAATGTCATCCATTTCTCCCCTCCCCCCTCCCCCGAATGCTATTGACAGATTCCTTTAAAAACCAAAAATAAAGAAGCGTATAGAGCAAAAATTGCCTGTGCTTTATTTGTTTGAACTTTTATTGTACAATCGCATTTTGCTGAGCTTCCTTCAATATTTTTTCCAGTTCGGACAGATGCTTTAAAAAATAAAAGACAGGGTTTTTTTTGCTGATTTCTGTAGGTGTTGAGCAAAAGAGCTGGATTTCCAAAGGGAGATGCAGATTCAAACTGAAGATGAATCAGACATCATCTGAACCAGTCCTAGCAAAATCAGACTGTTTCTGAATCCCTGAATAGGGTTGAAACTAAATCATTAATTTCAACTGGATTTCAGACTTGTTTGCTGTTGATCTGCTCAATTGTTTGATAGCATGTGTGCTGTAAATAAAGCAGCACACATATCTAATCCCAAGTAGCTATAAGTACAGAAATGTACTTTTGCGATCGTTCCAAGTATGACATTTAAAACACAGGCTTTGAAATGTCTGGGCGTTTTCCTTTGATCAGGAAGTCATTGTTTTAAGCTTTTGATCCTGTAACTTCATTCATGAAATTTCTAAGGGCAGCTCATGCTATCATGGTGAGACACCTCCTTTGGAAGAACTACCACTGAATCCCTGAAAGGTTCATTAATATTTAGAAATTGTAAAGAGTCATATCTACCACCATACTCTGCTTTCATCAGAGGTGTCTGCCTCTGTGTATCTATGTGTGCATGAGAGAATGGGTGCTGAGTCAGAGGCAGAATTTTTAATGAAGGAGAAATCATCTCTGGCATGTTCCCATTAGTTCAAAGAAGAACATAAATCAAATGGATAAAAATAAATAAATAAAAACAGACCATAAATTCTTTTTAAAAATAGTCTACTTGTGCCTTGGTTTGTACAGAGCCATTCAGAGTTAGCCTTCCCAAAGTAGCTCACTGCATACTACAACACAAATAATCCTATACATGTTGTCATAACGTCATGATGAAATACTTCATCATCAAAACATGGCAGCATAATAGCGTTAGAATACTGGCACAGCAACAGTTGAGGGGAGAGAACCTAGAAGATTTCACATATTAACTGCTAGCAACTTGAAACAAATTCTTGTTGGCAGATATTTGACATTCATTCATATTTTTGCTCTGCTTTCAACATTTCATAATAGTGGGCTTTTTTTGGGGGGGGGGGGGGAGAAGCTAGAGCAGTGCCATCATAAACTATCATTTGAATTCAAACAAATAACCTACAGTGGTACTTCACTTAAAGAGTATAATGCATTTCACAGGATTGCTCTTTAAGTGAGTTTGCTCTTTAAGGGAAACACCATTGTAAGTGACCGATTGTGACTTCTGGCTGGGGGGATTGCAAACCCTGATTTAGTTGTTAAGCAAGTTTTTGGTTGGTTTTAGTTGTTAAGTGAGGTGACCATTCAGAGAAAATTCTGCTCTTTTTCAAGTGAGTTAGTCTCTAAGCGAGGTGCTCTTTATGCGAGGTTTTACTGTATTGAAACACTGATCATTCCTGAGAGAACACATGTGGCCATATCAGACTTCACAAGCTCTACAGGGCTGGACCTGTTTGGTAACTGGATGGAATACCAGAAAGGAATTCCAGACTTTTAAAGTTTGATCTGGGTAGTAAACGATGGCCAACCTTGGTGATGTTCTTGAACTTCAATTCCCAGAAGCCCTGCTCAACAGGTGTGTTGGCTTGGGCTTCTGGGAAATGAAGTCCAAGAACACCTGGAGTGCCAAGGTTGGCTATTGAATAGCTGGAGGTGCAGATGGGGAATCTCTCTCTTTCATTTTATCTCTCTGCTTGTGTGTAAGTTCACTATGGGCTTTAGTCTGAAATATCCAAGGCACTAAACCTGTTTTTCAGATGGGCTTCAGCATTGTAGATCTCTTTTGTAGAATAAACAATAAAAGCTGGAGATAAGCTTCCAGCCTCCATTCACCTAGATGTAAGTTAAAAAGCACAGTTCCTGCCAGATGTTAATTTGGTTTCACTCATGCCATCTTCTCAAATCTTTTGAAGTGAAAAAAGCCCTCTGGCTACATTTCAAATAAATGTTAATTATTACCACACACCTTTATAATCTTCCTCACCTTTCTGTAACTCATGCATGTTAAAATAACTAATAAGAATACAGTACATATGCTCAGTGATGGGCAGCAAAAAAATTTACTATCACACTGTGGGCAGAGCCGATGTGGGTGGAGCCAATGTCATGATGTCATGGGTGGAGCCAATGACATGGGCGGAGCCAAAATAAAAAACAAAAATAAGTACACATAAAAATACAAATTAAATAGACATAAAACACATAAAAATACACATTAAAAATAAATACACATTAAATAGACATAAAAACACATAGAAATACACATTAAATACACATAAAACACATAAAAATACACATTAAATACACATAAAACACATAGAAATACGTATTAAAAAGAAATACACATTAAATGTACATTAAAATATACCCACGCACCCCACACCCAAAGGCGAGTCACTTATCCTGAGGAGCAGGCTGTAGGGATCTTCAGTCTAGCAGCTGCTCTTCCTCCTCCCCGCTTGGGAGGACAGCAAGGAGGCCACCGAGGGAGTCAGCAGCAGCCACCGGTTCCTCCGTGGCTGTGCGTGGCTACCCAATGCTCTGTGCTGCCACACTCCAAGCAGTGAATGGCTGCTTGGCTTGGCAGGCAGAGAGCTGTAGGTGCGCATATGCACCAAGTGCTGTAGGTGCTCATGCGTGACAAGCACTGTAGGTGCGCATGCACACCAAGCGCTGTAGGCATGCATGCGCAGTGAGGGAACTGGCAAAAAGGTAAGCCCCCAAAGAGGTTCCCCCCAAAAGCTGCTACCAGTTCTCCGGGACACTGGGAAAAGCTACTACCGGTTCTGGCGAACTGGTGCAAATTGGATGCTGCCCATCACTGCATGTGCTATCATATTCTGCTGGGAATACAATGAACATGTGCCATAACAAAAATAATTACTGCTCACATCTGCAGGAACTCACGCCTTAATTTTCCAAAGGAAACTGCAAAGCTGCCTAGGACATAATCCCCATAAAATAGCTGTCTGAAGTCTGGCAGGATCACTGCCCTCCTAATGGTCTATCATGTCGCTAAACGTACATCAGTGCAAAAATTGAAAACCTAAAGCCTTTTTCGTTTTCTGATGCAAGTCAGTGGGAACCTTACAAGCCAATTCAACTCTGAGGGACAAGTTGGACGGTGCATAAATGGTTCACAACCAAACTGGAAGGCATTCTAAAGCCCCAGGCTGGCCTCCAAACTAGACTGGAAGACTTACACTATGTAGCCAAAGCAGCAAAAGCTTTGGTAGATTAATCTTTTTAGTGCACAAGCTGTTCTTAGAGATACCAAGGGATGTTCTGTAAAAATGGCAAAGCTACTTGCCCTTTGTTGCAGACTAGGTGGCTGTTAAAATGCTCCCTCTTTAGAAAATAGTAAAACAAAACAGAAGGTGGTCTCACTTGTGTATTCTTGTCCTGTGCGGTGCCTGTCTTCACTCTTCTGCTCTACCAATATTTATTATCTTGTTAGAGCTTTCACTGGAGACAGGCTTGATGAATTGGCTGCTGTGACATTTCATGCTGTAAGAAATCATAAACCCATTGTTCCATTGAGAAGGCTGAGACATTATCTTAAAAATGCCTAGATATTCTTGTAAAGAGAAAAGATATATTTTCTTCTCCTTGCTAGAGACAAGGAAGAATTTAGGAATAAGATATTATTTTGGGTATGATTTGACCCCTCTTTCCCATCCTCTTGGCAAGATGAGTGACTAGAACCTGAGGCCCAGAGCTCGAATACAGCCTGCAATCTGTCTAGATCTGGTCTAAAGTCACTCAGAAACCCTATTCCTTCTAGAATCCCACCACCCATTCATTTTGGAGAACAAATGGAGAACTATATGAATAAATCTAAGTCAATTTTCCAAAGCACTGATCAGCCAATGCACTGACGTAGGCTTCTGGGAATCTGGGAATTGAAGTCCAAAAACCAAAGGTTGGGAAACACTGGTCTAGATTGCAGTAATTATTTGTAAATTTGCAGCTAAATCTGCAATTATAGATTTGGAAATTATAGTTGATCTTTTTTTTTGGGGGGGGGGAGGTTTGGTGTCTTTGTTTTGATAATGTGCAAAAGGTCAGTTTGTTAACAAGTCTGGGACATTCTGGGTTATGAAATTATGGTTTCAAGTTAGCTTTGTTCTGAAGCTGTTAACTATACTGTACTTTCCCAGTTCAGAAATGAAATTCTAGTTTATCTGAAAACTCTGGATTTGCTTGTTCTACTGTCAATAGGGAAGAACTGAGCGGTTATGTGTCACTTAGTTTACTTACTCAGCAGAGATAGGGTAGTGTACACATTTCCAGAGTCAGAACTGTTCCCATTTACCTGGGATAGGAAATCTGCAGTCCTCCAAGTGTGTTTTGACTACAGATGTCAACATTCCTTGCTAAATGCTAAGCTATCCAAGGTTGATGGGAGTTGTAGCTCAGCAACATCTTGAAGGTCAGATTATCTTCACCACTCTTGTCCTACATAGTCCTCTCTTCAAAAGAGAGATACATAGCTAAAGGTTTAGTATCTTTAGACCAATGGTTCCCAATGTGGGGCCCATGACCCACATGGGGACTTCAATTCCCAGCAGCCTAAGTCAGTACATTGGCTGATCAGGGGTTTGGGGAAGTTACTTAGGCTTCTGGGAATTGAAGTCCAAAAACCAAAGGTTGGGAAACACTGAATTAGGTATTTGGAGAAGGCAAATACAGTCAAACCTTGCATACAGAGCACCTTGCTTAAAGAGTAACTTGCTTAAAGAACAGAATTTTCTCTGAATGTTCATTTTGCTTAACAAATAAAACCCACCAAAAACTCGCTTAACAACTAAATCAGGGTTTGCAATCCCCCCCCCCCCCAGTCACAACTGGTCACTTTCAATGGTGTTTTTCTTAAAGAGCAACCATGTGGAACACATTATGCTCTTTATGCGAGGTACAACTTGTACACAGAGTCCTATTAGAGTTCCCCTTTCCCTATGGCAGGTATTTGCAACCTACGGCCCATAGGCCAAACCCGGCCCCCAACACCATTCCATCTGGCCTTCCATGTGATTTGGTGTGTTTTTGGCAACTTAAAAGCTGTCTATTTCCAGGTGGGGGAGAAAAGTTGCCTGTCATTACCAGAGATGACCACTAGGAACACAAAGCACTATTTCCCATAGAAATGCACTGAAACCCAATTTTAAGCCAAAGGAAGCTCAGGCAGGCAGGTAGGAAGGCTCCTTTTTTTACCTCTGTGTGTGGGGTGGGGGTGGGTATTTTTTAAATAAGGTTTTCCCCATCAGCCCCTTCTGTCTTAGTCTCCATACTAGCACACTACTAGCCGTTAATGGGAACCACTACAAAATCTGGAGTGTGTGCTTCTTGGGCCTCCTGGGAAGCATTGCCTTCTGCATAGTCCTGAGGGATTTCAGCAGGTCTGGAATTTTGCAAAAGTGCTTTCTTAAAAGCCTCCCTTTTTCTTCTTCCACAAGGGATGTATTTGTTTGGTTGTTCTGTTTTTGATTTGTTGTGCATGTGTGTTTTGTATTATTTGATATTTTGTGTACACCACCCAGAGTGGGACATTGATAAATAATAAATAAAAAAAATATTCAAAAAATAATAATAATCCACCCCAACCCCTGAGCAGTCTGTGGGAGTTTGACCCAGCCCCTGGCTTCAAAAGGTTGAGAACCCCTTCCCTATGGCTTGGAGTTTTTGGCCACTTGATTCAACAAATTATCCACAAAGCTGGGCTGGAGACAAAGCAAACCCAAGGAGTTTTCATGGGCCCAACAACAAATAATTAAAATGACAGTTATTCCAGTTTTTCTTATTGGGTCCCAATATATACCAGGAATTTAACCTATTCTTAGATGTTGCTTAGCAACATTTTACTGTCCTTAGGTTATACTCAGACAGCAAATAACTTGCTCTGTAATGTTGGGAACATGATATTCATATCTGTATACAGTATTTGATTAAAATGAGTCTGGTTTTGCCTTTTGGATACTACAGTGATACCTTGCATAATGAACGCATCATATAGTGAAAAATTCACACAACGAAGCATTCATTATGCAATAGTGATACCCCACATAATGAAAAAAATTCATCATGTTGGGTTTTTGGTAACCAGAGTATACCCGCTTAATGGGAACCTCAGTTAATGAAACACCCCCCCCCCCGGTTATGCGGGGTATCTCCCATAGGGAACTGCATAACCAAAAAAAAGTGGCAGGTAGAGTCTAAGGACACTACCATCAGGGATTTAGTGTGTGAATTTGATGTGTTGAATTATGCTCATTAGATCATTTATGTATTTTATTTCATTCATTAGTTAAGGGTGATGTTTCAAATGGGGAAAAATAAAGACATTGTGTTCATAAAATTAAGGTTTTCATAAAATGTTAATTAAATCTAAGGTTTTCTGAGCTAAGGTAAAGGTCATCCTTGATTGAAAGCCAGTCATATCCGACTCTAGTTTCCAGTGCTCATCTCTGTTTATAACCAAAGAGCCAGTGCTGTCTGTGTCTGCAGACATTTTCGTGGACATGTGGCAGGCATGGAACGCTGTTTACCTTCCCACCAAAGTGGTCCCTATTTATCTTCTTGTAATTTTTTGTTTTTGAACTGCCACGTTGTTTTAACCCAAAACCAGAAATCCCAATTTCATTTGTGTTTATAATTTTTTTATATTTTATTTTTCAATAAAGATGATTTTAACCTTTATTTTCCATTCTCCCCAACTCTACCCACTATGCACATGTGTTCATTCACAAACAACAATTCACCACAGGTGAATAACTGCAAAGGATCTATTTTTAATAACTATTTCAATAGTCAAACTGCAAAGAAAAAGAGTTTTTCCTTCACGATTCCTTGAAAGCAGTTCTTCAATAAGAGGGAAAGCAAAAAAGGAAACTGGTTATGACTTCAAAGGAGAAACTTCCTACAATGTATTCATTCTCACACCAATGTATCTATTCTGGAATGGATAGATTCTTTTTTTCAAGGAAAGGTTAGAAAGAAAGTGTGTGTTTTTGTTTTAAACCTTCACAGAAAATGTTTCTGAAATCTGATCCAAATTGTATAATCTGTCCTCATTCAAGCACACTTTAGATCACTTTGGTTGGTCGATTGGTTTTTTTGTTGGATCACCACCAAACACCCTCCCCGCGAAATGTCATTTCAATGTGTCACATTTTTCCTCAATATCTTTTTTGTGGATTCCTGCTATGGTGTCATTTTTTTTCCACATGTTGTATGTGAACTGTATCCATCTCGGGAAGTTGTCATATTCACTTTTCAAATTGGTTTTCCATCCTTTTTTGGTGTTTGTGTGACCTCTTTTTGGTGGTTTTTTGTAAAATGCTTCATAGATTATGTTTCCAAAGTCCAATTCCAAATCTGAAAGTGTCCCCACAAAGGTTAATCTTTCCTCTTTCAAACGCACTTTGGATCATCTGAATTGGTTGTAGTTTTTTCACTAGCCCCATGACAACCACACACTCACACACCCCGCAAAACTGTTACTTTTCTGATGCTACCTCCAAAAGCGATGATGTCATCGCTTTACTTTTTTGGCTTTTGTGTTCTACCAATTTTTAAAGTCGCCAAGACGATCTTTCAAATGACATAACCCTTATTTTCATGGGTCCCTTAGTTTTGGTGTTACAGCTTCTGAAAAGTACATGATTTTCATTACATTGCAAGAGCTGTCAGACCAGCCAACCAAAAGGTAAGACGTTCATAGAATTCATGTCAAAACCTACATAGTGAAGAGCTCCATGGAACTGAGTTTTTTCGTTATGTGGGGTTCTACTGTATATCCCTTTTTAAACTATTGCTTTTAGTTTTTAAAAAAACCTCCTCTTTCCATTATTTCTGAGGGTTTTTTTATATCTTTCTCTAATTCCTAATTCCTACACCCTTATTATTATTATTATTATTATTATTATTATTATTATTATTATTATTATTATTATTATTATTATTATTATTATTATTATTATTATTATTATTATTATTATTATTATTACAATTTATAATGGGTCAAAATTCAGTTTGAGCAGTTATCCACACACACAGACATATGTGTCAGGTATCTTCTCTTGCTTCTTCTCACTCTCTTATATCCACTACATCACCTGCGGAGAAAGTGTAGTCTGCTAGATATTACTAGGCTATAGTTCCTATCATCCTTCATCTTGGGCTCTGCTGGCTAGGGATGATGGGTACTGTGAACCAGTGAAATAGGAGGGGACCTATATTTGCCATCCCACTTCTGTCTACCAACAATATAAAAACACTCCCCACCATCTTGCAAAAGAGTATTATTTATTTTGAGACCAGTTATAAGCTAGATCAGACCCAGCTTGTCATTTGATGATATCATTTTGGGATAGGATTTTACTTCCCCAGATTTTCAAAGGAAGAGTCAGAGCTCAGAAAGAGCAGTTTTAGACAAGGAGAAAGTTTGTTTTGTGTGTGTATGACATGGGTTTACAACCTGATACTTCATCACTGACCATTTACAGTTGCCACCAGGGTATACTGACTCTGCATGAAGGTGTTTGTGTCTGTGCATGTTGTGCTTCTTTTCTTCCCATTCCTTGCCAATGTGAAATCACAGGGAGCAATCACTGTAACATCAGAAGGGTCTTCACCATGATACCACAGAGACCTACTCTATGGTCTGACGCTTGGCCATGAAATCTCCAAGAATAGGCTTCTGTTATCCTCCCTAATAAGAATTTCATCATGAAGAAGTTTCTCCACCCATACAATCACTTCCACACACTCAACTGTACAGCATCTCTTCCTGAACACACTTGACTTTCTTCTTGCTCAATGACCTTCCATCTTTAGTATCAGCTGTAGGCTACATGGAAGAGAAGACTTCTGTCTTGGCTTCTACTCTACCAACACTCGTACTGCAAACTGGCAAAATACTGGCAGATCCCCCCCCCCTCCCCAGCTCCCTTTTCATATTGTTCATATGTACAGTATGTTTAACATATTGGGAAGCTCTCCACTTTTAAACCCTTTGGCTATAATTTCTAATTTAATTAAATGAAATGGAAAGTGGTGGCAAATTTGTTTGCTATTAAATTGCAATGCCTAAAGAAATTGATTTAATTAATGTACTGCTTGTTCTCTGAAACCCTGGTTTAGTGTGGGTACAGTTGCCTTCTGTTGCTGTCAAAAATGTTGCAAGGAAGAGGATAAAACTGTTATATGTGGTCTGCAAACAAATTGGTTATTGTATTGTTATCGTTAAATATTCTCTTAACAGACAAAGTTTCGTTTGTAACTATTAAGTTTTTATTTATATATATATCCAGCATGCACAGCAGTAGGTCCTTTATTCATGTCAGAGTCACCACCAGTATATAATAACACACAAAGCTAAAATTAACATGTCTAAAACAAAAAGGAATTAAAAGGACTAGATGACAGTAGTAGGTGGGGCAGGTTAAACAAATAGTTATAGTAAGCAAGCTCTCCAAATATTAGACTCCCATTCTAGCTCAACAAATTAAATTCTCCACACATCTTAAAGTATAAGAATAATAGTTCTTTACTCAAAGTTGCATTTCTTTAGATAGAAGAGTAAACAGTTGCTTTGGTAGATAAACAGTTCTGTACAATAGCAGAATATTAACATAATGATTGCAAAAACACACTGAACAAAACCTGAATAGCAAACAGCCTAATACAGGTTAGGTGACCCTAGAGCAGTGGTGGCGAACCTATGGCATGCATGCCAGAGGTGGCACTCGGAGCGCTCTCTGTGGACACCCGTGCAGTCACCCCAGTACAGAGTTCACCCCACCCCTCTGCCCAGCAGCTCACTGGGAACACTTCCTCCCTCCCCCAGCACAGAGTTTGCCCTGCCCAGCAGCCCAATGGGAGCATTTCCTTCCTTCCCTGTTGCTGTGTTGGCACTTTGTGATAAATAAATGGGGTTTGGGTTGCAGTTTGGCCACTCAGTCTCTAAAAGGTTTGCCATCACTGGCCTAGAGGAAGGAAACCAGAGAACTCCTCCCATTGGCCAGCTACATACATAATTTACATTAACCCATTGTATTGTGGAGTTTCATTAATATATATATACATACAGTAGTACCTCGCTTAAGGAGCATAATGCGTTCCACAGAATTGCTCTTTAAGCAAGTTTGCTATTTAAGCGATATAATAATAATAATAATAATAATAATAATAATAATAATAATAATAATAATAATAATAATAATAATAATAATAATAATAATAATAATAATAATAATAAGTAACTTCCAGCTTCTAATTCAGCCTTCCCCAACCCTGTGTCCTCTGGACATTTTGGATTAAACTCTGGCCAATTGTCAGATATGATGGCCATTGTGCACCGAATCCTGCAACCAATGTCACCTTCAACCATGCATTTATTAAAACATTTCCTCCCCAGACATTTATTTAGCTCATGTTCAGAAATTTGCATTGCCTTTCTCTTGGAAATCTAAAAATAACATTACAGAAATGGATAATTCCAGAAAGAACCTCCAGAAATGGATGCCTGTCTGTTCCAAGCCAAGGGAAGACATGGCTGAAACATTATATTTTCATATTAAACATTCAGAGTTTTTATTTTACTAGAGTTAGGGGAATTTGTTGTTCAAAAAGACAGCATTTCTAGATTCTGTTAGGGATCTAGCCACATTTTTGGACTGTTAGGTGCCTTACACTACGCATCTAGGGTTGCCATAATATTTTCCTGCCAAACTGGGACATAATTTTTTCCTGTCAAACCTCCCCCTCATCTAGGCACCTGTATCTATTCCACCCAGTCTGCCCTCGCTCCTCCCTGCCCGCTTTCTCTTGCGGCGCACCGCCTGTCCTACAGTTCTGCCGCAGCTGCAGGGAACCTAACCCTGGGTTGCTCACGTTTTTGGCATCATCCATGGTGGTTGTGGTCACACTTTCTCCCTGTTGTTCTGAACGTGGATCTGCTCTTCCCCAAGGCAGCAGAAACCCCTGCCAAAGTGGATCGGTGTCTTGTAAAAAAAATTTCATTGTGTCCTCTCTTTGAAATTCGCGGCGTTAGGGACTTCACAGCAATGACTACATTTCCCAGACTTCCTCAGTGTTTCTGCTGCCTTGGGGATGAGCTTTAAGTGATGTCAGGCGGGTGGCACCCCTGCTATACCCTATCTCCAGAGGCCGGGCTGTTCCACCCACCCGACTGGAATGGAACTGCAGCCCTTTGAAGTCCCTGTTTTCTTCTGGAGGGAGAAAAGGAAGGGACTTATTTTGGAGGAGGTTCTTTGTGAGAGACAGCTCTTCACTTCCTATCCACAGTGTTCCCTTCCTCTTTAGGAATGCTGACTCTATGCATTTAACGCTTTGCAGTCATGTGAAGAAGACGCTGCCCTGGCTGTGTGGGTGGCAGCTTCCGCCACCCCCGCCCTGCAGTCAGCCACAGACATCTCCGCCCTCCCCAGGACTTGCAGCACCTGTCCGGGGGGATCGAAAAGGGTTGCCAGCAGGAGCAGGCAGTCACAGACATCTCCACACTCCCTCGGACTCACAACACCTGTCCGGGGGGATAGAAAAGGGCTGCTGGCAGGAGCCTCAACCGAAGACGCTGCCCCAGCTGTGTGGGCAGCAAAGGATGCCTTGCCCCATTGTTCAAACTTTTGTATTTCCCCCTCTTTGGCACCCTTGTCTTGTCATTTTCTAGTTTTATATTTGATATGTAAGCCGCCCTGAGTTGCCACAATGTGGCAAGTGGGCAGCTATATAAATGTGAATAAATAAATAAATAAATAAATAAATAAATAAATAAATAAGGAATCCTCCATAGACATGGGTATTTCTTGCTTCCTCCCTCCCGGGACTTTTACATGTTTTTCTTTGAACCAAATGGGACAGCTTGAATCCGGGAAAATCCCGGAAAAACGGGACTTATGGCAACCCTATACCCATCAAAAGAGAGAAAGAGATGATTAAAAATGGATGGAACCAGAGCTAAAAACAGGTAGTGGCCAAGGTTGCAAACTCTCCAGGAACTAGATGAAATCTTTATGTTTTTCCAGTTTTCAAGTGGGAAGAAGAAATTAAGGGAAAGTTCCATAGTTTAGTTTTAAAACATGGTCACCTTTCTGCAGGGCTCACTGATTGAACATGAAGGTGTTAGCATGCATGTTATACTTGCACCATTTAGTCACATCAAAAACCTGGAATGAGAGGAGGCCAACCTTCCACAACCTCCAGTAACCACCTAACTTCTCAAACTGTCATGTGTGCTGTAAGCTAAGGCTGATATGCAAGATGAGCTATAACTCCTGGATGAAATGGTGGCAACTATTGCCACACTGCAAGGAATTTTACTCCTGCCCAGTTGTACCCATAATGTTTTCCTACTTGTTTCCACATGGCTCGATTAGCCAGGTTTTACCCAAATTCTGGGGATATCTAGCCAGATTCCCTTGGTGCTGATTTCCACAATAAATTATGGCAGAAGCAATTTAGGCTGTCTTCATCTGTTGTTCATTCTACCTTTGTGATGCAAAAGCACCCATTCATGTGATAGCACAAGGCCCCAGTCTTTGGTATCAGGTTTTGGTCCTAAATCTCAGAGTGTAGGATACTGATTTGGCAAACTTGACAATGGTTTATCCTAATCCTCTTTTTCTACTAGCCCATTCTCTTTCTCTTTCTTTCCCTCACTGATTAGAGCCAGGGATTCCTAATTTAAGGTCCATGGACCAGATCTGGCCCCGGCACCATTTCATGTGGCCCCCACCCCTCCAAGGGCTTTCAAGAAACAAAATGGCTATCACTTTGAAGCTGTTGGGACAAAATGACCACCAGGCAGGGCAAAATAGCTATCTGGCCCTTGAAGCTGACTAAGAGAACATGATCTGCTCCCTGGCTTGAAACCCCTGGATTAGAATTTCAATTGTTTGCACAGAGTTTCCCTTCTTTCTCCTATCACTCTATTAATTCCGGGTTCCCACACCTCTCCTCTTCATCTTTCTTCTCCCTGTTTGGGTTCCTCCACCTGTAAGATCATTGGGTCAAATATTATTCCTTCCAGTTAAAATGATCACAAACTAGATTGTGCCTAGATCAAAAAGAATGGGAGATAATTCTTTCCTGTCTTCTCCTTCTGGTTTAAGGATACGGGATAGACTGTCTGAGATAATATTTTATTCTGTAAAAGTACATTTTTGAATACTGAACCTCATCTGTTAGCTTTGTCTTCTGGATTTTTGTAATAGCAGTTAACAAGTACCTATGCTCATAAATAAATCACCATTGCAGCAAGTGGAAGGCAGTGGATAAAGGTCACTAAATGTTTTCCCAGTGGAGTATGAAATCAGTGAAAAGCTCAAACCCTGTCTGATCTGGCAGTTTGTCACCTGGAGAGGAGCAGAACTAAGCATGATGCATGAAACAGCAAGAAACAGAGAAGACAGTACGGAACTGATGGCATATAGCTTTGACCGGAAGCTTTCCCAAACCTTGCTTTGTAGTTTTCTCTTAAACCTCCTCCTCCTCCTCCTCTTCTTCTTCCTCTTCCTCCTCCTTCTGCCATATCTGATCCAAATATTGGCAGCCATCACAGTGATCAGCCATGGAGACTGTCCTGAGAATATAATATAGTGGCCTTTAATTTGCCTTCCACATCGCAGCATGACACCCGTACCACTGACCCAGTTCTGCAAGTCACTTTCTGGTCCTGAGTCCTTATGGCATTGCAAAGTCCTCATCAGCCCCCAGGCTAGTATTGCTGAAGCTGCTGCCCTCCATCAAAATCGATTCAAATGGGATTTAATCCACTTGGGGACCATCACACTTCCCTGTGGACTTAGGCACCCAAACTGTTAGCCCTCAGAGTTGTCAGATTAGTTAACCGCTGCCTGACACTCAGCGTTGAGTCACTGGCAGTATGGTCTACTCTATTACCATAGCAGGATAATCTGGCCAGACTCCTACCCCTTTGAAATATTCTGAATATTTAATCTGCTTGATTTCCTCCCCTCTCTCATGCTCAAATTGGTTTAAAACATCTCCTGGATGAGAGCTGAGTTAACGGATTCATTTTATTCTCTAATACTAGGCTCATAGGATTATCTGATTTTAAAGGAAAGAAGCTTGAACGTGTGTATGTGCGTGTGTGTGTGAGAGAGCGAGCAAGTGAGTGAGTGTGTGAGATTTGTTTTGTTTTTGATGACAGGCTTTTTGGAAACAGATTCCCTCAGATTCTGGGGAGATTCTGGGAGTTATAATTTTAAAAAATCACCAGAAGCTCTGTTGTCATGAAAAACAGTTATATTTTGACAGTTCTATCACAAGTGCTGTGTATGCCATGAAATAAATGATTTATTGGCTGGAATCCAGTCTTAAGTTACAATTAAAGTAGACCCACTGAATTAATTGAATTTATGGAGAAAGTGACTTACCAATGAGCCTTACTAATGGATTTCAGCTAGTGGGGTGTGGGTGTGGGTGTATCAATGATATTGAGATAGATAGATAGATAGATAGATAGATAGATAGATAGATAGATAGATAGATAGATAGATAGATATAGATAAAAATACTGAACTAAATCCACTTTTTAATTCTAAATAGAGCAGGCCCACCAAATGACTGGAATTATATAAGTCCCATTGATTCAATAGGTCTCCTCTAGCTTGGACTACCAACTGGATTTAGCTCTTTGTTAGTACATAAATTTTAAAAAAATGCCCTCAAATAAGCCACCTATTCATGTGTTTAGGACAGAGAGGTATTAAATGCCTGAATATAGCTGCAAATGTTTGTAATATCCTTAAAGTTACTCTGTTCCATTTCTAATCCCTGTGATCACTCTATAAACTCATGGCAGATTTTTGAGACTTAATAGCAACACAGCTGGACAGCAAGATTAGACATGCATTTAATTTCACTTCTTTTTTTTGTAAAAAAAAAATGCCAATGTGCCTTCTTTCCTGATTCTTAACGTTCACTTTTCTTCATGTTTCTTAAAAACAATAGGAATGGGATTCAGAGAACACAATAGCAAGGATTAATGGGAAAATGTTGCATACAACATTCACTGGAAAATCACTGACAGGCCAATTTATTTTGTTACATTTGATATATAAGAGAAGGACTCAAATACTCTATTTATGAAGGACTCAAATACTCTATTTATAAACAGAATTCAGGAGAACTTTTCCGTGAACAACTCCACTACACCCCCTCCAGCCCCCAACCCCCCCCCCCAAAAAAAAACCCACCCTGAAAGCATCTTCCACAACTAAAGAGTAATTATACGCTTTACAGGCAACAGGTTATCCTGCTATGGTAATGGAGTAGACCATACCACCAGCGGTTAATTAACCTGACAACCCTGAGGACTAACAACCTTGGGTGCCAAAGTCCACAGGAAAGGGTGATGGTTCCCAAACAGATTAAATCCCACTTGAATCCATCTTGATGGAAGGCAGCAGCTTCATCAATACTGGCCTGGGGCTGAGGAGGACTTTGCGTGCCAAAAGGGCTCAGGACCAGAAAGAGACTCGTGGAACTGAATCAGTTGCACATTGGTCATGCTGTGATGTAGACGGCAGATGAAAGGCCACTGCGTTATATTCTCAGGACAATCTTCACCAATATTCTAATCCAGATACAGCAACAGCAGCAGAAGAAAGAATTCCAGGCAGCGTCAAATCCTATAGGCTGTCATAATGTAGATGAAAAAGGCAAAATCAATTTCCCCTGCACTTACCCATGCAAATCAGGGGTGAGCTAATGCAACCTGTGAGCAACATGAGAGATATTTCTGTTGCTCCCTCTTCAGGGTGACCTGAGAGTCCCCTATTTTTTAATAATAAGAATAATAATAATTGGAGGATGAAAAAGTCCTGTTTCCACTCAGGACAGGTTTCATACTGGAGGCCATAACATCCCCTAAAGACCCACTTATTCCCAGAACACAAAATTAAATTTAAAAATAATAATAGAAAGAGCTCAGTGCTAGTTTCAAAAATATGGCATTTTGGCCTTGGGGAGTTAAATCATACCAGAGTGGGGAGGCTAGTGACCTATTTAAAATATGAAGAATTGCCCTTTGGGGAACATGAGGTTCCCACTAAGCTCCCCCCAAAAATGAAAATTTGAGAGAGGGTGTCAAACATCCTTATTGACCCTGCTTCTGAAAAAGTCCTGAGAGTTAACCCTGCAATGACTAACTCTATTTCATTACTGGTTGGACTAGGCCAGGGTGATCAATCTTTTTCGGTCATGGGCCTGACCACACCCCTGGACAGAATTGTGGGACATATCACACACCCCTGAAAGCAGAAGCAGGCACATTTACAGCTGACATAAATGCACCCACTTCCGTGTTTATGCCAGCTGCGAGCACATTTGCACATGCAGAGTTTATGGATGATGTAAATGTGACTGCTTCAACTTCTGGAGGCAGCAACAGGCCAGATGGGATGGCATCGGGGCCGGGACTGGCCCACAGCCTGTAGGTTGGGAACCCCTGGACTAGACAGACCTCTGAACGACTGAGAGAGGAATAGGTTTTCTGAGAACAATATGTTATTGCAACCTATCCCTGTTGTAATGCAAAGTAATGGACAATTAAGAACCACAACCCTTACAAAACTGTGTTTATATGGACTGAGCCAGTCCCTGCATTTTTGGACTCTCCTTAGGGAGATGTTGCCTATAGAAACTATTATGAAGAACACCTGCACATCCAGATTTATCATTACACCACTGATGCTACTGCTAAAAAGAATGCTTGGTGACTTCTTCTATATTTAATGTGCCAGGAAAATAGCTTTCCTTTCGCCTAGGCTTCCTAATGCCTGCGTTCTGAGTCTTTAATCTTCTGCTGTTAATCTTTTGGGCAGCTCGTCTTTCTCTGTGTCTGTTTCAAATGTACTGTTCTGCTCACAACCGATGGGAAGAGATGGTTCACATTTTCATTTGGGGAGATATATTTTGACTTGATGTTCTGGTTCAGTTCCTTTATACTTCTAAATTGCTAAATTTATTCACATGCTGTGTGTGTGTGTTTTGTAAAAATCTGTCAGGAACTGGCAGAAGAGGAAGTTACATGGAGAATGTGACACCAAGGTAAAGTTAAAGGTTTCCCTTGCTCAAAAACCAGTCATGTCCAACTCTAGGGGGCAGTGCTGAATCTGCAGATGTTTCTATTGTCATGTGGCAGGCACGACTAGATGCTGGAGTGCATGGAACATGGTTACCTTTCCTGCCAAAATTGTACCTATTTATCTATTTGCAATTTCTTGCTTTCAAACTTGTAGGTTGGCAGGAGGTGGGACAGATGCTGGGAGTTCACTCAATTATACAGCACCTGGGTCTTGAACTGCTGACCTACTTTCCTTCTGGTCACCAAGCTCAGCATTTTAACCACTAAAACACCATGGGCCTAAGGAGGTAGGCTAATCTAATCAAACCAGAATGTCACTGTTACTGGCATGCAACATGGAACAGACCAGTCCCATATGGTTTCCGAAAGTAAAGCCTGGTTAGTCCTTGGATGGGAGATCACTAAGGAACACTAGAGATTTCCAGAGGGGACTGGGAAAGAATTCTGCCTGAAATTCAGGACTCCTGGCAGTCAATGTTGACACTAGTGCAGGGGTGTCCAAACTATGGCCTGTGGTCTGCATCTGGCCCCTGGGCTGTAGTTTGAGCACCCCTAGTTTAAGCAGAGAAAATGGCAGCCTAAACTCTATCTCATTCTGTTGCAAAACATATCTGTTGCAAAACAGATTGCAAGGTACATTTTACTTCCGTTTCCAGTGAGAGGAACCATGAGACCGGCCCACTGAACCACGTGACCGGCCCATGACCAGAAAAGTTTGGGCACCCCTGCACTAGTGTGATAAATGGACCAAAGATACAGATGCAAGACAGGGCATTTATAAAGACCCTTTGCTTTTCCCATCCTGTTATTTTAAATCCAGTGGGAAATAAAGATGTGGTGATGAACTGCAGGAAGAATGGAGTGACTTTTTTGGTATGAAAACACAGCTAACAAAGCAAAGCAATCACACTTATACACCACCCCACAGTGCTTTGTGCACTCTCTGGGTGGTTCACAAGTTAATTAGCATTTTGCCTCCAATATGCTGGGTACTCATTTTACCGACCTTGGAAGGATGAAAAGGTGAGTGAGCCTTGTGTCTCGATCAAGATCAAACTCACAACCTTTTGGTTGCAGGGCAGCACTTTAACCACTGTGCCATCAGGGATCCTTCCCTTTCACTTTATTTAGAACAGCATTCAGGTATATCCAGAAATCTGTCCTGCACTGGACTACACAGAATGCTCTGTGTTTATTTAAATTTCTCCCCTTTAGGCTTCCCTTTCCTTCTCAAAGTTTCTGAGGTACCAATTGGAATCTGAATTTCAGAGCTCTCAGTAAATTGGCAGCCATATCTGACTTGACTGAGATCTTACAAAGCTTTTCTTCTCTCCCTGCTACAGTTCACTTTCTTTCTCTTCACCTCAGGCTCAGTAAGTAGTGCTGGAGAAAAGGTGCTTTTCAAAAAGCCAAAATAAGCGAAACCAACCAACACTCATTCTTTTAACTTATCACTTGCTCCTTCAGGTTCCCCTCCCCACTCATGATTCTTCATATCTGTTTTGTCTTCTGTTTTTTGACAAATCTTCAGAGTTTCTGGAATGCAGTTATATACATTCCTGCACACTTCAGAGGTTTGAAAAGTTCCTTTTTTGGACAACAGTTCCCAAATCCCCCAGCCAGTATGGCCAGTGGATGGCTGGTGTCTAGAGACTGACTCTTGTTGAAACATTCCCAGGCTCTGAGGAGATAATTATCCTGCTGCTGCTGCTGCTGCAGTATCTCAGTCCAAATATTTGGGATAATCATGGCAATCAGCCATGAAGACTGTCCTGAGAATATAATGCAGTGGCCTTTCATCTGCCTTAATGTTTTTGCAGAATTTTATCTGCTGTTATGGTTATATGTGTAAGCTGCCCGGAGTTGTGACATTTAAATAAATATTTAAATATTAAAAAAATATTATTTAAATAAATAAATAAATAAATGACACACGTACCACTGATTCAGTTCCACAAGTCACTTTTTGGTCCTAAGCACTCTTGACACTCAAAGTTCTCCTCAGCCCCAGGCCAGTATCAATGAAGCTGCTGCCTTCCATCAAGATAGATTCAAGTGGGATTTAATCCACTTGGGGACCATCACCCTTCCCTGTGGACTTCGGCACCCAAGGCCGTTAGTCCTCAGGGTTGTCAGGGATATAATAGATAGGCAAATTAGAGGTTTCAAAATGTTATTGGACTATAACTTATAATATTCCAGACAACTGGATGTTCTCTATAGGACAGATGGAAGTTACAGTCCAACAGTAACCAATAGGTCATACATTTCACAGGACATTCCATTCCATTCTTTCTTCCATCTGGCAGTTTATCTTCTCACTGTCCCATCAAAAAACCAAGTCAACCAGGAATGCATGCCCACTCTGGTGTTTTGTATTTTTTTTTTTACTATTCCCATCACCAGTCCCTCCTTTACTATTGATTTATTCTTATTTATGTTTCACTCATATCTCTCTTAATTGAATGGATGTGTCTACCTTGCCCACATAAAGACTAATGTACAGTATAAGGTTTCTTCTACTTCTGTGTCTAGACCAGATGTGAAACTGCCAATTTTTAAGCCAACTTTTGGTGAATTCATTCTGCAGTTCCTTTCACCTGGCCTAGTGTGAGAAAGATTAGCCGGCAACACAAAGCTGCCATTGCCCAGGGTATGTCCGATTGTAGTTAAAAATTCCACAATTTTCTAAGAGGTTCTTTCTGTGGAACCCTATGAGGTCTCTGTAACAGGGCCAATAAGATTTAATTTAATTAATTTAATTTAATAGATTTATATAACACCCTATCCAAAGGACTCTGGGTGGAGTACACAGTTAAAACCAATATAAAACAATTTTTAAAACCCTTAAAAAACATAGCAATATTAACACATACCCCTGTGCCATTTATTATCTAAAAACAAATATAAAATCTACAAAACCTTAATGTTAAAAAATTAATTATACGAGGGGGGAGCCTAAGATGAGCCAGAAAGGGGAGCTTGTTGACAATCCCAGCCCCCAGACCCATTTTGCCAACCACGTCTTCAATTCTTTCCTAAATGGTAGCAACTGGGCCTGGAGGCGTAGTTCTACTGGGAGGAGGTTCCATAGTGTGGGGGCTACAACTCAGAAGGCCCTTTTCCTTGTGTTGGAGAGGCTCGGCTCCCCAACAGATGGTACCTGAAGGGTGCCCTCTTGGTTTGCTCTCATGACACGGGTCGATGTCCTAGGGACGATGCGGTCCATGAGGTATCTTGGTCCACTACCATGAAGGGCTTTAAAGGTGACAACCAGCACCTTGAATTCCACCTGGAGACATATAGGCAGCCAGTGCAGCTCCCGCAGCAGTGGCGAAGTGTGGGCAAAATGACTATACCCTACCACTGGGCGGGCTGCCGCATTCTGGATCAACTGCAGTCTCCAGATCTATTTTGCCTCTATAAGGCCCAACAATGACTCAATGATGCTCAAGTTAAATATTGGCAGACAGGACATTAAGGGGGCTGCGGTGAATCAGTGGTTAAAAAGCTTGCCTTGTTAGCTGGAAGGCTGGCAAGTCGTCAGTTCAAGAACTGGGTACTGCATGACAGATTGATCGCCATCTCTGTCCCAGCTCTTGGGGACATGAAAGAAGCCTCATTCGGGCGTCCCCGAGCGGAGTTTCTCCAGCAAAAATCATTTCAACCCAGAATAATTTCTGACACAAAATTATTATTACCTAATTTTCCTCCCCACTGCAAACTGTGCTGTAGCACAGTACTTCCTGTCAGAGAGGTAATGAACTGAATGCCAAACCTCATCATTGTTCTGTATCTTGCCTGGCAAACTCATTCAAATCAAGCCAGCGACAGTATCAACCATGCAAAACAGCAACTGGAATTTTCCAACAAAGAGCTCCTTCAGGCAGCAATAATTGCACTCTCATTTGAGTACAAAAAAGAAGTGGGGAAGTATGCATTGACAACTATTCTGTTCATATGTGCTTTTAATTCCAACCTTCTCAATTTTGATGCTCAGAGGCCAACTCCTCAAAGTGCTGTGATTACACACAGAGAGAGAAAAGACTTGGAATGCTGTACTGGCTACAGAATAAGGCTTATAAATATTGCCACTTTAAAAAAAGAAATGTGTAGTTCTCATGGAGAAAAAGATGCTTTGAAGCCTGGTGCAACTCACTGAAAGAACAAAATGACACCAAAGGAGGAATGGGCTATAGAACTTTGTATTCAAAGCACTATTTTTAAAGGTTATAAAAAGCTGCTTGAAATTACTAGTATGTGAGCAACACCTACCGTGAATTCAGAAGGCACCAAAATTCCTGACAAAGTTTTCTCCTCTCACAAGCTGGGGCTTCACTTCTTCTGTTACAGGTCCTTGCCTTTCCTCATGAAAATGGAAAAAGTAAAGAGAATGTGTGAGCACTACAGGACAAATTATGCAAACAACATTTGCTTAATGTTGATAAGTTATACCAGGTCACAGAACTGCACTTGGTTTCTTTCATGTCCAGATCAAACTTTGGACTGCCAAAATGAAGCCACTTTCTTGGCTTTGTTGTTGGCCAAACTTAAGCTCTCATTGGTACAGGTTTCTGGCAGTAATTGGCAGACCAGTAAATAAGCCTGACTCTGTATCTCTCTGCATTCACAGCATGTGTTGTTGTCCAATGGCAGCTCCCACTTGAGCATGTTGGTCTTGCATTTAGTGACTCCAACCCTCAGCCTCCATGTGACGTAGAGGAGGTTGAGTTCCTCAGCTATATCCTTCTTTAATGTTATTCCTTGTCCTGCAAGCTCCTTCCTCCATCTTCTAATTTGATTTAGATAATGTTGCAGAATTATAAGCACAGAGAGCAAGAGCGAGTACAACCTCAATGTCAAGACAATACATAGAACAATTTATCATGTGATCACATTCTGGACCACCATTTCAGGTTCCAATTTATCTGCAAGTGTGTGTGGAATCTACAACCAATTTGTAAAGGCTGGTCTGTCAGTATGTTCATGAGAATAACACAACTGCAGCCACAACAAGGGTATCTTAGCACAATTTGTTGAGCTTAGTGTGTTTGTACACTGTACATCCATGGATGCAGAAACACTCACTTGTGTACATCCACAGAGGTTACATTACAGGTATGTGTCTGCATGCATAAACGTCGATGAAAGCAGGGGCTGCATAAGTGAGATAACATTCCCTTTTTCATACATTGGGGTTCCTATGGAGCACAAGTAAGTATGAAGGTGACATGTCCCATGCAATACATATAACTGCTAACTTAGAAATAATTGTTCTCTCAAAGACTGCATCTCCCTTTATGAGTCTGACTGGGTTTTAAAATCACTAGGCTGGGGGACCTTTCTCCAGATCCCACCACCTTCACAGGTGCATCGGGGTTGAAAAAACAGGAGAGGGACTTATTCATTTAATTATTAACTTCATTACTATACTGCCCATTTGATTTACAGTCACTCTGGGTGGTCCATTGAGCCCTGGTGGTGCAGTGGCTAAACTACTGTCCTGCAACCAGAAGGTTGTGAGTTCAATCCTGACCAGGGATCAAGGTTGACTCAGCCTTTATTCCTTTCGAGGTCGGTAAAATGAGTACCCAGGAAATCCATCCCCTTTGTTATGTTGTTGTTTTAGTTCAGTCACACAGTTGAGTCCGACCTTTTATGATTCCATGGACCACAGCACACCAGGTTTCCCTGTCATCTTCTATCCTCTGGAGTTTCCCAGATCTACACTCACTGTCTCATCAATGCTGCCTAACCATCTCTTCTTCTGCCTCCCCCTTCTCCTTTTGCTTTCAATCTTTCCTGGCATCAGGGTCTTCTCCAGTGAGTTCTCTCTTCTCATTTGGTGTCAAAGTATTTGAGCTTCAGCTCCAGTATCTGTACTTACAAGGAGTACCCGGGTTGATTTCCTTCAGGATTAACTGATTTCATCTCCTTGAAACCTTGAGGACTCTCAAAAGTCTTCTCCAGAACCACAGTTCAAAGGCATCTATTCTTCCTCAACCAGCCTTCCTTATGGTCCAGCTCTAACAGTCATACAGTACTACTGGGAAGACCATTGCTGTAACTAGGCAGACTTTTGTCAGTAGGGTGATGTCTCTACTTATGATGATGCGTAAGTTTGCCATATCTTGCCTCCCAGGGAATAAGCTTTTTAAATTTCATGGCTCCAGTCACATCCACGGTGTTCTTAGATCTCAAGGAAGTAAAGTCTGTCACTGCTTCAACTTCTTCTTTCTTGTTTAGCTAAAAAATGCATATTCCAGGGTCTTGTGGTTATTAAATGCCTGCCTGCAGAGGTGGGTCATCAGTTGTTGTTGGAAGAATAAATGTGAGGGAAACACCCTCACCTCCCAAGGGAGTGCATTCAACAATCTGGGAGCAGCCACAAAGAAGGCCTTCTTTTGTGTCCCCACCAAATGTGGCTATGATGGCAGTGAGACTGATAGGAGGTCATCTTCTCAAGACCTTAAGGGTCAGGGGGACTCTTATGGGGGGATATAGCCCTTCAAATACATGGGACCTAAACTGTATAGAGCAGGGGTTTTGAACCTTGGACTTTCAAGTGTTCTTAGACTTCAATTCCCAAAAGCCCAACTCAGTGTGCCTGCTGATCAGGGCTTCTGGGAATTGAGGTCCTGCTGTAGAGGTTTCATTTCATTTTGTCCACAAAAACCCATTCTCCCCAATGATGTAGTTGTAAATTTGGACCTGGCCTGGAGGCACTCATTGAGACATTCCCCAAAGCCACCCTTCCCTACAAGAAGAGTCCAAACATTCAGGCTCATGGATTTTAAAATGAAACTTTTCAAGATCAAGAAAAAAAACCTTTTAACCATACTGCTGTTCACTTTTTAAGAAAAGCTTTTACTGGGATGAAGGAATAAGCTTTGGCAGAACTCCAAATATGCTTATCTCTGAAGCTATTTCTGGTGGGATCAACCATGAGATCCTGCTCTCTTTTTTAAACTTAGATGTGTTCTGTTTTCCAGTTGGTCTTGAAAACAGGACTACAGGCTCCCATGGAGATGGGATCCTGGTTGTCACTTCTCACAGTCTGGGATCTGAAGGAGAAGACCTATATACAATATATTTCCAGCTGGGCCTCTTTAAAGCATCAGTAGCCAGAATGAAGCAAGTCACATATAAAAATAATATTGAAAACTTTTTAAAATTTAATTTTAATTTTACATCAACGAAACAATCTTCTCTGTCCTCTCCAACCACCAATGGGTCTTATACCTTCAATTTATAATTGTTTTATTTCTTTTAACAATATTCTGTACATTCATACCTATTTCCCCAAAAGTTGTGTATTCCTGTCCTGGTTTCATTCCTTTTCCTTTAATTTAAACATATTCTGTAAATTCTCCCCTAATCACTTTAAAGTTATTTCTTTTTATTAATCCTTTCTTAAACTTTAGTTTATAAGTCAATCTGTCATTCATCGCACTACAATATTTAAAACTTGAAAAAGAAGGTGGAGGAAAAATATTTCCTAAATAAGATTCCTCTCCTCCTCATATATTATACCATTTTGGACAGAATAATGCAATAACGTATGGCTCACGGCATAAAATGTTGCTGGTAAGAGGTGTGAATAAGAGAAATTGCTAAAAATGGAAAGCAAAAAAGTTTTGTCTCTGCTCAGCAGGGAAAGATTCCTTTGGGTTCTTCCAGGAGAGTGAGTGATAGCTGTCAACAATATTTTCTTATATAAAAATACTCTACCTGCCCATCCCTTTAAAGCCTTCTTCAGAAGTATTGACTGCTTTAAAAAATTCAGGAGGCTCCCTCCTTCTCTGTATGAATTTAACAAAAGATAGCTCTAATTCAGTAAGAAACATAAATCTGTGCATTTTGATCCAAGAGCTGCAATTCTGAGAAATTACAGATCTTGCTTTCCAGACAATACATAATGCTTCAGAAGAAGGAAGAGTTAAAAACAATGTAACCAAATATCAAAGGGTCCAGGGCCATCTCCTGCTTATTTATTTACCATTTGGAATGTTTTCCCATTCTGGGTGGTTTATAACAATGATGTTTGGCTGAGATGTCTTGCCGGACATACTGCTATGGTAATGGAGTAGACCATACAGCCAGCGACTCAACGCTGAGTGTTGGGTGGTGGTAAATAACCTGACTCCTTAAAGGAGCCAATGGTTATGGGCAGATGAGCCCCTTTAGGTGGAGTGATGGTCCCCCTCAGTGGAGGAAATGCTACTGGAAATGATTATATTGGGTTCAATGGCAAAATGAGCGGAGGAGGAGCTCTGATTCCAAACTGTCATGGAGGCAGAAGAGGCCATGCCAGGTGGACTGACTGTTAAGGTGCACTTTGTCCATATCCTCAAGGTTGTGGGAGTCCATTTCAGTCCCGGTGTTAAATCCTGAATGTCTCATTTCATATGTGCCACAGCAGATGGCTCCGAGATCATAGTGTGTGGCTCACTTCATGGCAAGCTGGGATCCTCCTTAAACAAATTCACACCAGTGGCATTTTTCCTGATTGCCTCGGAGGGAGAAAGCAGCCCAGAACCAGCTAGTTTACAAGACCAGGCTTTCTGGCACCCTGGGGCAGAAAAAAAACCCGTATACTCAAATCGAGTTGAGGCCGACGCCAATAAGAACAATTAAAATCCAACATAACAAGTGACAACAACCAATAAACAACAAACATTAAATGGTGGTGTTGTTCGAGAGGGGCAATATCAAAATTTTAAACCAAGCAACTAATTGGCAGTGGGGAGGATGTCACTAAATGTCTCTTTAAAGTGCAGTGTTTTCAGATGCTTTTTTAAACATGTCCATCAACGGGAACTTGTGCAAAGTGAAGGCTCTTATCTTTGTCACAACCTCTCTCGCCAAGCTAGGCTTTGAGAAGTTAACTGGATATGAGATATTTTGGTGCCCATCTACCACTGTCACTGTTTCTCCACACTGTTGGTGTTACCTGACCACTCTGCAGATTAGCCTTTCTGGCAGTGGTTATAAAGCAGTGATGGTGAACCTTTTAGAGATCGAGTGACCAAACAGAGGGATGGGTCGAACTCTGTGCTGGGAGGAGGGAGGAAATGCTCCCATTGGGCTGCAGAGCAGAGGGGCAGGGCAAACTCTGTGCTAGGGTAATGGTGCACATGTCAACAGAGAGGGCTGGAGTGCTACATCTGGCACACATGCCATAGGTTTGCCACCCCTGCTGCAGAGCAACAGCAGAGGATAGCTGCAGTAGTAGCACAATGGCCAATTCTAGACAACTGGAGTACAGATACTATGTTAATTCCCTGCAATGCTGACTCTCACATGCTGAAGAAATGAAAATGGCAGCAAAGTCCAAGAACTCACCATGGGTAGACCAAGCCAAGGTTTTTCTTACAAAAAAGGACCCCCAAGTTCCTCTGTAGCTTACCAGGGATGCCAAATTCCACACTAGAAAGAGATGGCTTCCTTCCCAAAACAGCTTTCTAGTTAAGCTTAATGAGTATGAGTACAAGAGAGAAGGCCCTGGTTCAAACTTTATTTCAGGTTCTAAATCCAGATGTACAGTGGTAAAGCTGGTCAGGCAGGTACTCCAAGTAGCAATTTCCATTATCTGCTATCTTCTGGCCACAGAAGAGTCCAAGAATTCAAACAATGAGATCAGTTCTTTTGAATAAATGACAAACAGGTCTTTGGCAAAGATAACAGCTCCTAGCTAACCATACAAGATAAATTCATTCTCAATTACTTTGCATTACAATAGGAACAATAATAAAAATGTGTTCTATCTATCAAGTAAATTTTAACTTACAGCAACTCTTGCCAGGATTTTCTAAGTAGAAGATACACAGAAGTGGTTTAGAGTTCCCTTCTTCTGGGTGTACCCTAGGACTGTGCAGCTTGCCCATTGCTATGTAGGCTGGCTCTTCATGCTGGAGGCATGGGGTAATTGACCAGCTACCTAAACCACTGGGCTGTTCCAGAATAATAGAAATAGCTTGAAACAATACATGGTTCCTGTTAAACCCAACCCCTGTCCAGTTATTGACAGAATTATAGCTATGCTGAGGGGGCACGGTGACTTAATGGTTAAGATGCTGAACTGGATGACAGGAAGGTTGGCAGTTCAGCAGTTTGAGACCTGAGTACTGCATGATGGAGTGAGCTCCCGTCATCTGTCTCAGTTCCTGTCAATCTAGCAGTTTGTAAGCAAAAAATTGCAAGTGGATGAATAGGTATCACTTTGGTGGTAAAGGTAACAGCATTCCATGTGCTAGTCATGCCTGCCACATGACCACGGAAACATCTGCAGATTCTAACAGTGCTGTAAACGGAGATGAGCACTAACCCTCTGGTGTTGGAGATGATTGGCTTTCGAGGAAAGGACACCTTTACTAAGTGGAAACAAGGGGGTAATAGAGGGTGCCATACTTTCCCCTACTCAAAAAGGACTGTCTTACAGCACTGCTCATTTCTATCCATTTTTACTTCCTGGCCACATTTCAAAACCCTGCTTTAATGTTATTGTTTTAGTTTCCTTTGCATTTTCCCTCTCTAACTCCCTCCCTCATTTGTGACCTCAAACTGTGAAGATGCCAACTCATGACATCACAAAACATGTAGCTTGTGATGACACCCTGAGTGGAGTTTCTCCAGGAAAAATACTTTCAACCCAGAATAATTTCTGACATGAAATTACTTATGCGCTCTTCTTGTTCTTCCGTGTCTGAATCCGAATATTGGTGATGCTCATGGCGATCAGCCATGAAGACTGTCCTGAGAATATAATGCAGTGGCCTTTCATCTGCCTTTCACATCGCAGCATGACCTGCATACCACTGGTCCAGTTCCGTGAATCCCTTTCTGGTCCTGAGACCATTGGGCATGCAAAGTCCTCCTCAGCCTTAGGCCAGTATTGATTAAGCTGTTGCCCTCCAGCAAGATGGATTCAAGTGGGATTTAATCCACTTGGGGACCATAACCCTTCCCTGTGGTCTTTGTCACCCGAGGTGATTAGTCATCAGAGTTGTCAGGTTAGTTCCCCGCTGCCTGACACTCGGTGTTGAGTTGTTAGCAGTAGGGTCTACTCTATTATCATGGCAGGATAACCTGACCAGACACACAGCACAGAAAAACGTGTGTCAAGGGCTGTCATTGTGAGATGCAGACCTCTGGCTTGTGCGACATCCAATCCCACATTCAACAGTGAGCAATTAAACCTGTTTGCAGTTTGTTTTCTTCCCCCTCCCTACTGGTGTTGTGTAATCTACTCAAAATGCTGTGTGTAGGCGCTCTGTGGGTTTGAAGAGGATTTTAAAAATCTGCTTTAAAGGAAGTCACTTTATGATGTCTTTGCTACTTGAAACACAAGTTACAAAGGCCATTCTGTCTGGCCACCAAAAGAGCAACTTTTGATCTCTGGCAAGCAATGCGACATTGTATAAAATGCAGACTCAAGCTAGCTGGGCACAAAAAACCCTCCCTTTCCTCTGAGTCAATGCTCTTTGCTCTGTTATTAAAGCATTTAGCAATGGCTACAGCATTGATCATTGTCACTCTTGCTCGGAAACATCCACACTGCGGACATGAAAGCAAATGGGAAATTTCATCAAACGTGGCAACAATTAATTCGGGGGGGGGGGAGGGTTAGTGGAATCACGACCAAGCCTCCACTGCTATGACTTATTTCCCGGCAATTTTGTGATATTATTTAAAGCCACTCACAAGTCCAGTCAAAATGAAGTCTTTAGATTTAAAATGGTTTAGTCCTTCCATTTGAAGTCTGTGACAGTACAAGATTTTGAACTAAAACAATTAACCTGAGGTGGGCCATAGAAAACTCCTCTAGCTAAAAAATCTGTTTCAGAATGGGGGAAAGCCTCCATGTTTTGTCCTTCTTTCATCAAAAAAGATTGTATTGCATATGTTCTCCTCTTCTTCAATGATAACTAAAAGACATTAAAATGTCAGACTGAAAATGGGACTCATAATTTTGAGTGATGTTCCTCTTCACAAGTAGTAAAACCTGTCACTAAAATTGCAGAGGGAAAGGTCTAGTGATATCCAATGGTGAATTAGGGCCAAGTTTATGGAGAGGTCTGCTTTTTCTCAATCTTGTTCTTTTACCTGTGCTTTCCTTAATTCACTTTTTCTTCTGTGAAACTTGATATTTAGGATCTAGCTTTTTCTCTTTTTCTTCTCTTTGTTTTTTTTTTAGGATGGCTGCTTCCTTAACACTCAATCCTATTATTACCGCTTTCATCACTGTTGGCATGGTATGATGGGCATGGCCAGGGGGAAAGCCCTGTGTTGCATCTGAATTAGGACTACTTTATTTCAAAACTTGGATGGGAGGGGCCAGCCAGAATTTCTGCTACCGGTTCTGCTGAACTGGAGCAAACCTGCTGATGCCCACCACTGACCCTGCCTTATCTCCCCATTATCATTTATCTGCCTTAGTATTTAACTAGATTTTTAATTGGTGAGGGTGGGAGGTAGTTTTTCAGTGTTTTTAGGAATTTTAAGGGTTTCTATAGTTTAAATGTTGGGGATTTTATGTACGCTGCCCAGAGTCACGCGTAAATTGGGGCAGCAATACAAATTTAATAAATAAATAAATTAATACTTCCATTCTTTTTCCATTCCCCCCCACTACTTATTTATTTCTATAAACATTTATATACGTCTATCTTTTTGCTCCATTATAATCATATTTAAAATCCATCTGCATATTTACCATTGCATGATCGCTAGTTTTTATAACCCTCACTTCAGTGCTAATAGTTCTTGACAATACAATAATGTTCTTTCTTTCTTTCTTTCTTTCTTTCTTTCTTTCTTTCTTTCTTTCTTTCTTTCTTTCTTTCTTTCTCTCTCTCTCTCTCTCCCTTCCTCTCCCTCTCCCTCTCCCTCTCCCTCTCCCTCTCCCTCTCCCTCTCCCTCTCTCTCTCTCTCTCTCTCTCTCTCTCACACACACACACACACACCACAGTTCCAGACTGGATTGTTTCCTGGCCCTATCTGGAGATCCACAAACTTATCAGATCCTTTTAAAAATAATTCATGCAGCAGAACCCTCAAAGATATCCTGTTCACCTAAAGAAGCCCCTGCTCCTAAAAGACTTTATAGAAAATCCTATGCTTCTACATTATGAGGCTCTCTGGGTATGGCAATAATCCCTGCCTCATGTTCTGAATTTAGGGCTGATGGTTCCCTATCCAGGGCTGAAGCATCCTTCCCCTCCACCTTTGATGATCCAGGATCCACTGGGGGAGCTATTTCCATTTCTGATTCAGATATTTATTTAGATTTATTACCCCGCCCTAATCAGGCGAACCTGACTCTAGGCGGCTTACAGAAATTCATAAATTAAAACCTTAAAGTTCATAAATTACTTAAAAGTCAATTAAAAAAGAATTAAACCATGAATTTACACAAATTTAAAAGATTTAAAAAGGTTAAAAGGTTTAAAAAGATTTTAAAAGTTTAAAAGAGTGAGGGAGGGGTGGCTGTCCCATCATATCAGCCACCCAACATGGGACCCCATGTTCCTGGACCCCCATACCTGCCCTGCCAGCCAGGTTTTTAGGCCCTTCCGAAAGGGCAGGAGCTCTGTCTGGAGACGTAACTCAGTTGGCAGGAGGTTCCAAAGGGCCGGGGCGGCCACGGAGAAGGCCCTCCTCCTGGTGCTAGAGAGATGCGCCTCTCTAGCCGATGGAATGATAAGAGAGCCTCTCCGATCCGCCCTGGTGGGATGGACAGATGTCCTTGGGACGATGCGGTCTCTTAAGTATCCTGGCCCACTACCATGTAGGGCTTTAAAGGTAATAACCAGCACCTTGAATTGCACCCGGAGACATACTGGCAACCAGTGCAGCTCCCGAAGCAGTGGTGAGGCACGAGCATAACGCCCGCACCCCATCACTACCCGAGCAGCCGCATTCTGGACCAGCTGCAGCCTCCGAATGGTCACCAAGGGCAGCCCCATGTAGAGCGCATTACAGTAATCAAGTCTGGAGGTGACCAAAGCATGTGTGATCATGAGCAAGGAATCCCGGTCTAGGAGTGGGCGTAGCTGGCGTATTACACGAAGTTGTGCAAAAGCCCTCCTGGCCACGGCTGCCACCTGCTCCTCGAGCAGTAGTCGTGAGTCCAAGAGGACCCCCAGATTACGCACCAGGTCTGTTTGGGGCAAAACTGCCCCATCCAGAACCAAAGATGGTAACTCCCGAGATAGCGCAGGACCCCTTACCCATAGCCACTCAGTCTTGCCGGGATTCAGTTGTAGCCCGTTGTCCCCCATCCAGACCCTGACAGCCTCCAGGCACCTGGATAGGACTTCCACTGCATCAATTGGATCTCCACGGGCTGAGATATACAGCTGGGTGTCATCTGCATATTGGTGATACCTCACCCCGTGGGAACGGATGATCTCACCCAGTGGCTTCATGTAGATGTTAAATAGGAGAGGCGAGAGTACCGAGCCCTGAGGCACCCCATATTGCAGGGGCCTAGGGCTGGACCTCTCGCCTTCCAGCCACACCGACTGGGTCCGGCCCCTCAGAAATGAAGAGAACCAGGCCAGCACAGTGCCCTGGATCCCCAATCCTTGGAGCCTTCCCAGAAGGATACCATGGTCGACAGTATCGAAAGCCGCTGAGAGGTCAAGAAGAGCCAGGACGGATGGATGACCTCCATCTCGTTCTCGCCAGAGATCATCCACCAATGCGACCAATGCAGTTTCAGTACCATATCCGGGCCTGAATCCTGACTGGAAAGGGTCCAGATAATCCGCTTCATCCAGGACTTCCTGTAGCTGCCACGCCACTGCCTTCTCCAAGACCTTACCCAAAAAGGGTAGGTTGGATACAGGACGGTAGTTGGTAAGTACCGTAGGGTCGAGGGATGGCTTTTTCAGGAGGGGACGCACCAAAGCATGTTTTAAGGGTGCTGGAAAAAGCCCCTCCTGCAGAGATGAATTTATAATTGCCTCGACCCAACCGCCTGCCACAGCCTTAGATGCCTTGACTAGCCAGGCAGGGCATGGATCCAATTCACAGGCAGTGGCGCGAACAGATCCAAGAAGCCTGTCCACTTCCTCAGGGCCAACTGGATCGAACTGATCCCAGATAACATGGCCAGACTGTACTCTGGTCAACCCCAGCTCTGTCTCTTCCACGCCGGGATTAAACTTCAAGCGAATCTGAGCGATTTTCTCCGCCAGATAATCAGCAAAAGCCTCAGCCGATCCCTGCCAACCAGGGCCAGACCCCCCTCTTCCAAGCCATGTTCTCACTGGGGGATGAATAGAGACATGAGAAAGTGAAACATGAAAAGGCAACGTATGTTGCAGCTCTGGAGATGGAGATATTTCTAAAGTAATCTTTCTGGATTCCTTCATCAGCCTACCCTCACCTGACACCACCCAAGTTCTGTGTTGTACATGTCTGATGATTCCCTTGGTCAGAGCTGCTTAATTTGGACATCTTTGAAGAATTCAGATTACTCTGGTCTCCATATTGGAGTCCAGAGGACAGAGGCATAGCTACTGCCGTATCAGCCGTATCAATTATACGGGGCCCCCGGGCTACAGGGGCCCCCAACGGCAAAAAAGGAGAAAAAAAAAAGAAAAAAAAGAGCAAAAATTTACTGCACATGCGCAGAAACTCAATCTGACACATCGCGTATGCGTCAGATTGAGTTTCTGCGCATGCGCACTTTATTGGAGCCATTTTTGGCTCCAATTTTAAAAAATAAAATTTCGGAGTCGGAGCCGCAGCTTTTTGGAGCGGCTCCGATGGTGGCCCTCAGAGGAGGGCACCTCCCCTGGGGCCGCCAAGCTCCCACGGGCAGATTGAGGCCTGTCCGCTGCTGCCGAACCCCCATCGCCTGGGGACGCCTGGCAGAGTGCGCCACCGCCTCCTCCGGGTCCGGCGGTGGTGACGGCAGCGGTGACAGTTGCACCTGCCTGCCTGCCTGCCTGCCTGCCACCGCCTCCGCCAGGCTGACGTCTGAGACTTGCAGGAGCGTGCTGTGGAGGGCGCGCATGCGGGGGGGGGGGAAGCGGCTCTGGAAGAGGAGGAGGAGGAGGCTGCAGTCGGGGGCAGCGCGCCTTGCCATGCAGCCCCAGGAGGGTAAGTGAGGGTTTTGTGTTTCGGGTGGGTGGGTGGTTTATGTGTGTGTTGGGTGGGTGGGTGGATTTTTATTAAATTTTTATTTTATTTCTTTATTTATTTTAATTATTTAAGTTATTTACGGGTTTGTGTTGTGGTTGTTTGGGTGGGTGGGTGGGTTGAGGTGTGTGTGTGTTTGTTTGTTTATTTTAATTCTATTCTATTTTATTTATTTATTTTATTTTTATTTTTGGCCCCGCCCACGACGTCATGACATCATGACGTTAGCTCCGCCCTGCATATAAAGGGCCCCCAAACAATTTTTATACGGGGCCCCGCCAAGGTAAGCTACGCTTCTGCCAGAGGAAGGAAGAAACTCCTAAGAATATCTTGGCCATTTTGAATTAATGCCATTCTTAAAATACAGAATTTATTGCTAGACACTTTTTTTATTGTGGATGAAGGAGTCAAATTTTTCAGAACAAACTAATTTGGTTTTCTGATGGATTTTCTGCACCCTACAATTCTCTGCTAGTCATTCTGACAGAATGAAAGCAAAACACGGAGACAGATTATTGATCTGTCTCTTTGTTGCAGTTTACCTATCACATGCCTAACCAAGGGTAATTGTATTTGAGTACCTTGCAAATTCACTTGGCCTTAAAATGTTCCTGTGTTTTGGCAAGGTTCCCCCCTACCTTTCCCACCAGCTAATTTTCCCTATGATCTTTGGCCTGACATTTCTGTAGTGTGTGTTGTTATAAAGCAGGAGAAAATATGTAGAGAAGGATTGACAAATTCTGGGATTGAAGGGTCCTCTACAACTAGCAAAATGGCACTGGTGAATATTGGTGGCTATTCACTCACAACACTTCCCTGAAATATCCCTTCATCCAAACTCAATCCACTAAAATGCTCTTGGATTACAACTCCCTGAATCCAAAGGTCAGGGATCCAGGGATGTGAAGTCAATATATGTGACCCCCAAGTATATCAACTGCTACTTCAGCACATTGTATGTACACACTCTCCACCCAGTTGAATCAAACCTGTGGGAGGCTGGCGAAGGGCATTATCGTCATAAAAAAGGTGCCTACTAACCACACATCCTATTTTGAAACAATGGTAGCACAGGCCAGTTCTGCAGGCAAAGGTGGACACCATGTTGTCTTGTTTTGTACTGTCAAGTTGGTTCTGACTCTGGTGACTTATTAAATTAATGAGCCTCTGAAAGTTTTTATTATTAACTGTTGTTCTTGGTTCCTGCAAATTAAGAACTGTCTCTTGCTTCAACCTATTTTACACTTCTAAATTCACCTGATGACTTATACAAGCGTCCTCTGATGCTGTGCAACACAATATAACGTTAGGCTGCAACTGTTATTTCAATGGGTTCTTAATGCAGCTCTCTAGAACAGGGGTTCTCAACTTTTTAAAGCTGGGGGCCACTGGGTCATGCTCCCTCAGACACCTTAGGGGGCCAGATGGCCATTTTGCCTTTCCTCCACCACATGGCACTTCCTGGTGTGGTGGTGGTGGGCCACATGAAATGGTGCTGTGGGCTGCATCCAGACAATGGGCTACAGGTTGAGAATCCCTGCTCTAGAGTTAATGTTTGGAATATACTAGTTAAAATATTCAAACCACCAGATTTCTGATTGCGTGTGGCACTTCAGACTCAATGCTTACTAGATAACACATTTTCCCCATTTACTTCAAAAAGAAAACATGGAACAACAGCTGGGCTCATGTCTGATCTAATTAATCCTTCAACCTGCAGACCTCCTCTGGAATTTAAATTTAGACTTGTTTGTCCTGAATGCTCTCACCCATCATTATAACATGACCATTGAAAAGGGGATGCAAAGTGGCAGGAAGTAATTAAACAAGAAAGAATCAGTTTGTGTACCAAGGTGAGCAGAAGATAGGTTGTGACTGATTAGTAGACTGTGAATGGTTTAGAGCAAATTGGCAAAGAATTCCAGAAAGATTCGTGGCATGCAGGTGTTTAACAATAGCAGTAACCAAATGGTTCATGTCCTGCTTTTTGTTGTACTGCTGAAATATCGGGACAACAAAAGGTGGGTTTTTACATGGAAGAACTTAGATTAATTGTAGGCCTCCACATTATCGACTCCTATGCCTTTTATGAGTAGCTGGCTGGATAACTTGGTGATTTACGTAGCTGTAAAGGTTGGGAGTTTGATGCCCCACTGTGTTTCCTTGGGAGAAGAACCAGCCTACATAGCCATGGACAAGCTGCACAGTCCCAGGGCACCCCCAGAAGAAGGGAATGGAAAACCACTTTTGTGCATCCTCTACCTAGCAAACCTGGAAAGAGCTGCAATAAGTAAAAATTGACTTGAATGCATATAATGATGATGATGGCAGGAACTTTATGTGGGTAGTAGATAGTGGGGCTTCCCACTGGATCTGTAGAGATAAGAATGCCTTTACCTCCTTATCTAAATCAAGCCGTACAATAACTCTTGCTAACGGCTGGCGAGTTAAAGTAGCAGGAGAGGGAATTGCTCATTGTCTGTTTTTGAACGACAACATGCAAACGCTGTATGCTCCTTGCATGAAGTTCAACTTTTTATCTGTGAGGGTTTTGCTAAACAAAGGTTATACAGTTATATTTAAGGAGGATGTGTGTTTGATACAGAAACAAGGCAGCACATTAACTGTTCCTCTTGATAATGAACTGTTTGTGATTAAGTCTAATTCATGTCCTACTGCTGCTGCTGCCTCTAACTATGTAAATAAGCCTCCACACGATAACTGCCTGCATTTGCTGCTTTCATACACCACAACTAACAGGTTGTTATGTGCTGCTATATATGTTGTTTGTGCAATGATTGTCTTGTTTGTCCTATGAAGAGTGCAGAAAAGCATTTTTGGTTTGGCAAAAGATGGCATGTGGATTAACCAACACAGCTTTCTCCACTTTTTGCAATGGAAGAAGAAAAATTACACCTAACATATTGCACACTCTCCACTTATCCACATATTCCTTGCAGTGTGTTTTTACCTGTGAATCAAGGCCAGAGTGTGTCAAAAACCAGCCAGGGGGATTGGAGCAGTGGTGAGCTTCAAAATATTTTATTACCACACTGTGGGTGTGGCCAACTCTGTGGGCATGGCCAGGTGACTGAGTGGGTGTGGTTAAACTGCTGTATTTTAATGTGAGCCTTTGTGGATCAATTCCACTTCGTCAGATCGTTAGTTAGAAATTACACTTTGATGCTCTAATTTTCCTTTAAAGAGTATCTGCAGCAGTTACTCTTTAAAGGAAAATTAGAGCATCAAAGTGTAATTGCTAACTAATGGTCTGACAAAGTACAGTCAGTCCACAAAAGCTCACATTAAAATACAGCATTAATAAAGCTTACATTAAAATACATTAAAATTAAATACAATAAATACATTAAAATACAAAGGCTAACATGAGAATACAGCAGTCACTGTATTTAAAGTGCCCCCTCGCTTGTGCCTCTCTCCGTCCCCCAACTGGGTGGATATTTACTTTGCAGGTGGAATGGATGCCTAGCTTCTAAGCCCAGGATCTGGAGCTGCGCCTTCCCTGCAAGCCGAGGCCTCTGCCGCCACCGCTGCTGCCTCCCGCTGTTCTTGAACTCTGGTAGCGGTGGTTGGAGCCATGATGGCTTGGGCAGGAACTCTAGCGGTGGCTGCCGGGGAGTCCTGCTGCACCACTCCGCCGGTGGCAGTTGGGACGCCCATCAGAATGCTCCCCTGCTGCTGCTGGATGCTCCCTGCCATGCTCAGCTCACCCGGTGATCCCGGCACCAAAAACCCCTTGGCTTGTCTTGTCTTGGTTTGGCTTTGAGTGATGCACACGGAGCTCTGCCTCAAGCACATGCATGCTGAGCACTTCAGCCACGCATGCTTGAGAACACAGGGAGGGGCCTCCCCATGCTTTCGCACATCTGCTAAGGCAGATCTTTGCATGCACTGCACAGAGCCAAACCAAGCCAAGGGTTTTTCAGTGCCAGGTACCAGTGAGCTGAGGGCAGATGGGGATGGCCAGCCAGACATTTTACTACCAGTACATGCGTACCGAGACGTACCAGGAGAAGCCCACCACTGGATTGGAGTCACAGCTTAGAAAGAGCAAGAGACACCCCCCCCCCCGACCAGCAGTAATTTCTACCTTTCAAACACAGTAAACAACCTCACAACTGCACTGCGGTAGTCTCTCTGATTGCTGGAACATCTGCCATCCTGCTTCTTGGTTCTCTCAGTAGATAATCTGCACTTTTACAGATTTCTAGGAAGAATGGCTAGACTGGGTGGTTTTCACATTTTTTAGGGACTTCTTTGAAAACTTGCTACAAATAATATTTCTATAGCCTCTTTTAAATAACTATCCAGTTCCTGGGATTCAATTTTTTTTAAAAAAGGTTGCTTTTATTTCCTGCAGAAATGTGTTTGCCAGTTTGCTTTTAAAAACGCTCACGAAGGAAAAGAGATTAATCCATCTATGCCAGCCCAGCTAATGCTTTTTATATCTCAGTGAGGAGTCTCAATCTATGTGTTTGGTAGCAAATGATGCTCACCCCACTGGATGTAGTGTCTGTGGAGAAGGGAGTCAGGCAGGGCAGTAGCCAGGATTCTAAAAGGGGTGTGTGTGCAAATATTTTTTCAGGAGGGGCAGCAGTGTCACACACACACACATATAACATTAGAACTTTTCCCTTGGGGGGGCTGTTAGCTCAGGAGGGGCTGACACACAACCTGGCCACCCCTTGGTTAAGGCCCTGGAGGCAGTTTTTCCAGGGTCCATCACGCTGTGCATGGCAAAACTTCATGCTCTGGATGAGGCTAGATAGCTCCCCTCTAGCCATGATACATTTATACAATTTGCCAACCATTGAACAGGGTTGCCGTTCTAGTTATGTTAATGAGGTTGGATAGTTTATGGGTATTGGCTCTCATAGACATGGATAGGCAGCTGGACACTTCAAGGTAAGACCAAAATGGCTTTACCTTTACCTATGAATAATGAGTATTCTGATGACAGAATTCAGAGTACATATATACAGTACGTGAGTAATTGGTCTGGTCTAATTATCAGGCTGATGCCATGGTGGCTTAGTGGTTAAGATGCTGAATTTGATGACCAGAAGGTCGGCATGTCAGCAGTTCGAGACTCAAGTAGTGCATGACACAATGAGCTTCTGTCATCTCCTGGCAACCTAGCAGTTCGAAAGCAAGAAATTGCAAGTAAGTAAATAGATACCACTTTGGCAGGAAAAGTAACAGCATTCTGTGCACTTCAGCATCTAGTAATGCCTGCCACATGACCACAGAAACGTCTGCAGGTGCAGACAACACTGGCTTTTTGACTGTAAATGGATATGAGCATCAACCCCTAGAGTCAGACATGACTGGCTTTCAAGCAAGGGAGAGTTTTACCTAATTAACAGTCAGATCTGTAAGCATGAGGAGTCCATAGAAGCATATTAGTTACCCTCGATGTCCCTTTGGCTACAAGTTCATCTACTATTTGCCCCTTCATCTACTATTTATGCCTGGCCCACCTATATCTATAATTATTTCCTGGTGGAAGACATAAAGCTTGTTTAATAATAGCCACAATCTCATTGCAGTTACATAACATAGCCAGAAATTGGTGCATGCAATCATTCCAGCAGTTTCTCATGCTCAAACCTATCTAGGTCATACACTTGCTTGCACACTTGGTCAGGTGCCCGGTCATGTGACAGATGGCCAAACAATTGTGACAACAATTTGTGCAGATTGTGTTGTGCTACAATATTCTGCAATAGAGTTTTGTGTGTGTGCATTCAAGCATCACACCTTATCAATTCATGATGCAAAGGATTTTTAGGATGCTCAAGCCATTCAGTCTCAGTGCAAAACCCAAGCATATTAGCTTTGAGTGGGTTGATTTTAATTTGCATGGCAAATACTGGGACACAAACTAGGTGGGATGGCATTTGCGTACTCTAAGAAACCCACCAAGTTTCCTTCTTGAGGATATACTAGAGGGATGTAATTGGCTGGAATAGTTATTGTTCACATTCCCAACTTCTCTGAATTTTGTGATGCAAGTGTGGGCTAAAATTATTCAAAAAGATAATGTACATATATCAAGAAATTTGTGTATGAAAAGGTTGTGTGAGGAGGTTACATGAGTAAAAGATGGAATGTAAAGGGTTTATAGAGCGTGTGCAAAAATGTATATGTCATGAATGAACATAACTGTGTATTTTGACTGACTTTTAAAATAAATGCCAGAATTGTGTGGAAAAGGGGGGCGGAATGGACTTATATGGGCAAAACTAATATGTATCATATAGAGACAGAGTCAAACATCTTTATTTGGGCAGTGCCACATTGGAAACAGTGTCCTTATTTAACAACAACAAAAAAGTATTATTCTCACATCTTTATCCCTCTGAGCTTCTTTAAAGAAGGATGAGTTAAAAATAAAATTAAGTGATACCATACTAAGCCTGATCATTTAGAAGGACCAGATACTCTGTTAAAGAAAAAGAAAAGGATGACATAAATCATTACTTGATTTTGTTATTTAGTTTTTCAACTGACATGATTTACTACTCCAAAAATAACAAAAATAACCCGGTTTACTGAAGTAGATTTTAATTTCATTCAAACCCTGCCTTTTTCTTTGGTTCATTTTTCTTCATTACTCCAAAGAATTATTAATTTAATTGCTTAGCCTTTAGTCTTGAACAATGTGCTCCATCAATTTGATTGCCTCCATTTATCCAATGTAGTTTGATTTTACAGCGGTATCCTGCATAACGAATGCTTCATATAATAAAAAATTTGTACAATGAAGCATTCGTTAGGCAACTGCGATACCCCACATACCAAAAAAATAAATAAATCATTACATGGGGTTATCGTTAAGCAGGGTATACCCCGCTTAACATAAACCCCATATAATGAATTTTTCCCCCTGTTATGCAGGGTATCGCCAATTTGATCCGCATAATGTAGAGCTCTATGGAAGGGAGCTTTTTCATTATATGGGGTACTGCTGTATTTGGATTATAAAAGAGCTCCAATCTTCCTTTCCTTGAGTCCACACTTCTTCTTTTTTTAAATTCTTCCTCCATGTCCAGGCCAGACATGAAACTGTCAAATGAAGCCATCCTTTGGTGAGTCCATCATTCTGCAGTTCCTTTCACCTGACCTAGTATGAGAAACATTATCCGGCAACACAAGGTTACCATGACTTGATTGTGGTTCAAAAATAACACAATCTTTGAAGTGGCTCTTAATGTGTACCTGTACCATGAAGACTGTCCTGAGACTATAATCCAGTGGCCTTTCATTTGCCTTCTGCGTCACAGCATGACACATGTATCACTGATCCAGTAGGCCACCATTGATGAAGCTGCTGCCCTTCATCAAGATGGACTCAAATGGGATTTAATCCACTTGGGGGCCATCATCCTTCCCTGTGGACTTCAGCACCTAAGGCCATTAGTCCTCAGGGTGGTCAGGTTAGTTAATTGTCGCCTGACACTTGGTGTTGAATCGCTGGCAGTATGGTCTACTCTATTACCATAGCAAGATAACATTTTTTTGAATGAAAAGAAAGAAATATTTGATTTTAGGCTTTATACATTTTCTTTCTTTTTTACAAAATTACCTCCATATTTACTACTGTAAACTAAATATTCTCTAGCTAGCTCCTTCTCTTTAATATCCTACATATAATGTTGTAATGTGATTTTGCATTCATATTTGGTGCAATTTGGTAATAATGTTTTATGTCAGTTTTCTCTTGTAAGATGAAAAGAAACATGTCTTTTCAAGAAAAAAAAATAAACATAAAAAATGCTGGTGGTTTCCAAAGTTTTGAGGTCTCTGATTCACGAGGTTACCATTGCTAAGAGATGACTGGAGAGTATGTAAGAACAACAATGGTAGTAGCAGCAACAGAAATAACAATATGATGCCTATTCCTGGTGTATAGCTTAAACAACAACAGAGCAGAAAAAACAAGATGGAGACTCACATGGAAATCTTATTATTTATAGTATTTATCTCTACCATACTGCTCCCTAGTGGTGTAAAGTCACTTGAGTAACGGCGGTTTCCCCCCTTCTGTATCTATGAGAGATGTGACAGATAGGCTTTGACCTTGCCCTTACCCTTGGGGCTCTCCCATTCCTGCCGAGCGACTTTTACCAGCCTGCCCTATGGAATTTCCCCAAAGACCCCAAGCTCAGGAGGCCTAAATGCCATCCTGCATGTCCTGCAGCTACCTGGGCTTACCTGTATTAACAGAGCCCAGCAAGTATCATGGAAATTATTGTATTAAATGTAGTAGTGTGTGTGTCTTATGGCTTAACTCTTGTCTTACCCTCTCTTCCAAAGAACAGGCGTTGTTGATGAATTAAAGACGTTTATTGTTCTTGCAGCATTTTGAAGAAATAACAATTCACTCGTTGGTTCAGGATACAGAATTACAGCATACAAAAATACTAATCAAAAAGGACATTTAGGGAAATCCACACTCAGGCCTTCCCCCAGAACCAAAGGAAAATCTGACTACTGCACTTCTAAGTCATCACTTTGGGTTGGACTAGGGACTCTGGTGTAGCCCCCAGAAATCCCAAACTTGAACTCCACTAGAACTCAAACTAGAACTTACTCCCACACCCATGTGCCTATAGGAAAGACATGTACTTGGCCCTCCTAATTAGCACACAGCCAATTAGAGCCCAAGGTTTGTATAAACAACCACTGGTTCCCTAACAATTGTCTGGTGTTCCCAGGCTCTGGATGTTGACGTAAACAGACATTCGAGACCTGGGGAAGAAGACAAAACATAGGGCTGAAGCTTTGAGAAGCTTTTTCGAAGCCCACCTGCTTGATAAGCACAGCAGAAAAAAAATTATGAGGTCTTTCCAAAGAAACAAAGCTACATTCTAATACAGTTTAAAAACCAAAGAAACTCCATATTGAATAACTTGTGACCCATTTTATCACAAGAGATACATTACTAGACCTCCTGTGGATACCTGAAACTACAGATAACCATGAACCCTATATTTGTTGTGATCCAGCCCTCCTCTGACTCTGAAGATAAGCTGTATCAGGAGGCTCTCCTTATGCCCAGAACGGTTCTGCCTCCACCCAAGCCTGAGTATGCCCTGAGCCAGGGACCTCAGCCTGCGCCTGGCCCAAGTCTGTTTTCCCCGGCAGCTGACCTGTTAGGAGCCTGACTCTGACAGTGATCAGCCCTCAGTCAGGGAGACGGCCAGGAAACAACTACACCTCAGATGTAGGCAGGCTAGGGTGAAGCACCAAATAAGGCTCCCAGCTGATACCGATTAGCTGGGAGACTTATAAGCAAACTTCTTGCAGTCTGCCAGCATTGGTACAACTCTCATGTGAAGACTGACATCCTGCTTGACTCCAGACTGCTTGCCTAGACCCTGACCTGCTTCCTGTGACCCTGACTACTCTGCCAACCAGAAGTCCCTGGACACCTTTTGGATTAAACTACTGATTCAGACTACTATTAAACAGACCTTGGCTTGTCTCTTGGACTTTGGTATCTGGACTATCCCTGAACAAGACTCTTTGTGTAGCGCCACCGTGCGGTGACCGTGCCTGCCCAGGCAGGTCAGCACAATATTTAACATATATACCTGAGTCATAGAAGTGAGGGTAGGATTACAAATGCCTCCATCATTCTACTTGAGAGGTACCAAAATGACTGCCTCAATTCCTTGTAAACACTACATTATAGACAGTGACCTCTAGTCACTGTGTCACTGTGACCTCTGTCTCTAGTCACCTCAGCATTGGTAATGTGTCATGTAGTTACATATGTATGTCCGGGATCTCATCTTATATTCAGTTTCAACTTGTTTGATTTTGTCAATTTCATTTCATTTATTCGATTTATATACCACCCTATTCGGTGCAACCGACTCAGGGCGGTTTACAAAAGACAATCAAAAGTAATATAACATAATCAAAGGTCATACAGTATAAATATAACAATACAGTACAGCAGTGCAGCAAAACAAAACCACACTGCAAAATAAAGTTACAAAGTTCAATTCCAATTACATATATATTACATAGTTTCAATAATACGATACTATATAAAAATACAGAAATACAGTACATGATGCAATAATATCAGGGCTCTCGCCTTAACAACAAGAAAACAACAGTTCATAAACAGGTGGGCGAGTCCTGGGGCCTCCCTCTATCTGCAGGTGTTGTTGTTGGCGGTGGCGGTGCGAAAGTCCTTGAAAAAGCTTAGCCTGATAATCACCTATTACATTGAATGTATATTCATGTCTGGCTATTACATGGTGACAATTCTTACATACATGATCGTAAGTAATAATTTCCTCTCCATAGTCTTCTTCTTCTCCTACTTCTTCTTCTGTTCTTACTCTGTTTGTTATCATTACAAAATCTTATTATTCTTATTTTCTTATTTTTTTTCTTATTTTCTTATTATTCTGATTGCAATTATTGGTAAAAACTGGAAGTAATGATACTTTTTCCCTACTTAAATGTTTCTAGAGTGATTTTTATCATATAAAATTCTAGTCACTCTGAAAAAAGACTTAGGTCTGAGAATTGAGCTATTCTCTACTTCCTTTGTTGTTGCTTTTTTGCCTTTAAAAAAAACCATATAAAGAAGGCGTGCTGACTTGGTAATTGAAGTCCAAGAACAGCTGGGGCACCAAGGTTGAAAAACCCTGATATAAAGGAATAATAACTGGAATTTGACAACAAATTACTCCTCAAATTCGTCAGCTAGCCAGTTTGATGGTGGCTGAAAGATTCTGGAACACAAAGCCCTAATAATTATCTTTCCCAAGATCTGGAGGAAAAAAAGAGAAATAGTTTATATAACATACACTTTTGGCTGCTGAGAGCAGAAGACATTGTATAATGCACAGAGGCCACATCTCCATTGACCTTTATGATTTTGTAATAATAATCTGAGATGATAAACAGGCTCTCAGAATCAGCACTACATCTTCTATCAATTTCCCATGCCACACATTATGCTCAATGGTTCTTTTCAGGCCATTCATTCTATCTTCCAGTCACCTCTGTTTTATAGCTGCTGCTCCAGGAATCCTACAGCTGCCTATATAGGTCCAGGTAAACATGTCATTCAACCTTGCTAAGAAGTGCCAAGCTAGTGGCCACAACAACATAAGGTCTACCCACCTTTTTTCTAGAGGTCCAAATCTTCAGCTCACTCTTATTAGGGGATTTATTTAATCATTACTCTCCCAGCGCTTCAAGGTATATTAAAAACCAGAAAAGTACATTTCTAGGCTGCCCTATTTTTAAAAGTCTTTCTTTTTCAGATTCATTCCTGTTTTCTTTTTTCTTTTTTACCAAAAATATTTTTAAGCAAATAACTGTGAGGAATGCAACACCACTATGAATTGTGCAAGAACTATATACCCAGGGGTGAAGCAGAAACTAGGGCTCAAAAATTTACTATTGGGAAGAATTATATAGAAAGGCCTTTGTCATGAAAATCCCCTCCATTTTACAGTCTTGACTACTGCATACTAATGACAATAATATACGGGGTCAGAAAAATCAGATTTCAGCTCCTTGCTGAGCCTCTCATCAAGTTAAACTAATTTCCCCATCTTCATATCTCCCCTTCATAGAATCATAAGGTCATAGGATAACTGAGCTGCCACCCCCACTGCCTCTGCCACAACTGGAAGTGACATGTGTGACAGGCAGGGCAAAATGGTCTGAGGGAGCGTGACCCGGCTGTTGGCTTGAAAAGGTTGAGAACCCCTGGTATAAAGTAATCAGAAGTGATTTACTAGTTCCTTCTCCTTGTGGTGCTCTGGGACCACAGAACTTGCCCAAGACCCCTCAGGTAGCAAAGCATGGAGCCCCTTCATCCACCCATGTTCCAAGTGATCTCAGCAGACCCCTCTTCTGGGAGGTCCTTTGGCCATCCAAACTCCCAGCCCAGGCTCCAAAATCAAGCACTCCAATCCACTCAACTAAGCATCTTTACTAAAGTAGCCAATATATATATATAATTTTTGTTGTTCAGTCGCACAGTCGATTCCGACCCTCTGCGACCCCATGGACCACCGTCCGCCAGGCACTCCTGTCCTCCACCATCCCCCTCAACTCACTCAGCTCTGCACCCACCGTCTCCACAACACCATCTAGCCATCTCATCCTGGGCCTTCCCCTTCCTCTTTTGCCCTCGACCCTTCCAAGCATCAAAGCTTTCTCAAGTGAATCCTCTCTTCTCATTTGATGTCCAAAGTACTTTAGCTTCATCTTTATTATTTGACCTTCTAATGAGCAGTCAGGGATGATTTCTTCTAAGATTGACCTATTTGTTCTCCTCGCTGTCCATGGGACTCTCAAAACTCTCCTCCAACACCACATCTCAAAGGCGTCTATTCTTGTGCGTTCAGCTTTCCTAATGGTCCAGCTCTCACAACCATACATTGCCACAGGGAATACCATTACTTTGATTTATATAATTAAAAGTGGGCAAATGTTGAAGATCACCAAATCTCCTCATCAGGCAGGTATAAGAGGTTACAAAAGAAGACTGGTGAGGTAGGTGGGTGGGGCGAGGGAAATAAAGGTTGGGAAAATGCATGATATTTAAACCATGTGGTTTGTGCTGTATCTTGAGTTGTAACAAAAGAACAACACTCTGGACACATTCAAACCTTTTGATATTATACCTCAAGATACCATGGCTTTGAAGTTAAACCTTTTCCCATTTCCCTTCTTTTTAACTGATGAAAAGATCAGGCAATCTCAAAGTTTCCACACATTTTGTGACTTTTGGACTAGCCTTTGTACAGTTTTTACCCCAATATGTATTTTAGAATTTATTTTATGACCACTTAGTCAACCAGCTCTAAGAAAAGGCTAATGACTGATTTTGCAAGGGTAGTAAATATGCTGTAGGTTTGTTAGTCCAAACTTTACAGAAACTATTTATGGTGTGGAACTCTAGCCCCAAAATGGGTTTTACACCTTGGATAAATCTTTTAAATTTAGACTAAATCCCATATTGGATTTGCTGCCCCCATGAAACTGGAGTCACAAGCCTTCGCTGACTCTCAGAAAATCCTAAGCACCATTTTAGAATTATTGTCAGAGTTTCTACACAGAAACAGGGGGGGGGGGAGAGAATAAAACACAATGAAGGTTATAATAGAGCTATGAGCTCTAGAACAGTCCCATTGGTATTAATGGCTATGAAATAAATAGGATTTCTGGCAATAGTCCTGGATAATGTGAAGCCTGTGGTTTAATTATAAAAGAATGTGACCCTTTGCTGCAGGCCTTTCATTGTACAGTATTTTGTATAAAATGAAGTTTTGAATTCTATATTAATTGTATTTCTGCTACAAACACAGTGGTTACTGTGGGGGGGGGGGGATAAAAAGAAAAGAATCTAATTTTTTTTCCAGAACTTAGCTGAATACATATATTAATTCTCTTATCACTAATCTTGCTAGACCTCCCATGCTTCAATTCTGTGAGCTGAAGGATTAAAGAAATAGGACAGTGCTTTGCCATTGCTGTATTTTTTTAAATTTTTTGAAAGTTACTGAGAGATCAAATTATTACCTCCATCTAAATTAAAAATAGTAATTAATTATAACCCCAAACGAGGACATATTTTCATACTGACTAAAATGATATGACTTTGTTGAATAATAACCATTTTTCTGCAGGATAGAGATTACATAACATTTATGCAGGCAAAGAAGAATTAAAAATTTGTTAAAGCCTTGCTATTTGTTGTTGTTCAGTTGCACAGTCAATTCCGACTCTTTGTGACCCCATGGACCATTGCCCGCCAGGCACCTCTGTCTTCTACCATCCTCCTCAGCCTGCCCAGCTTTGTGTCTGTTGCATCTACAATACCATCTCACCATCTCATTTTTGGCCACCCCCTTCTTCTTTTGCCCTCCATCTTTCCCAGCATCAAGGCTTTCTCAAGGGAATCTTCTCTTCTCATTTGATGTCCAAAGTACTTTAGCTTCATCTTTACTATTTGACCTTCTAAGGAGTATTCAGGGTTGATTTCTTCTAGAATCGACATATTTGTTCTCCTTGCTGTCCAGGGGACTCTCAAAACTCTCCTCCAGCGCCACATCTCAAAGGCATCTATTCTTCTGTGCTCAGCTTTCCTTAGTCCAGCTCTCACAACCATACATTACCACCAGGAATACCATTGCTTTGACTATGCAAATTTTTATTTGCAAGGTAATGTTTCTACTTTTAACTATGTCCCCCAGGTTTCTCATAGCTTGTCTCCCAAGCATCAGTCACTTTTTTATTTCATGGCTGCAATCACCATCTGCAGTGATCTTGGATCCTAAGAAAGTAAAATCTGTCACTGCTTCTACTTCTTCCCCGGGGACTGATAGGGCCTGTTGCCATTATCTTAGTTTTCTTAATGTTGAGTCTCAAGCCAACTTTTGGACTCTCTTCTTTCAATCTAAGCAGAAGCTTCTTTAGGTCATCTTCACTTTCTGCCATTAAGATAGTATCATATGCATATCTCAAGTTGTTGATGTTTCTCCCAGCAATTTTGATCCCAACTTGTGATTCGTCCAACCCTGCATTGCACATTATGTTTTCTGTGTATAAGTTGAATAATCAGGGTGACAAAATGCAGCCTTGTCTTACTCCTTTTCCTATTCCAAACCACTCCGTCCTTCCGTATTCTGTCCTAACTGTTGCTTCTTGACTCATGTACAGATTTCTCATGAGGCACACAAGGTGTTCTGGTATTCCCATCTCTTTAATTACTTGCCACATTTTGTTGTGGTCCACACATTCAAAGGCCTTGGTTTAGTCAATGAAACAGAAGAAGACTTGTTTCTGATATTCCTTTGTTTTTTCCATGATCCAATGTATGTTGGCAATGTGGTCTCTAGTTCCTTTGCCTCTTTGGAACCCAGCCTGCACTTCTGGGAGTTCTCTCTCCACAAGCTGCTATACCTTGATTCAATTAAAATTGAAACTGCAACCAAGAAATCAGAATAACCTTAAGCTTGGAAAGAGAGCTAGAAAAGATGCTTAAGGGTAAGGATATATTGCTGGAGGCCAAGGCAAGCTCATTCATATTATGGTCTTCTCAGTTATGATACATGGATGTGAAAGCTAAGCAATGAAAAATGACTCATTGGGAATGTCACATTGGAGAAAAGCTTTACCAACCAACCTGCTGGTTAATTTGATTCCCCTCACCCTTTTAATCTTTTAATTTGGAAACTTTTTAGTTATAATCTGGTGTTAACTTTTTGATCTTTTAAAATCTTTTAAATTTTTTAACCTGAATTGCTGTAGATTTTTTTATGTGATGTCAAACCATACTGAATCACCTCGGTGAGGAGGGCGGTGTAGAAATTCAAATAAATAGATAAATAAATAAATAAATAAATAAATAAATAAATAAATAAATAAACCAGGTTGCACCTGAAAGATTAATGCTGAATTTTCGCTAGACTTTGAAACAACTGAACTGGTGCTATTCTGCTCCAGACATACTATGAGAAGACAAAGTTTATTGAAAAAAACTATAATCATAGTAAAAATAGATGGTAAAAGGAAAAGAAAGAAGACAAAAAAATTGAAACCATGGCCCTTAACATGCAAAGGTTGAACAGGGTCATTAACAATAGGATCTTTTGGATCTTAATTTATACTGTCACTGTAAATCAGAAATTACTTGACAGCACATAAAAACAACAACAAATAATATGGAAGGAGTTTATACTTTGATCTGAGTACGTGCAAATCTACATTTCCTGAGGACTCCATCCCACTACTAAAATCTCTTCCTCTGCGCTTTGACAAAGCCACTTAATAATCTCGACAAACTTCCTTCCTGCTTGCCTGCCCAGAAGAACTGAGCTGAAGCTTTCCACTTCTTTTGTTGTTGCTGTTGCAAAGAGACACAGAACAAGAGCAAATATTTGAATACCATTTTTTAAAAAAGCTGCTTCAAAGCATTGCTGATACATTGGCAACAATTTAAATATAAATGCTAAACTTCCTCTCCCTTCTCCTCTGCAGTCAAGTGTCAAGGAAGCTTTCCATTTCTCAAATTTGTTCAGTGATTTCAGGAAAGCTTAGAGGAAGTGACCTTAGTAATGGAATGGAGTCCTCAGGCAGGATCATACAGAGAACATGGTTCTGAGCAGAGGGGTGTAAATCATGCAATATTTCAATCTCACAAATGTGAACCAAAACTTCCAGGTGTTTTCTGCCCAATGGGTGAGATTAGGAGAGTTTATGTGCATGTGTCACTTTTTGGCACTTCTTTTGTAAAAAAAGAAAAGAAATCACGATAGTGTATTCCCCCCCAAAAATAAATAAATAAATAAATAAATAAATACACATTTTGCAAAACTTTTGGGGAATTCTGCATAGATTCTAGTTTTAAAATTATGGCCAGCATGTGTTTATCTGTTTGGTAATGCTGCTGCTGAAAATACTGTTGGTATTTTTGTTCTTATGCAAGTGTAAAAAAAAAATCTCACAGTGGCTGACCATTTCCTTGAGGGCATGTCCAGCTGTATCAAGATACCCGTTTGTTATCAAGGATGGGGAAATCCATGAAGATTATAATAATGATGACGATAATCTGACCAGGTATATGGCAGCCTCCTATGTCATAATGTGACATAGCTTTCAGATTTAACCATATGTTGTCATTACTGGAGGCAAACATACATACATACATCAAGAAACTACCTGTCAGTTCTGTTTTCTCCCAGATTCAAAGTGTTTTATTCTCATAATGAAAGAAGGGACCATTTTTCATGGCCAAAAAGATAAAACAGTTCTACTTTTAACTAATCTATTTTATTTTCTATCAGAGAAAAAGAGGACAGAGAACCAAAACACAACATATGTTTTATGTTAATTGTCTGCTATCTTTAGACCTTCAGTTTTGATTGTGCTCAAAGGCCTGCTTTAAAATTTAATTGGCTTTTACAACGGTTTCAAACTGCAGACACACATTTATGTAATGGTTTCAGGTGAAGTGGTAAAATTTAGTTTTCCTCCCATCCTATTTCTTGATCATTCTTGCTGACTCTCTTTCTCTTCTTGGGTCTCAGTCATAAACTACAAACTTTTTCCTTCCATAACCACAACCCAGGTTATAGTGCTGTTGTGAAAATGTACCTCCTCCACATTTTGTTAAACCATCTTGCTCAATTTGGCAGCAACACAGTTGACTTCAGAAAAGTCAAAAGACTTCAGATGTTAAGCAGATTTAGGGTTTTTGAGATTGTCTTCATTTCAAGCTAACCAAAGGTTATGTGAGAGGACCATGCATTTCATTTTGATACCATTGCCAAGAAGTCCTCCTACTTTCCTGCATTTCAGTTATAACCCAGGCTATAAAGGTCAAATATGACTCCATGTATTAGCATTTTCAGATAAGGAAGCAGCGACAGGTGGGGGAGTCTGCAGAGCAATGGGGATAAAGAAGATATTCAGGAATATGGAAGGGCATGTTACCTGAAATCTGAGATCAAACATTTTATTTTATTTTATTTCCTTTAATCAAATCGGAGCCACAGTTTACACACGAGCCAAATGTACAGGATATAAATATAAGGGAAAAACCAGTGCTTAATAACAAGTAAAACATATAAGGTTTGATATCAAGCATGCCTGAAGGCCCTTGATACAAGTAAATTGTGAAAGAGTCTTGATTAAGGAGACTCCACACAGGTCACGTACGCAGACCCTGACATAGAATGCAAACAATTAAAGCAGATAGAAATGTTGATTAAGAGCTGGTTTTTACCCCAAGACATCCGACAGGCAAATAAACTACAACTAATCACTCTTCTTTGTCTCCACTCTCCCGGGCCTTGCGATTTCACCAGAGATGTTGTAAAAGGTGTAAAATCCCAGTAAAACCAGTTTACAGCATGCGGAACAAAAGCGCACCTGGATGTTGTTATCTGACAGATCTAAAACAATTCAACAGACCCAACGTGAAGGCTTCAATTCTGATTGATACCCGAATCTCCCGCCTCCTACGAATGAGCCCTGCCATTGGAAGAGATCTCAGAACTCAGTCCTTATTGGCTAAGACGCGCCTCCCTTGTCAATCACCACCCGGTCTTTCATTCATTCACAAATACAGCCAGGAGTGATACAAAGTGACAACCTGAAAATACTTCCTCACCGCAATGTTTACTCAAAGGGTTACTTTGTATCTTTGAAACAGAACTGCAATTGCCTGAAGGAAATTGCTTTATCCAAAGACAATGACTTATGAAACCTGTACCACTGCCCAATTGTACTTGTAAAATGCCAATATGTAAACTTCCGAAGCTTTCTTTGTATTGAATGTTTGAGAATTTGTAAAGCCCCATTTAATTGCCTCATCCAAGTAAACATTTGTAGTTTGTAGCCAATGTTAGCCTAGGAATAGAATTGTCGACCAGTATGTGTATAAAAGATGTATGGGAATAAGGGAATTTAGCTCATTCCTAGAATAGCAGGGATGGGTTCACGAGGGTGTTTTTTCTTCAGAACGGTGAGGTATTTTACTTCGTAGTATAGCCGGCCACTATATTATCGAACTCTTTTGTATACCAATAAACCACTGTTGTTTTGATTGAAATTGTGCCTCGTTAATAGTTTCTAGGTTTTTTACATATTCTCCACCAGGAATCCGAACCGGGTCTTTAATTGCGCTTTGCATCTCGCTGGTCTTTGCCAGGGGAACAAGCGATAAAAATTTAAGGTAACAGGCAGATTTAAATATAGCACTTCTGGGCCTTTCCTTTCCTTGGTTCTACCCTGCTTTATCCAACCACCTATTGTGCGTGTAGAGTTGATTTTACCTTGCATTAACTCCACTGAGAGATGTTTGAACTCGGGGATGATCAAAATCTTCCCCTTTTCCCCTGCTGCATGAATTAATCTGATGGGACTGTGGTGGCTTAGTGGTTAAGATGCTGAACTTGACAACTGGAAGGTCAGCAGTTCAAGACCTGAGTGCTACATGACTAAGTGAGCTCCCATTTCTGTCCCAGCTCCTGCCAAACTAGTACCATAGATAAATAGATACCACTTTTATGGTAAAGGTTACAGCATTCCATGCCTGTAAGTTTCATTCCTTGTCTGATGAAGTGGACTTGATCCACAAAAGCTAACAGTGAAAATATAGCAGTTAGTCTTTAAAGTGCTACTGTGTTTTTTAATTTTAATTTTACTTTATTTTGTTTATTTTGTTTTGTTTTGTTTTCTGAGATGCCTGAACCACAGACTAACACGGATACTATTCCAAAGCATTCCATGCACTCCGATGTCTAGTCATGCTGCTACACGGACACGGAAATGTCTGCAAATGCAAACAACACTGGCTCTTTGGTTATAAATGGAGATGAGCACCACACCCTAGAGTCAGATATGACTGGCTTTCAAGCAAGGGAGACCTTTACCTATGCATTAATTTTAGCATGTAGAGTTGTGTTCATGCATTTTTGTGGACCTTCAGTCCTTGCCCTAAAGCCCACTGCTGAAAATAACAGGTCTCCCCCAACCCCCATCTTATTTTCCACTTCTGGAAGACTGTAGGGGAAACCTTTTTGGAATATCCTCCCATAAGCCTTTAGCTCTGTTCAACTGAAAAATGAAACCAAAACTGGTGTCTGGCTGCTGCCTGTTTTTGCTGATCTTTTTAAAATATTTGGTGTAGAGCAACTGGAGAGATATCATGGGGGCAGAAAATTGTTTCCTGGAACTGTAGAACTTTACCATTTATTCTCTAACTTTTTGACCCACTTGTCACCTTGACATTCAATATATCTGACTACAACACTTGCATCTTTCCCTCTCTTCTGTGTTAGACCACTGCTTTGCCCAAATTGGGGGGTAATAAGTGGGGGAAATGCTCTTTGCATCGTTTGTAGGCAGATTCTTGCAGGAGTTAGTGATTTCTCAATAGACGGTCTCAGCATTTTGTGGGAACGTTCCACATTCCTCTTAAAATCCATAGCAATATGGAGGCTGTGAAAAAGTCAGTGACTCTGAATTTGATATTTTTCTACCACTTGATTAACAGTAGGGTGACTTTGGTGATTTCCTGATGCTTTTATCTGTGACTTCCAAGATATTCCGGAAGTCATCACCTAATACTCTCTGAGCCTGTTTTATGCTAAAGTTGGTTAGCCTTTTAATATTCCTTTTGTTGGCCGACAGAAACATGTTGTTATGGCAACGTGAATCCTAGCACTCATTCATTAACAACTTCTCACCCAGGGATTCTGAATGAAATATTCTAATGCTAAGAATTGAATTACCAGTTTATTCACAGACAATAGAGATCCAACAGCTGTCATATGATATGAAAGATTTGCAAATCTCTCAGAAATCTTCAAAAACGTGCAAATAATGTTACATGGAACTAATGTACAAGGGAATGCTAACATTTATCGAGTCACAAATTAAAGAGGTCATTCTCCCCTCCCTTGCATTTTAATTAGAAAAGAAATGCTCATTCAGATAAGAATAGGAAAAGGCCGTGTAGTCTTTCATGTTTTAGAAATAAAAGAATAGGTGATACCTTTATTATTATTATTCTGCCGAATCCAAATCTGAATATAGGTGATCATCATGGCAATCAGCCATGAAGACTGTCCTGAGAATATAATCCAGTTGCCTTTCATCTGCCTTCTCCATCACAGCATGACCCCAGTGGTGGGATGTCAAAATTTTTACTACCCCACCGTGACATCATCACAGTGTGGATGGAGATAACATCATGATGTCATGACATCATGGGTGGGGCCAAAGAAATAAAAAAAAATAAAATAAAAAAATAAGCACAAGCACACACACACCCCTCAACCCACCCACCCACAACACAAACCCATAAAATAAATAAATAAATAAATAAATAAATAAATAAATAAATAAATAAATAACATTAAAATACACCCACCCACCCTAAACACAAATCAACCCACCCACCCACTCCAAACACAAACCCATCACTTACCTGTTATTATAAGTGCCTTGGCAGCACCATGTTGCAAGATGGATATGGCCATCGTACTAGTTCTCTAGGCTAATATGCCTTAATGGAAATGTAAAACAGCTGTACCTCCTTAAGGGTTCTCCAATTGGAGCAGCAATTGGAACAGCACAGGTGCAGCTTATTGATGAGGTAACTCCAAGACTTTGCTTAAAAACCCCAAGCCAGGCTGCCAGGCCTTTTTAGGAACTGTGGTAGTACGTCAATATAGGTAAAGGTATTAAATACACATTAAAATAAACACAGACACACCACATCCAAACGTGAGTCACTTACCCTGGGGAGCAGGCTATAGGGAGCTTCAGGCTAGCAGCTTCTCTTCCTCCTCCCCGCTTGGGAGGACAGCAAAGAGGCCGTGCATACGCGCCAAGCACTGCACCCTTGCTCGAAAGCCAGTTGTATCCGACTCTAGGGTTCACTGCTCATCTCTGTTACATAGCCGAAGAACCAGCATGTGTGATTTAATATGGGGTTCACTATTTTCCATGGTTTAAAGATTTCATCTCACTGAATGCCTGTAACCAGCTGATAAGAGAATGTTTAATTCAGGATCCTTATGGCTGATCCTACTAGACCCACTCTCAGGGGTGCCATTGGTGTCAGTGGAGGCTTTTCTTTAAAATATAAATGGAATTTTATGGTAATGATGAATATTTTGCTGAGCTCATGGAAGGGTCGTAAAGACCAGAAGATTACCTTAGCAGCAGATCTTGGTGTGTCACATTTTAAAAGAAACTCATTCTTGTTGTCACCATTACAATTGAATCATTTGTATTGCACATTAATAACACACTGTTTTCATGACCAGTAGGCCAGAAAAAACCAGAATGCCAACATCTGTCGCCATCTAGTGGCAAATTTTGATATTGCAGTGTGCAAATATTGATTAAGTTAAAACTAAAATAAAAATTGCCTTTGACAATGAAGAAGATCATTATCATCAAGGGATTTTTTGATCCAAACTGACAGACACTTTGAGTATAATACACCTGGAACTGTAATCTAATATTCCAATTGACATTGCATTTTTACAGTCTGCCACATGACCATGGAAACATCTGCAGAACCAGACAGTGCTGGCTGTTTGGCTATGAAACAGAGATGAGCACTGAACCCTGGAGTCGGGTATGATTGACTTTCAAGCAAGGGTGACCTTTACCTTTACCTTTAATGTACTTGTTAGTGTTCAGATAATAATAATAATAATAATAATAATAATAATAATAATAATAATAATAATAATAATAATAATAATAATAATAATAATAATAATAATAATAATAATAATAATAATAATAATTTTATGTCAGAGATTACTCTGGGTTGAAAGGATTTTTTTTCTGGAGAAATTCCACTCAGGGGACACCAGAATGAGGCTCCTTTCATATCCCCATATCATGTCCTCAGGTATCAAAATGCAACCCTCAATTTTTTTTACCAATTTTGGGGTCCCTGACCCCCCTGCCGGGTCCAGGGAGGTGGGAAGACCCAATCCAAGCTGTTTCTGGGCTTCCCCGACGTCCTCAGCAAGTGCAGCAAGCCAAAACATCAGGGTTCAAATCCCGACATTCTGGCTTGCTGCAGCCTCCAGGGAAACAGGGCTTTTTTAAATGTTGTGTGATCAATGTATCGCACAATGTTAAAAACCGGATAACGATGAGACTTGTGGAACCAAGTCTCATCGTTATCCGGGGTACTAGTGTATCCGGAATGGCAACACAGAGAAACCTGTCTCAAACCACTTCAATCTAACTAGACACTCTATCCAAGACCTGAAAGTTGCTATTCTGGAACAGAGAAATTACAAAACTAGGATTGAAAGGGAGACAGCAGAAATCAAATACATCCATCTCTTAGATACCCATCACAGGGGGCTAAATATTAGTGAAGGGTTTCTGGGACATTATCAAATTTGATACAGAGAAACTGATGTTAGCAAAGGTGGGGAGAAACCCATAAAAACAATCCTAACTGCTCCCAAGTTTAGCCAAAGATGCATCAACCCAGCTTTTGAGTATCCCCCTAAGTTAAAACATATTTCCAAATCAGTAGTCATAGTTTTGGGTTGAAAAGAACACATGGCAGGATAACAAGTCTGTGTGGGTACAAACATACTGGTGTTAGGCACCAATCACTTTATAGTGCATAATTCCAGCCTTCCCTGTGAAATGAGAAGTTCAAAATGTGTTTGGCTAAACATGCTCACATGGCTGGATTTATGCACAAATTGACAGTAACCTGTACACGTTTTTTTCTGACTGCAGAAACTAAGCAAGGTTGAATCTGGTTGGTAAGCAGATACCAATACTGGAAGGCAATGCTGGGGATCCCTAGATAGGGCCAAGAAATAATCCTATTTAAAAAATTGGGAAGCTGCTGCCAGTCAGACTTGCCAATGGTGGACAAGATGGACCAAAAATCTGACACAACATAAGGAAGCTTCCTATATTGTTAAGTGTAGTTTAGGTAAAGGTTTCCTTTGCTTGAAAGCTAGTCGTGTCTGACTCTAGGGTTCAGTGTTCATCTGTTTCAAAGCTGAAGAGCCAGTGCTGCCTGCTTCTGCAGACGTTTCCATAGTCATGTGGTAGGCATGACTAGACACCGGAGTGCACAGAACCAGTGGTGGGATGTCAAAAATTTTACTACCCCACCGTGATGTCATCACAGTGTGGGAGGAGCTAACATCATGATGTCATGTCATGGGTGGGGCCAAAGAAAAAATACAAAATAATAAAAATAGGAAGCTTCAGGCTATAGGGAGCTTCAGGCTAGCAGCTTCTCTTCCTCCTCCCCGTTTGGGAGGACAGCAAGGAGGCCGTGCATATGTGCCAAGCACTAGGCGTGCATGCACACCAAGTGCTTGGCATGCATGCGCATTGGGGGAACCAGTGAAAAGGTAAGCCCCGAAGGTGGTTCCCCCCAAAAGCTACTACAGGTTCTCTGGGACACTGGGAAAAATTACTACCGGTTCTGGAGAAGTGGTGAGAACCTGTTACATCCCATCACTGCACGGAACGCTGTTTACCTTCCCATTGAAGTGGCCCATATTTATCTACTTGCAATTTCTTGCTTTCAAACTGCTAGGTTGGCAGGAGCTGGGACAACGACGGGAACTCATTCCGTCCAGCAGTACTCGGGAATCAGACTGCTGACCTCCCGCCTTCCAGTCAGTGTCTTAGCCACTTGAGCCACTGCAGTTTCTAGTTTAGGGTCTCAGATTATGAGGAAATTCTGAATAATATGTAATAAAATAATTACAATAAATTGTATAAAGGTCAAAATTGATGAAGATGGAGACTATGTTATAGAGTCACATAAGCATGTCACAGCTGATGACAAGTGAACAAGATGTGGTCCATGGGTTGCATACAAGGCCCATTGACCCAAATATGACCCCAGGCATATCAGCACCCCAAAGTAATATATGTGTGTGAGAGAGAGTGAGTGCCTGAGTGAGTAAGTAAGTGAGAGAGGAGAAGGGGGAAGAGATGCTCATTAATTTCTTTTGTACTGTTCAGGGGTGAGGGGAATTCCCTCTGTTTTGAATGGCTCTGAACATCTCTGGACCTTACCATACCCTTCCAAAAGTTTAAATTTTAAATATGTTAGGCCAACATAAGGAGAACATTTTTAAAAAACACACAATTTTTGTAAGAAAAATTGTTCATTGATTAGTAGGTGTCATCCCAGGTGAAATAGCCCCCAAGGTATGGTCGCTTGTGGATTCTGGATGCATAAAGATCATCCACCCTGGCTTAGACCCACAGGCTACCTTAACTGGGTCCCACAAGTTTAGAGTGTTCTCTGCCATCAAGAAAGAGGAAACTGGGGAAGTGTTGGCTTAGTTTGCTAGATAATAATTTTGAACCCTGGTTACCTATTACAGATTATAAGGTGATCTGAACTGATAGATTATATGTTCATGTTTGATTTGCCAAAAAATGAGGGAATCAATGATTGTATCTCTGGGATCCATTATCTTTGCATTGTTATTGAGGAGCCATGATCTTCAAACTGCATTTTGCTTTTACAGTACGTGGGAATGGAAATTCTCTCAGGCTGGTCCTGCTCTTAGGCAGTTGGTTCAGGCAGTAGCTGATTAGTGTTGTGTAGAAGGCCACAACATCAACCTCCATTATAGGATAGGCTTAGAAATGGTGGGAGGAGGAGGAATGTTTTGAATTACATCTTCCAAAATAAGCATGCTTGATCCCACACTGAGATACATACTGGATCCTATTACTGGCTGTTGGATCATGCAGGATGTACTTGAAAGAACAGATATTTCCAATTTTTCAACAGACCTTCATGTTTCACAGGGACTGTCCTACATCAGCGGTGGCCAACCTTGGTGGTCCAAGTGTTTTTGAACTTTAATTCCCAGAAACCCAAGTCAGCACACCTGCTGATCAGGGCTTCGGGGAATTGAAGTTCAAGAACACCTGGAGCACCAAGGTTGGCCAACCCTGTCCTATGCTATATGCTCAAGACAACTTGTCTCCAGATAAGGTGGCGAATACTGTCCTATCTGCACTGGCATTGGAATCAAATTCACAATACAAAGATACATTAAAGCTACATCACTAACATCTCTGAAGGACAGCTGTGTTTGTGCTTGATTCCATAATCAAATACCACACAACTTGCTTTACATATAAGAACAGATGAAGGCAAAGTATTTTTTTGCTGCCCACATCTAAAATCTGGCTTTGATTTGTCTGGCTCTTTTCTATCCCAAACTTGATTTTGGTGTATCAATGCATGCAAATCAGTGCATGCAATTTTGTGCAATTGATGTCTTCTTTTGACTTCCCTTTTTGGTGGTGTGCAAGTGAACACTCTCCTTTCATAGTTGATTGCCTGGTCTCACTGGAAGGGAAAGGCATTATCAAGGAATTCACCAGGAAGTCAATGATGTAGCTACACGATAAACTTTGCTAACTGTTTTGGAGGTCAAAAAGGCATGCAAAAGTGAACAAAGGAACAAACAGTTCCACATAAAATTGTCCAGACATTGGCCATTAGCACAGTGCCTTGGTACACCCTGCTCCCTGCTGATATTGCTCTCAAGCATGTGACAAGCTCTGATTTTGGAACCAAATACTTATTTCTACTTGCATTTAAGTCACCATACCTAATTGAACAGGCTGCTACGGCACCATAATAAACACTGTAGGATTCAGTAAATAATAATAATTACCAATCCCCCTGAGCTTCCCAGCCCACTTAAATTAACATATCTTTTAATTAGCTTTTGGCACTGCGTGAACATTAACGTTAACTGTCCTGTAATGCTCACATCCTCGGAGGAGGTGGTTAATTAGAAACACTACAGGATCTCTTTCAAGTTCTTTCTACTTGTATGGCAGAAAATGAAATTGCTAAACTTTTAAAATATCTTTTCAAGGGTTTGATGTGTGCCCATTCTCCTCTCAATTCACTAACACCTGGAGATGGGGGGGGGGAGATTTTCCTTCTTCTCAATGGCTTGGAAAAGAATCTGATGCTCAACATCTCCACCTACTGGTGCCAGAGTTCATACAAACTGCAAAGGGAAGACGTTGAATCAATTCCAGCTGAGATTCACATCTGCTCCAGCCTCTGCATCACATTAGCTACACGTCTCATGAAGGATTCTTCATCACTTACACAGTTTTCAAGGAGAGAAACCTAATCTCCCACCCTGTCATTCTCCTTCCAATATATTTATAGTTTGAAAACTGTTTCTCTCTTTTCTGCTTGTGATTTAGCCCATTCCTGCTCCTTATTGGTATCCTCAGATGTGATTTCCATCAGGAAGCGAAACAAAACTAAAGCCACTTTTTAATCCTTTTGATTCTCTATGATATCCACACACGAACAGGCAGAAATGGGCTGAAAATAGCACAGCCAGTATAATAAGTGGAAACACATGCTGTGAATTCCACAAGCAAAAAAGATAAGAATTTCTCCAAGCTGTACAAAGAGGGGGGGAAATGAAAAGTATATAGAGGTTCAGTGGATGTCCCAGGGTACCCAGAAAGAGCCTCCTCGAAGAATGTGGTATTTTTGAACCACAATTGCGTGTACCCAGTGGTGGGATGTCAAATTTTTTACTACCCCACCGTGACATCATCACATTGTGGGGGGAGCTAATGTCATGATGTCATGATGTCATGGGCAGGGTCAAAGGAAATAAAATAATAAAATAAAATAAAAATAAGCACGCACGCATGCACACACACACACACACACACACACACACACACACACACACACACACACACACCCACAACACAAACCCTTAAATAAATTAAATAAATAAATAAATAAAAATTACATTAAAATACACCCACCCACCCCAAACACAAATCAACCCACCCACCCACCAAAAACACAAACCTGTCACTTACCTGTTAGTATAAGTGCCTGGACAGCACCATGTTGCAAGATGGATATGGTCATTGTACCAGTGCTCTAAAATAATATGCCTAAATTTAAATGTAAAACAGCTGTATCTCCTTAAGGGTTCTCCAATTGGAACAGCAATTGGAACACCACAGGTGTAGCCTATTGATCAGGTAACTCCAAGACTTTGCTTAAAAACCCCAAGCCAGGCCGCCAGGCCTTTTTAGGAACTGTGGTAGTACGTCAATATAGGTAAAGGTATTAAGTACACATTAAAATACACACAGACACACCACATCCAAAGGTGAGTCACTTACCCTGGGGAGCAGGCTACAGGGAGTGTCAGGCTAGCAGCTTCTCTTCCTCCTCCCCACTTGGGAGGACAGCAAGGAGGCCGTGCATACACACCAAGCACTGTAGGCGTGCATGGACACCAAGTGCTTGGCACACATGCGCAGTGGGAGAACCAGTGAAAAGGTAAGCCCTGAAGGTGGTTCCCCCCAAAAGCTGCTATCAGTTCTCCTGGACACTGGGAAAAGTTACTACCAGTTCTGGTGAACTGGTGCAAGCCTGTTGCATCCCATCACTGGGTGTACCCCAGGCAATGGACACCTTGTGCCAGCTAATCTTTGTCACACTAGGTCAAGCAAAGGAAGTGCAGAATGAACTCACCATGACCTAGATCAGGGATTCTCAACCTGTAGCCCATGAGTCAAATGCAGTCCATGTCACCATTTCATGTGCCCTCCCCTCCACCACACCTGGAAGTGTTATTATACTGGCTGTGGTGGAGGAAGGGCAAAATGGCTGTCCGGCCCCTGAAGCTTTCTGACAGAGCGTGATCCAGCCCCTGGCTTTAAAAGGTTGAGAACTTCTTGCCTAGATGTTGATGATGATGATGAAGATGATGAGGAGGAGGAGGGGGATGTCCCTACCTTTCCAACCACCTATTAATGATTGTTATGATTCATTAAAGGTGATATGTTTTAGCTTTTTTAATTTTTTAAATCTTTTAATCTTGATTTTATATCAAGTTTTTATTGTGTTTTAGGTGTTGAGAGTTGTGTTAGCCACCCTGAGTCTTTTTGAGGAGGGCTGCATAAAAGTTTGCTCAAATAAATAAATAAATAAATAAATAGTACTCCTGTTATTGTTCATTTCACTGGGCTATCCCCAGATTCTAGGCATGCCACCTCGTGAATGGTTAGAACATTTGCTAGCCCAGATTCCCAGCTTTAATTTTTAAAAAGCAAGTATTAATGTTTACAGAAAGAAAAATACAGACAGGTTATACAGCCACTCTTTTGCCCAGTTGTTAAGCAAGAAACAGGCCTGCCACTCCTTTAAATTGTGATCAACCAAAGTCAGAAATTTCAGACAAGAGTATGTGTGGTCTTTGGTGAGTGGTGCAAAACTGGACCACATCAAGGATATTTGGGCTAGAGTAGAATAACTATGGGGTAGAGCAAAGCCCTTCTGATCTCCTCTGGAGCATAGCAGAACCACAAGGAAGCCTTCTTATCACATTGGGCATTTGTAGTGTCACAGAGAAGGACAGTGATTTGAGTCAAGGAAAAGGGAGATTTTAAATAATGCAATAGGCTTATCTGCTGGCATTAAAGAACAAGACGAGTGATGATTGAACTCTGCGGTTAAGCCCAAGAGCTCCCCTGGGAATTCAAGCCATCATGAGATGTTGGGGAGGATTCAGACTGAGTCATTGTGCATATGTGCAGGCGCTGTGAGCATACACACACACACCCTTTCAGCTACTTCATACACCAAATTTCAGGGAGCTGTAAGGCAAAAATAAAGCCAGCTTTTCCGTGTGTTTTGGAATATTTTGCTTTTTATTTATTTTCTTACTCACATTGGTGTTCCTATTGGTGTAGATTTGACATGGCATAGATTGTGCCTTTCGTTTTCCTTTTCATGCGTTGCAGTTCACTTCCCAAGACACATGGAATATAATAATTGAGCTACAGGTGTTTACAGAAACTGTACATGGATGCAAGCAAATGAAATGGAGACACAGGTACTGAACTCTTAAGAGTGACATGGGATCTTGATACCAGATAACTGGGGAGAACCACATGACTCTCTGCTGCCTGGCCATGAACAAACATGGAAAGCTTTAAATAGACTTTGTGCCAGGGTAGGAAGATCAAGAGCTGATCTGGGAAAGTGGGGTTTCTCTGTAGATGACAGCCTGTGTGAATGTGGAGAAGTACAAACTACAGTATCTCCCCTATGATACAATGCACACAATGCCCCTCAGCGTGCACTGAGGAGGACCTAATGTTGGCAAGAGGAAATGCTGTTAATGTGGCCTGATATTGGGCAGATGCCATTTAGCCCTTTTAAATTCTATTTTGTTTTTAGATGTGTTAATTTTAGCTTTGTATATTATTATATGCTGGTGGTGCATCTGCCACGAATAAAGAAAGAAAGATGGGATCTTGAGAACTAGTGGGATGGTCCTATGGCTGCAACATAGTGGTGCAACAAATGGAATAATTAATGTGTTGGATTTGTGTGGCTTGTAAAAAGTGATTATTATTTGTATATACAAATAATATGCAGATAATACTAGCTGAATTGGGGAAACTGGAATATTACAATCCTGCTTTCTTTTTCTCAAGACTAGACCTGTAGTGATACACATGGAAGATTCTAGTAACCTCACTCAATCCATCTCTTGCAAATACTAAGGAATGATGATGTGTCCTGAGATCTTACACTGACTTCTCCTTGCACCTTGCTTCTTCAGAGGGCAAAATAGAGAAAGCCTCTTTTCTAAGCTTTCAAGATTAATTGAAAGCTTTGTAAGAAGGCTTGAGCAATGCATACAAAAGAGAATCTCTCCCCCCCCCCCCCAGTGTTGCATCTTCCATTTCTAACCATATCCTCTTTCTGGAGCAGTGAAAACATTTGCCATCCTTGATTAAAGACAGCCATTGCAATGAAGAACAGAAACAGAGAGAACTGTGATTGCATCTCTCCATCTTGTAAGGGTACCACCAGATTCTGCTAGATGATGTAGTGTATGTCCACACTCATTTGAACTAAATCTTGAGGCAACATTGAACAATATCAAAAAGAGATTAGTAGCAATTGCAAGGAAAAGAAGAGGAGGACATTTCTATACAGTTCAAAGCTGTGGAAGAATGAAGATACCAGAATTAATTTCTGACATAATGCAGAGGAAGATCAATCTATAGGGTAAAGGCCATCACAAGTTGGGCTCATCTCCATGCCTCTTACTTAGACTTAGGCTTAAACTTAGACCCTCCCATGCTATATAGTATATCAGGTGGGAAGGGATCTTCAATTATTTTGGTCTTTGTCAGCATCCTCCCATATCATTTTCAGGGTCTTTAAATCTCCCATGAAGGTTCTTCACCGTGTATTTTGAGGGCTTTCTCGTTGCTTGGCATTAGAAGGGGTTTAACTTATTGCCAATTTCGGGGTCCTGTTTTTCTCCATATGAAAAATATTGCCTGCCATTTGGAGTCTTCTTTGTGCAACAATGTTATGTCATTTATATGAGCCACTTCTTCGAAGCACCTCCTCATTGGTAAAATGTTCACAATATCAAATATTTAAAATTTGGTGAAGGGACCTCTTGTTGATATTTGCTGATGCCTCAAGGTGTCGCAGCATAGATTGCTTTCAGGATCACTATAGAGGTAAACAAGCAGAGTTAAATTTCCAGTACATTAATATAGATGCTGAGGATCAGATCTTATTCATTCTCCGGAAGATAGCTGTTGCTTTATCAGGACAGCATTTGACTCCACACCACTACAAAACAGAAATTCTTAGGTTATGGAACATAGAACATTGACTCCCCTGGGAGGTCGCTATAGGGAAGAAGTGGAGCATGACTTGTGGGTGATGCACTCCCTTCAATAATCTCATTGTACCCTCCAAGCGACCATCATCCACCAACACACCTGAAGAAAATGCAAGAAAAAATTATATATCCTGGTGGCAAACTGTGCCCTTGGCTCCATGCAAAAAGGATACTGCATAGAAATAAGAAATGGGAAGAGAGGGAAACATGATCAGCATTTCAGAAAGGGCACACTGGGGCACACAAGCCTCCAGATTAAGACTTTCAGATGCTCACCCTTGTATAGAAGAATAAGGTTCTTCAGGTAACTTGATCTTGAGTAGTAGAGGGCTTTTGAAGGCTACTACCAACATGGGACTGTGGTGGCTTAGTGGTTAAGACACTGAACCTGATGATTGGAAGGGTGGCAGGTCAGCAATTCAAGACCCGAATACTGCGCTATGGAATGAGCTCCTGTCTCTGTCTCATCTACTGCCAACCTAGCAGTTTGAAAGCAAGAAATTGCAAGTAGATAAATAGGTACCACTTCAGTGGGAAGGTAAGCAGCGTTTCATGCATTCCGGTATCATGGCACATCCACAGAAAAATCTGCAGACACAGACATCATTTGCTCTTTGGCTGTAAACAGAATTTATCACTGAACCCTAGAGTCCAATACTTCTGGCTTTCGAGCAAGGGTGGCCTTTACCAACACTGTAATTATAACTCAGTTACAGACGAATAGCCTGAGCAGAGCTTTTGACAGTGATGTGATATGTAAATCAGTATCCTAGCTGTTGAATTTTACTATAGTTGCAGCCTTGCAGAGAAATCTAAGGGAAGCCTAACATTAAAACTATGCTCATGGCTACCAATGGGTTAAGTGATGGCAACCAGGGTATTTTAACCTTGCAGAATCTTCTTTAACATGTTCATCCTCTTTGAAAAGAGCCACTGAAATATTGATGCAATGCATTCTCCCATTTCACCCCTCATTTTTGACAAAGAATGGAGTTGCAAAAAGTTACATATGGAAAAACCTGAGAAACTGTTCAGGTGTTGCAAGATTTTTCTGTCTTGCATGAGTGAAAAATGCTCAGGGATACTCATCATCTTCTCAGCAGGGAGGCAACTTTTCATCCTCACCCACAAGAATGAAATAATAATAAAAGATGACTGCCCTTATACTGAAGAAATAGCTCTTCAGAAGGGTTAACTTTTTGGACCATAATTGTTAGAATCTCCCATATGGGAAGAGGGTCCTGAAGCTGCAGTCCAAAAATAAGTACCTTAATTCCAAGCTCCGGCCTGAGAAAGAAGAATTTATCTGAAAGGAAACAAAAATAATATAAAAGCAGAAGTGCTGTCAAACACACCTATTTCTTTTTACTCATTAATGGGCAGCTAGTTCTTATGATCTGGAAAGTAGACCTTCCTTTTCATCACCATCACTATCTTCATCTTCTGTCAAGGAAGATCCAAGGGTTTTGTTCTGGCACTTTCAGCGTTATTGGTCTTCTTGTAATATGTCTCCACCTTCCTTTGTCTTTCTTTACTTTTCACATATGCCTTGTATGGTATGGAATTCCATGACATCTTTCCTAATGAGGAAATCAATTTATTTGTTGTCTCCACATGTAGTTGAAGATTGGTTTTATTCCAATTCTTTCCCTTATAATCTCATGCCTGATTTTATCCCTTCTAGTCACCCCAGCAGCCTTCCTCAGACATTTCATTTCCATGGTGACCAACTGTCATTTATGTTTTGTTGTAAGTGCCCACTAAGCCACCGCAGGCACATGTTTAATAGGCAGTATATTCTCATTTCTTTTCATCACAACCACCCATTTTGCAAAGAAAATCCTTCAAATAAATCATTTCCTTCCTTTCCTAAATATTCACCATGGTTTTTCCCTTCCTTCTTTTTAATCTCAGCTGCTGTTCATGAATACCCCCAGCTTGCTCTTTGACGCTCTTCATTTCAGACCTTTCGGAATCGATCCGTGAACTGTTGTGGTGGCAAAGCCACCTCCTCATAAATAGAAGCACCATTAGAAAGTGCCATGCCTCATTGCCTTTGCTTGCGAGAGTGTCTGTAATGTGAAGGCGTGCTCCTTCGGAAAAGGGATGCCAAACTCCGTATGCGTCTCTTGGGGATGGTGACTCATTACGCGTATAGAGAGAAAAACAATTCAATCAAAATATTGTAGCTGTAGCTTTCAGATCTGATTCCTTTCCTTTTGCTGAAGCTTGGGAACAGCCTACGCTTTCCTTGGTATTGGTGGGTGTTCTGTTATTGCCTTTTTGTTTTGTTTTCCCACCGAATATAACACTCTTAGCCTAACATGATTTCAAATATCACTTTATTACAGTGTGGCAGAGACCAAGCAGCAGAGCCTTGAGCTTTCAGATGTCAGTTAGCAAATAGGCAGGACCCCTCTATCTAGCTTTCTTCAGAATTAGGCTCAGTGCACAGCTACAGACAGCAAAGGACCAAAAAGCCATACAGTCAAACCTCACATAAAGAGTGCTTCACTTAAAGAGTAACTCGCTTAAAGAGCAGAATTTTCTCTGAATGTTCGCTTCGCTTAACAAATAAAACCAACCAAAAACTCACTTAACAACTAAATCAGGGTTCACGACCCCCCCCCCCACCAGAAGTCACAATTGGTCACTTACAATGGTGTTTCTCTTAAAAAGCAAATTTGCTTAATGAGCAGTCCTGTGGACCACATTATGCTCTTTAAGCGAGGTACAACTGTATCTGTGTTGCATCCACAGATGCAGTCAGGCTGCCTGGGGTAGGGCCAACTGGGCCAATTCCCCCTCAGCCTTTCATAAGTCAAGGGCCCCCTTCCTCAGCTCCTGTTGGTAATCACTGACCCCATCGTCACCCTTCAATGTTGCTCAGTGCAACCTTCCATATGCAAAATCCCTCAAGGAACCACCATTCTTGTAAAAGGCTAGCCTTACATTTGTTCTGCGGTTCATAACACTGTGACTGTCCCACTTTCTTCCTTACATATTGTGAATAATGAGAGGGAAATCCTCTTAATAGTTTCCAGGTGCAGGTATTCATCATAGCAGACTTCACAGCCTCATACTTGAAGATTGTCTAAAAATGCAAGCAGTTCTTTGTGCCTTCCTCCCTTCCTTCTGGATATCAGTGTAACCAATAATAATTAGTCTGGTGGAAAGGCACAAATACTAGTTAACCTGGTGAAAGACACATTTAATATATTATTTATCTCTTTCTCTATCAGTCCATTGGCTTATAGATATTGTTGTAAAATACAAAGCTTTAAATCATTTCTTCTTGAAATACTAATTTTTATAATATAATCTGCTGTAGTTTTTGAGTCTTGATCTGCACTAGGACATCTGGAAAATGCAAAAACTGATAGATAGCTATGTTCTTACCGGCATATTATATAGGTTGTTGTGGATCAGGTTAATTCATGCAGAAATTCATGCAGATTACACGAATGGGATGTTATGTAACACCTCAAAAGCCACTGATAAATGCTCCTATGACATTTTCCAGGAGCATCTCACAAAACTGTTTACATGAAATTACTAACAAAAACTAGTAAGCATCAATAAAAATGGTAAGGAAAGCCAATATTGCAACATGCTATTTCTTACCAGTCACCTTGTTTCTCCAAAGTCATTGTATAATCTAATCAACCTCATGAAGCACCCATGAGATTTCTAACAGCAAAGCCAAAGGCAATAACAGTTGGGTTTGTTAGCCAGCCAGGTAGCTTCAACCAAAGAATTGAAACTCTTTTCTTTCCTGGGAATAAGGATTTATTTGTTCTCTTTTCTGAAGCATAATACCCACTATTGTTTATATAAAATAATATTTTGCCCTATGATTTGTTTGCCTTACACAACTAGTTATTTTTGAAAAGAATCTGTTCTAAACTGAAAAAGTAGAAAGGAAACAACAAAGCTATATTTTTCTTTCCCAAACAGCAATGACAACAACAAATAAACAAGACAGGACCCCTGGGTTCATTACAAAGTGACTCTAGGACTGTGGTTCCCAACATGGGGCCCATGTCACAGTGTGTGTGTGTGTGTGTGTGTGGGGGGGGGTAATTTGGTTTTTAAGATGGGAAATTTGAAAATAATTTAGACCAAGGTGATGACCTTTTAGGCTTCCTCCACATGAATAGGAGTTCTCTTTTTGAATAATAGGAATTATAAGTCACTGGGGGTGAGGAATCAGGATTTTAGAGATGCTTAGGTCGGCCATGGCCAAAAAAATTTGTGAACTGCTGGTCTTGGAACATGATGAAACTATTTCTGGGGCTACAGCTACCAAATCAACACAATTCAAAAATGCCCTACTGGGTTGGGGATGCAAATGATTGTTCCCTGTTAATTTAGGACAAGTGGGAATTACTGATAACAATTGTCCAAAGCTCTTCCTCTCTTCAGAGGAGTTACTTACCATCTCATTTTGCCTAGCCCTGTCTGCCCCATTCATCAAAATCCATTTCATGTGCACATCGCCTTTTCTCTTCTGCTATGATCTCATTATCACATCTTCCCCATTAATGAAACTCTGCCGGCTTGTAGCCTTTATGATTAAAAGAGAGGAAATTGGTTCTGTTTCTGAGAAGTTTAAAATCATGCTACTTTACCAACTGGGAACTGTGGTGGCTTAGTAGTTGAAATGCTGAACTTGATGACTGGAAGGTCAGCAGGTCAGCAGTTCAAGACCCAAGTGCTACACAACAGAGTGAGCTCCTGTCTCTGTCCCAGCTCTTGCCAGTTCGAAAGCAAGAACTTGAAAGTAAATAAATAGGTACCACATAGGTGGGAAGGTAAACAGTGTTCTGTGCACTCCAGTGTCTAGTCATGCCTGCCACATGTCCACAAAAATGTCTGCAGGCTCTTTGGCTATAAGCAGAGATGAGCACTGAACCCTAGAGCTGGATATGACTGGTTTTTGAGCAAGGACAACCTTACTTCACCAACAACTGGCATCATGCAAAGCGACATTGTGGGAATGCCAACTGACCTCATTTCAGAGCCATATTATATAATTCACAATGTCACTTATGTTAAATGGCAGGCAGTTGTATCTGCTCAGGAAGCCTCATTAGACATGGACAACCCTGACAAAATCCTGAAAACCAAACTGGGGGAGCCCAGCCCACATTCTTTGGAGTGTGTGGCAACTCTCCATTTTCTGAATGTGCAGAACAGATCTAAAGTTGGTTCTAGAGTTGGGGTAAGTTATTTTTGGACTACAGCTCTTAGAATCCTCTAGCCACCATGGCTATGCTGGCTGGGAGATTCTGGAGTTGTAGTCCAACAAAGAATAGACCCCTTCAAACTGTGGTGCTGGAGAAGACTTTTGAGAATCCCCTAGACTGCAAGGACCTCAAATCAGTCCATCCTGAAAGTAATAAATTGTGACTGGAAGGACAAATACTGAAGCTCAAGCTCAAGTACTTTGGCCACCAAATGAGAAGAGAGGACTCACTGAAGAAGACCCTGATGCTAGGAAAGATCGAAGGTAAAAGGAGAAGGGAGCTATAGAGAATGAGATAGCTAGATGGCATTGTTGACACAGTGACCATAAATCTGGGCATACTTCTTAGGATGGCAGAGGACAGAGGAGCTTAGTGTGCTGTGGTCACAAAGGGTCAAACTCAGTTGTGTGACTAAAAAACAACAAAGTCCAACAAAAAGTAGCATTCCTAAACTTGATTGATCTTATCATCTCTGGTCCAAGATACCAATATCTCAGATGTTTTTAAACCAATTTTATCCTGGCTCCTCACATGTTCTTCTAGTTTGGAATTCATTGCTCTTTTCCTTGCCTGCTTTAGAAGCTCATTGTTTATACAGTATCTCTGATTTGATGCCAGGCTCTTTGCTGTGGTATACTTAAAGTTTCCCTCATCATAGGGAGGAACTGCAGTCATGGACTGCTTTCTTATGTCCTTCCATCTGAGAATGTTCTGCTCTTCTTCACCTTACCTCACATCAAGGCAACAGATCATTAATTTGGAGCAGCACCAGGGGAGGGCTCCAACTAACAGGCAAACTCATTACATGCACAGTCCTTTCACATTACCCAGAATTTGAAATTCTTCTTACTCGCCTTGGGAAAAGGTGAACATAAATTCTCAGAAGATCAAAGGAAAGTTCATCCTTTTTGCAGGAAGAATTTCTCTATCTGGACATAGATTAATAATGAGCAGAAAAACCATCTGAGCAAATCCGCAAGGCAAAGAAAGTTAGGTTCCAGTTACACACTACATTCATTACACACTTCACTAGCATTTCATAGATTAAGTTGGTTGGACTTGTCATAGCACTAAGGAGAAATGTGGGAAGATATTTTTCTGGACTACAGCTCCAAGAATCCTTCAGCCAGCAGAGCCAGATAATTGTTGAGTTGTCGAGGTCTCAGGGTACAGCCAGAAGGAGGATCCAAGGGGCTGAAATGCCATCTTCTATGCAAAATCAAACTTTTTCCTCTAGTTTCATTTGCTCTGAGATTTGTGTCCTGGCCTTGAAACCCTGAAAAACAGCAGTTCCCTTAGATGCCAAATGGAGTCTTGAAGTGTAGCAGAGGTAGGTAAAGGTAAAGGTCACCCTTGCTCAGAAGCCAGTCGTATCCAACTCTAGGGTTCAGTGCTCATCTCTGTTTATAGCCAAAGAGCCAGCACTGTCTCCGTCTGCAGACATTTATGTGGACATGTGGCAGGCATTACTAAACATCGAAGTGTACAGATTTATCTACTTGCAATTTCTTGCTTTTGAACTGGTAGGTTGGCATGAGCTGGGACAGAGATGGGAGCTCACTCCATCATGCAGCACTTGGGTCTTGAACTGCTGACCTGGCAACCTTCCAGTCATGAAGTTCAGCATCTTAACCACTAAGCCACTGCAGTCCTAACCAGAAGCTGACTTAGGAGGATATTACCATAGTCCTTGCCTCTCCTGAACCCTTGGTCTATTTCCCAAATCCTACTCTGAGAACCTTTGGAAGAAAAGGAGAAGAAAAAGTCAGAGTGGGTTGGCAGAGCAGATGATATGGTCCTCCTCACTTCTTGCACCGGAGACTGAAACTTCATGAGCCACTTTAGATTAAAAACAGAAAGTTCTTTCCAGTAAGCATGAAGATGACACTATCTGCTCCTTTTTATTTCTCATATAGCTTGAGCCATTTTTAATGTCCAATAGCACCTCATAATCACAAGAAACCAAGATGAGATCAAAGAGAAAGAAAAGGATTCCTCTTGCTAAGAACTTTCCTAAATAATGGCTGTTCTAAAAAACAAATCATGTCAGAAGCATATAAAGGTGCTTTTGGGGTTGAAAGGATTTTTGCTGGACAATCTCCACTCAGGGGATTCCCAAATGAAGCTCCTTTCATATCCCAAGATATTTTCCCACTGAAGTGGTGCCGATTTATCTACTTGCAGTTTCTTGCTTTCGAACTGCTAGGTTGGCAAGAGCTGTGACAGAGATGGGAGCTCTTTCAGTCATGCAGTACTTGAGCCTTGAACTGTTGACTTGCTGACCTTCCAGCTAACAAGGTGAGCTTCTTAACCACTGAGCCACCGCAGTCCCACAAATAACAGCTGTTGCTGTCATGCATTGTAAAGTTGCCTCTGGCTTATGTCTACCCTATGAATGAGCAATCCCCCAAATTTCCTGTCCTGAACAGCCCTGCACAGTTTTTGTAAACTCAAGGTTGTGGCTTTCTTGATGGAGTCAATACTCCTCATATTTTGGGCTTCCTCTTTTCCTGCTGCCTTAAACTTTTCCCAGCTTATTGTCTTTTCCAGCAAATCTTCAGGCACAGAACAGTACCATTCACATAGCACCATGCAGAGAAAGACACCAAGAAAGGGGAAATTTCAGCTGCTGAATTCTTTTTTCATTAATCCTTACCCAAATACAAAACAACAGTTGTGGATATATATTTTTTGACACATGTGAATGGTAGTGAGCACAAGAAAGTATTCTGTAGACCAGTGGTTCCTAATGTGGGGCCCATGCTCCACAGGGAGACTTCAATTCCCAGAAGCCTACGTCAGTACATTGGCTGATCAGTGCTTCTGGGAACTGAAGTCCAAAAGTGAAAGGTTTGGAAACACTGCTGTAGAGTGTAGACCATCTTGGCTGGTTCCATTGGTGTTATCAATATTTAGTCTGCCCTTTGCTATGTACTGCTGACAACATGGCCACAATATTGTGGAGCAATGTCAGGCCAATTCCTGTTTTTTTTAATTGTCCTCAATATATCCCACATTCATATATCAATTATTTTTCCAATGAATTGAATTTGTTCCTTAGATATTAACTACCAGACCCTTTGCAGTGCAGCCAGTAAAACTCGCTCTCCCCTATTTGTGCAACCTGACTCTCCCTCAACAGCGTAGGGCCTTTTCACTTGCAAGGTTTAAAACCTTTTGCCCTCTGAGCTCTTATTTCGGAGATTCAATAAAGTCCCATATGGTGAGAGGTTGTTTCTTTGTGGGGCCAAATGTGCTGAATCAGTTATCCATGTTCTTTTCTTCTGCCATTTTTATAAGGAAATCCACCTCAATTACCTGGACTCCATCTTAACCAAATTTAGTGGACTCTTAGATTCCTTTAGACTGCTGCTTCTCTTGAACAATGGCTCCACCGATTATATGGGCTGAGTGGCTACCTTCCTGCCATGTGCTATCTGACTTTGACCATTCAGTGGGAGATAGTGATCCTTGGCTTTCCATGTTTTAATTGTACCACTTCTCATTTTCTTAACCATTTTTGATACCGTTGGCACTTGTACTGCTGTTGTAATGGCAATAAAGGTTTATGTATCTATGTATCTATGTATGTATCTATTTACTGTATATGTATTCATTCCAAGACTCACTTGTTTTTCTTTCTGGCCACCCAGGGCCTCTACAAAATTCTTCTCCAGCCCCATATTTAAAACAAATCTGTTCTTTTTCTATCATTTTTATGCATTGTCCAGTTTTCACATCCAAATATAGCAATTAAAAGTACTATACAATAGTTTGGATGATCTTGGCCTTGGTCTCCAGTGATACATCCTTATCTTGTGTTGAGATGTTTGTAAACAAATACCAAAGATTCTAAACGATGGGACATAGGACATTTTAACAAGTAGCCATCCCACAGGTGAGGTGTCACCAATGAAAAAGCCCTGCTCTATATGGTATGAGCTTCTGTCATTCAAAAAATTCTAGAGTAGAAGTTCAAACAATACATTGAATATCGAGGAAGAAACATATGCCAGTAGCATTTCAACTGATGGCTGTCATCTTCAAGATTTGTGTGACAGTCAAAAGAGGGAAAAACTTTCTAGTGGCATGTCTCAACCAATCATCTTTCAACATGGGGACAGCCTATCAAAAGATAGCAGATGACCCTTGAACGTTTCACTAGGGCCATCCTATGAAAGAGAAAAGATTGAATTAGGTAAATGGGGTAATCTCAGGAGTCTTCAAGATTAGAAAAAAAACTAGAATGGGGCTATGAGATGCTTTCAAATGGAAAGAAAAAGAAATTTATCCCTTCTAGAAAAAGTAGAGTATTAGTGAGCAGCCTTAGGCTATTATCAGTAATACTGACCTTCTTGAAATTTCTTCTTCTGAATCCTTGCAACTTTTGTGTATAATGTTCTGTGCGTCGAACTGAAAAATTATCCAGCTTTTAACCTTTTCAGAATGAATTGCAATAAAAATAATATCATAGGCATTACCTCAGTATAGGTTTCATCAAGAAGAAGAAGAAGAAGAAGGAGGAGGAGGAGGAGGAGGAGGAGGAGGAGGGATATCCACTGTAGTGAACCAGGGGCTTAAAGGCTTTCAAAATCACACCAAATGATAGGCTACCACCATTATCATTGATACAAACAACCCAAAAGAGTAAATGAAGTGGTCTTATTAATAGTATGACTTGTGTTTTTAGTAACACTTGATTGTAACAATTGGTAAGCCATCCTTAATTCCTTTTCTACAGTGATGGGATGCAACAGGTTCGTACCAGTTCACCAGAACCGGTAGTAACTTTCCCCAGTGTCCTGGAGAACCGGTAGCAGCTTTTGGGGGCAACCACCTTCGGGGCTTACCTTTTCACTGGTTCCCCCACTGTGCATGTGCGCCAAGCACTTGGTGTGCATGCATGCCTACAGTGCTTGGCGCGTATGCACGACCTCCTTGCTGTCCTCCCAAGTGGGGAGGAGGAAGAGAAGCTGCTAGCCTGAAGCTCTCTATAGCCTGCTCCCCAGGGTAAGTGACTCACCTTTGGATGTGGTGTGTCTGTGTGTATTTTAATGTGTATTCAATACCTTTACCTATATTGACGTACTACCACAGTTCCTAAAAAGTTCCTAAAAAGGCCTGCCGGCAGCCTGGCTTGAGGTTTTTAAGCAATGTCTTGGAGTTACCTCATCAATAAGCTACACCTGTGCTGTTCCAATTGCTGTTCCAATTGGAGAAGCCTTAAGGAGATACAGCTGTTTTACATTTACATTACGGTATATTGTCCTAGAGCACTGGTACAATGACCATATCCATCTTGCAACATAGTGCTGCCCAGGCACTTATACTAACAGGTAAGTGACAGGTTTGCAATTGGGGTCGGTTGATTTGTGTGTGTGTGTGTGTGTGTGTGTGTGTGTGTGTGTGTGTGTGTGTGTGTGTGTGTGTGTGTGTGTGTGTGTGTGTGTGTGTATGTGTATTTTAATGTAATTTTTATTTATTTATTTAATTTATTTACGGATTTGTGTTGTGGGTGGGTGGGTTTAGGTGTGTGTGTGTGTGTGCGCGCGCTTATTTTTATTTTATTTTTTTATTTTTTATTTTTTATTTGGCCCTTCCCATGATGTCATGATGTCACAACATTAGCTCCGCCCACACTGATGACATCACGGTAGGGTAGTAAAATTTTTGACAACCCACCACTGCTTTTCTAGGAGAAAAGTGACACAGCTAGAGTCGCCCCAGTGGAACTTATAGAGGAGTCCATTCATCAAATCCCCAATGATTTGGTGAGTCCCTAGGTATTTTATTTCCCAGTGTTTTTAACCCTCAGTCCCTATATCAGGAGAAAGGTGTCATGGAAATTAATTAAACAAACAACAAAACAAACAGCTGAATAGGAAAAGGTCTCCGTGAGCTTTTCGTGTTCTGATTTGTTTTGGAAGAGAGAGAGCAAATTAAATGAAATAGCTTGACATGTTACATGTGGTGATAAAATTGAACGATGAGTGGTGATAAAATTGAATGGAAAATAAAATATTATCCTCATGAGCAGAGGGGAATTTTTCAATGATTTCATTAACACAGATTTGGTAAAAGGATGACTGTTTTAATCAGACATCTAGGATGTATGTTATGGAGCAGAGCTTTGGTTTTTATTTCTCAGTCTGCCTTCAAAACATTATTTAAAAGCAGAGTTTTATCATTAAAATTGGAATTGATCCTAGACTACATAAACAATCCATAAAAACAGCACTTTTCCTCCTAAAGCAAAAGGTCTCTTCTCCAGAAGTCTAAAATAATTATAATTGCACAATCTGTTATTGTGGTAGATGTTATTTCCCCCGCTCTTTCTACAGTTCATTTCAAAAGATTAATTTGAGAGGTAATGAGTTTCCATTCCACAAGCAATAAAATGAGAAAAATAATGACAATTAAAAATGCCCTTTAGGGGGGGAGAAAATACCCTCGTTTCTTTCTTTGGAGGATCTGTGGTTTTCATGAAATGACGTTGATGTGGGTTTAGCCAGACAACTGAGACAGCAGATGTTTGAAAATGTCAATAAGGTGGTTTTGTTGTTGTTCAGTAGCACAGTCGGGTCTGACCCTTTGCAACCCCATGGACTACAGCATGCTAGACTCCTCTGTCATCTGCCATTTTCCCAGGCCTGTGCTGGCTACCATTAGAGGGTGGGGGACAGAGAGGGGGGTGGTGCCTAGTGGGAGGTTACTGCATGACGGTTTGAGCACCCATCTCATCTCCCAGCTCCTGCCAACCTACCAGTTTGAAAGCAAGAAATTGCAATTAGATCAATAGGGACCACTTCAGTGGGAAAACATCTTGGGGACTTGAAAGGAGCCCCACTCAGCCATCCCCTGAATGGAGTTTCTCCAGCAAAAATCCTTTCAACCCAGAATAATTTCTAACAAGAAATTATTATTATTGACCCAGAGAGTAAATGAGTGAGCAAGCGAGCCAGTGTGTGTGAGAGTGCTCAAAAGTGCAGGAGTGGGAGAGGGAGAGAATGTGTGTCTGTGTGTCTGTCCTCACATAGTGCACATGCCTCTCCCCCTGGCCCGCCCCAGGGTAAGAGAGGCCAAGCTCTTGGGAGTGTTTTAAAGAAAGTTTTATTGTGATTTTATGAGCTGTAAGCCACCCTGGGTCACCTTGGTGAGAAGGGCAAATGATAAATATGAATAATAATAATTTAAAAAAAAATTAAGCTGAGGCAATTCCTGCCCCTGTCCTCTCCTCCTCTCTGGCTCGCTTGTGGGACGTTGCGCACGTGCTCAGGCATGCGTACACACACACATACACACACACCTGGCTGCTCAAGCAGAGAGACAGAGAGAAAGTGGCTTGAAGCTAGTCCTTCCCAGGCACTGAGAATGAAACCGCTTGAGGGCCATGTGATTGGGCTACGTAGTCAGTGGTGGGTTTTCAAAAATTCTACTACCACACCGTGGGCAGAGCCTAATTTGTGGGCAGAGTCAACCGTGTGGGTGGAGCCAATGTTGTGGGCGGGACCATGTGACCTGGTGGGTGGGGCCAAACTTGGTCATGTACACATAAAAATACAAATTACATAGACATAAAAATGTACGTCAAACCACATATAATACACATTAAAATAAATACACATTAAATAGACATAAAAACACATAAAAATACAAATTAAATACAAAAAAACACATAAAACAACACATTAAAAATAAATACACATTAAATACACATTAAAAAGACATAAAAACACAAAAATACAAATTAAATACACATACAAATACAAATTAAATACGCATAAAAATACACATTAAAAATAAATACACATTAAATACACATTAAAATACACACTCACACCCCACACCCAAAGGTGATTCACTTACCCAGGGGAGCAGCCTATAGGAGCTTCAGGCTAGCAGCTACTCTTCCTCCTTCCCGCTTGGGAAGACAGCAAGGAGACCGTGCATACGCGCCAAGCACTGTAGGCGCACATGCACACCAAGCGCTTGGCATGCATGTGCAGTGGGGGAACAGGCAAAAAGGTAATCCCCCGAGGTGGTTCCCTCCAAAAGTTACTACCGGTTCTGGTGAAGTGGTGCGGACCTGTAACATCCCATCACTGGCTATGTCCCTTTCAAACTCAGCTCCTCCAACCACCCTCTTGCCTTGAAGCACCTCCTGATTGGTGCACTAAGGCAAAAGCTGCCTGGTAACAGCTTACATCACTGGCTACACAAAGGTGCACCATTGGTATAAAAAAAAAATTAAATTAAAAAAATTAAAAATTAAAATTCTGCCCATGCCTTGAGGTGCAAAGTTGCTAGGGCAGGGTGGGATGCTGCCTAGAAGCCTGATACCCCCCGTATGGGCCTGCATCCTCTGTAGTCCATCCAGATCTTGGCCAACTGCCATCTAGCCATCTCATCCTCTACTGCCTCCTCCTTTTGTATTCGATCCTTTCCAGCTTCAGGGCCTTCTCTTCTCATTTGGTGGCCAAAGTACTTGAGCTTCAGCTTTAGTATCTATCTTTCCCAGAAGCAGTCAGGGTTGATTTTCTTTAGGATTGACTGATCCTAATTATCTCCTTGCATTCTGGGGGACTCTCAAGAGTCTCCTCCAGCACCACAGTTCAAAGGCGTCTATTCTTCTGTGCTCAAACTTCCTTATGGTCCAGCTCTCACAGCCATACTGGGAAGACCATTGCTTTAACTATGCAGACTTTTGTTGACAGGGTGATGTCTCTACTTTTTATTATGCTGACTAGATCTACACCCAGTGCAACCTCCCTGACTCTTCCCTTAATACCCCAATTTTTATTTTTATTTTAAAAAGTCCCTTGTGCTAAGTATGGGTGTGGAGAATTTTTAAAAATTTCCTCACCCATCCCAATCTATTTTATGGCCAGGACAGATACCCAATGTGGCCAGAAGGTATCCAGTGTGGTGTAATGAATAGATTTAGAATAATAGACTAGGAATCAGGAGATCTGAGTTCAAATCTCCACTCAGTAACAGAAACTGGGGACAAAACAGGTAAAACCACTCCTTAAAAATCTCACTCACATTATACATCCTTTTTGGATCACTGTAAATCACTCATGACTTGGCAGCACATAACACATACAGTGCAAAAGTGACTCATTGATTTTGACACAGGATTAAATTTCTGTTACAGAGTTTACCAATTAAGTAGTTTAATTAAAATCATTACGAACTGTGGCTCAGAAGAATGGCTCCCTTTAGTGAGTAGTGATGTTGATCTAATCCATGGACTTCCCTTTAAAGCTCAGAAAATTCAAGATATTAATCACATTTTTTATCCCTTTCTTCAAAAATTTGGGTTTGTTATTATAAGAAATTAATAATTTCCCCTTCCCATTCATGTCATTTTTTTACATCTAGATAGATAGATAGATAGATAGATAGATAGATAGATAGATAGATAGATAGATAGATAGATAGATAGATAGATAGATAGATAGATAGATAGATAGATATTATGACCAGAAATACGTACTATATGTAAATACTTATTTGAAGCATAAGAGCTTAGCTGATCACAGGAACCACAGACAATACAAACAGTTAGATGCTATCACACATTACACACTCAATACAAAGTATATCAATACAGGCATCAGTATTAAATAAACAAACTTCACAAGACAAGCAGCCAAAATATCACACAATTTGCTATATGTCATATAATGCCCAATTGATAACCTGATTTAGAACAGGTTCAAATGTATGACTTTCTACAAGTGTAGAGAAGACCTGCCTTTGATATCTGACTCTGGAGCCAGAGTCTGAGAGTTTAATTCCCTACTGTGCCACCTGGGAGATGAGCCAGCCTGTGTTGTCGTGGGCAAACTTTAGGATGCTACCAAAAATGAAATCGTAAGCCACATCTGAGTATTCTCTACCTAGAAAACCTTGGAAATGTTGCCACAAGTCAGAATTCAGCTGATGACATGTAATGAAGCACAATCTAAAATTGCAACACAACTTTAAAAAATCAGTTCATGCTGGATAGTGTCATAGTTTAAACATCTGTCTAAGGAGCCGTAGGTTGACAGTTTGATTCCTCACTATGCCTCCTGACAGGGGTGGGACTTAAATATCCATAAGGTCTCATGGGACTCTGCCATTCTAAGATCGGTCCTAACCAGGGCTCATGGTTGACTCAGCCTTCCATCCTTTTGAGGTCAGTAAAATGAGTACCCAGCATGTTGAGGGGAATTGATACTTAACCTGTGAACCACCAAGAGAGTGCACTAAGCAGGCCATAATGGTGGTTCCCCCCACCATAAACGGTGTCATAAAATGCATCCACAGATGTCGTAAATGCATCCAGTTCCGGTGGTGACAGTGATACGGGCCACATGAAATGGTGCTATAGGCTAGGTCTGGCCCAGAGGCCATAGGCTGAGAACTCCTGGTCTATACATATATCACCATCTATGGATATTCTCTCCTTAATTTAGGGAGGAATTCTAATTTGAATCATAAAAGATTAATTTCCTTGCTTTGCTTAGCTGCTAGCAACTGTTTTGAAAACAAGGAAGTCAACTCTTGTTCTCTCAGTGGCTATTAAGAGTTTGGCATATAGATTTTCTGGAAAGGCTAATGTTTCAAATTCATTCCCATGTCAGGATTTGAATGCATAGAGTGCTGAAATAATTAAGGGAAGACGGTTATCATAAAAAGAAATTGTGCTGGGCTGGACACATCTCTCGAATGACAGATGGGCATTGGACAGCAGCAAGCAGCAGTCACCAAGTGGTATCCCAGAGGAGTAAAAAAAACCCACAACCATTGGCATCCCCCCCCCTCCAAACAAAAAAGATGGGAGGACCCAATTGTGAAACGTTTTGGTTGAACCTGGAGAAGACATGAAAAGCGAGTTGCAACCAATAGGAACTCACCCCCTGATAGTCTGGTTATTAAGGAAAATAAAGCTGAAAAATCTCTCTCTTGCATCCTCTCCAGGTGAACCTTGGAAGGTTTTGGGACCACAAAATGATCTTAACACATAGGGATTTTATCTGAGATTAGCAACTAGAAAAATAAAGATATTGGGAAAGTTTCCTTAGGAGTACAGCTCCCCAGGTATCCTTATATTAGCATGTGTCTGGACCTAGGTGGCCTACAAATTAGATTTGGGCCCTGACTCAAGATGGCTGATGGTCTTGACCCAATAGTCCCTACTCTTTGATCATGAGCTGCCTATACTCCCAGCTTTTTGGACTTCATTTCTTGTAGAGACATCAACGGCCTTTAAGAGGAAGATAAAGTCTGCCTACATGAACATCGTATATTTCCTTTCTCTCCTCTGATGGCTTGTTCAATTGTTTTCGCTGTTTGATTATCTTGTTTTTTTAATGAGATGAGATCTGTTCTCTTTTTTCAGCAATTTCTCTCAAACATGTACATGTTTGCACACATGTTTCAAAGCATCTCTTTTGACAGAATATTTTTGCCCCATGAACAAAAACATGTTGAAGCAGAATACTATGAACTTTTGAAATGCTTATATTTTTCTCTGAGTAATTTTCAATTGTGCATTTTTTCCCTAGAAGAATCTCCAGATCTCTACGACTGTAAGATTTCTGGAATGCAAATTGCATTCCATGCACAGAATTTGCTAACTGGGACATGCCATTTGAATCTCGGTTTTAGAACAGTTTCCTCACACATCCGAAATCATGAACTAGTATGGCCAGCCAAGAAGCAACATTTTTTCTGACGCACCATAGCTGTAGTTTCCTCACTTGTGGAACAGAAACCTCTGACCAAGAATAACAAAAATGTTATCTGATGTTGTGACGCACAACAGGAAATGACTTAAATAGATCATTTGCCACTAGCAAGGGCCTAAGAAGCAAAATATGTCAAGAGCAAAAACTTTTTCGACATTGACACACAATATTTCCTGACATCTTGGATTTCAGTCACTGGCACAGAGTCTATGAGATTCAGATCTTCTTTACCTGCAGCCAATAGTCCACTCCTATCTACTGATTTTTGTTTCCTTTCCAGCCAAGCGTTTCCTGAAATGGGAAAATGCATTATGGTAACATTTGACATTTTATGTCTCCACATTTCTTCAAGTAAATGACTTAACTAGGTCATGAGAAGTATTGCTGAGGGCAGCTTGGGACCTGTGTAGATGAGACTCTTACAGTCAACAAAAACAATTTATGTCTCCCCTGTTCCATGCGCACAGCAATATTGGAAGGGAGGGAGGATAACAATTGGCTGGAAATGACTTCCCAGAAAGCTGTGTTAAGCGCAGATCCAATAGACCTCACAAATGATAAATATCCAAGTGCTAGAGGTTATTCACAGTTCTAAAACTGTTTGTAGCTCTGTGGCTAGAGTAGTCCCACTGGTGTTAATCTTCATCAGATGACTTGGACTTGGTTATCGCATCAGTTTATGTCTGTGCTACCATAGACTCCAGTGTTGTACAGAAGAAAACCACAGCTCTTTTGCAATGCTTTTCCGTTGCAGTCCTGAACTCACTTGATAGCAACTATCACTCAAATGAGTGGGGTTCTTTCAGAGAAAGCATTTATCGGTATTTATTCTCCTGCAAAGAGCTGATGCCTGCCGACCATGTCTGCCCCACTTCTTCTCCATGTATGACTGTTAAAACATGCATGTACTATTTTATGAACAATCCTCAAATGACATCCTGAATAGGTCAGAGCCTTGATGAGGCATGGAAGCTTGAACGGTCTAACTAGGCAGTGTTGTCTATCTCTTGTCAATGATGTTAGGCTGGGACTAAGACTCATCAAAGCGTCCTCCATCAGATCCCTTGGGCGAGGTGAAAGTGAAGGGCCCACGTCATGGTCCACCTAGCCAGTGGGTGACATGATATCTGAATGGCTAAAAAACTGCATGGAAATGGACTTGATTTCCCAAGTCCATTTACATATGTGGAATGTCATTATGGAGATGTCTACTAATGCACGGACTCCTTGTTGAATAACAACTCCTCACATGACAGTAGGTAGAAGAGGGGGTTTCCCCCTTCATTTTTGGAGACCTCGGTCCCAAAGAATAAGCTAAGATTTGGATGAATAAACATATTCAGAAGAGGACAATAAAATTTGACTTGAGATGACAGAACTTTGGAATAAAGAAATGAGTAGAGACTTAAAGGTTTCCTACACAGGCATAATGTGCCTGTGCCCCAAACCAACACTTTGAGCCTCTGTAAAATAAATTTTAAAAACTATTTGCATACAAATCTCAACTGCATTTTGCCACCCAATCCACCCCATGAAGCAAATAACACAGGGCACTTTATTAATAACACAACAATACAATATTAACATGACCTGCAATGGGGCACCCTAGTAGGTAAATGGTATTATCTTATGGGTGTATCTACCCATATCCAGATTATTGATTATCACCTTGTATGGAGTGATGATGTCTCAATCCATACCTCTTAGATCACAATTTCCTTCAGGCCAACAAGCCTGCTCACTTGTAACTGAGGGTTTCTACCTACATCTCCAGACCCTCTGTCCTTTTGTTATGGTGAGGAACCCCCATTACGTTTGGTCAATTAACATAGTTTTGATTACCATTTACCCCACTACCACCACCAAGGATGCTCCTTTACAGACAGACACCCCCACCTCAAGCTACTAATTTGGCTTTGATGCCCCATCACAGTTCATTGAGGAATGTTTGTAAACCTTCCTCTAATAAATGTACTTCATCCTGCCAGTAAAGGCCAGGAAATTCAATCTTGAATTTGGGATGCTCAATAACTGCCACCCCTACATAGATCAGATAAGCAGGCAGCCAATTAGCCCAGGCCCGAGGAGGCTTTTTTCTCCTGGTGAACTCCTTGTCCTTATCCTTATCTTTCTCTGGCTTGTCCAAATCCCTGTTAAGCAGGGAAAATATATCTACATATTCGCCTTGCACGATTTTGTCCCTCAAGACTAGGAGAAGATGGTCACCCAACGGTAGGGACTGGTTCTAGACATAGGAACCTGCCCTGGCATTTTTTATGGATCCTTGTTAAATATGCCTTGTAAAGTGGTTTGACGTCAGAGGACCTTGCAAGGTGTCATCTGGAGAATTACAGAGCAGGAAACTCAAGGTATTACAGAGAAAAACTCAGGATAATAAAATCCCACCATGACAAGCTGCTGTCGGCAAATGATACGGCTTACATAATGTTTTATCAATACCATTCCTGAAACGAAACAGATGATATTTTTCCCAACTTCTGGCAGGTGCCTTTATTCTGTGATTCACCTTGTCAATTTGAATGGGATTCTGTCAGAAGTTGTGTTAATTGTAGGGTAGGAGAAGATAAATGTGGAAGATTGTGAAGAAAATTGGTTATACTGGTGAAACATTAATGAGATGAAAAGAAGGAAGGCCAGGACTTAATGTTTTAAAAGTACAGTGTTATTATTTTTGGAATAGTAGTTGTGTTAGTCTGTGTTTCAAGCATAACCAAAGCAAAGCAAAACAAAAACATTCTAGCACTCTAAAAACTAACTGCTGTTTTTTTATATTAGCTTTCATGGATCAAGTCCACTTCGTCAGACATTGGAGTAAGACTTCATGGCATCAATTTATATACATCAGGCACAGGAAAGTTGGTTAACATAACAGAGAAGTATACAAATCAATATGCCTTTTTACAACTTGTAATAACAGAAGATCTCTGGTAGTTATTTGGATTACTTGTAAATTCTCGCCCTATTGAATAACAAATAGTAGGAGGATACAAGACGAACAGCTGGCATTAAAAATTTGCTAATGAGTTTAACCTTCAGCATCTATCTACAATTGTGTAGTTCATCCTTTGTTCTGTGAGACACCCTAAATGTTGTGAAAAAAATTCTACTGGAAAGTTTCTGTGAAGCTGGTATAACAACATATATAGTGGCATATAACAACCTGTGTATCAAATTTGATAATAATGTCCCAGAAACCCTTGACTAATTTTCAAACCTTTGAAATGGGTGTCCAGGCTATGGGTGTATTTTATTTCTATTCTCTCTCTCTAGATCCTTGTTTATGTTTAAAAAATTATGTATCAGCTAGTTAATTGCCTTCCTTCAGCATTCCTTTTTCAGAATTAATCTGATGTCTGCTGCCAGCTTGGATGAGTTTGTGAGGGTATTCACTGCTGAATCAAGGCCAGTTTGGGGACCCTGGGATGGCCAAGAGCCACACAAAGGGCCAAAAATCCTAGAAACTATTGGAAAACAAAGAGTGGCTGGAAGTCTATCTCTGGATTTGATAAATGGTTTTGGGAGGGGTAAACAGTGCAGCGATAACCTGCAGCTACTTACAAACAAATCACTGCTTGGATGCTTCCAAGAATAGCAAATTATACCTCAGCATTATTTTCCTTCCAGGGGTGGTCACCTACCCCCACTCACCCCCACCATTGATGCTGTTACTATTTGCCATCAGGAATGAGCAGGGGACAGTAGAGCTACCTACTTTTCATCCCTGAATGTGAGATATTTATTTACCCCATTGGGCAAAAAGCGTTAATGAAAGATGACCTGAGGCTGTGCACTTCTTCTTCTTCTTTTTCAAGTGCAGTATCCATGCTGAATGTTGTCTGTCATCATGGTGAAAGCCTTCCTCTTCTTAACTTCATGGAACATTTCCTCTAAAGATATTCCACACCAGTCTCTCAAGTTTTTAGCCATGAGGTCCATCTACATCCAGTGCCTCTCTTCCCAAAGATCTCCCCTTGCATAAAGAGTTGGAGTATGATATGGCCAAGTGTTTGGAGCTTTCTTTGTTTAATTGACTTTGCTTAAAGAGCAGACATGCCCCTGGACCCTGATACTCAAGCATCATCCTACACTTCACTTTAGAGTTGTAGTCATCAACCTCTAACCCAACCTGTGGCCTGTGGGCCAGATGTAGCCAATGGCACCATTTGATGTGGCCCCTAATGTCTTCACCACACCAGGAAGTGCCATGTGATGTAGGAAGGGCAAAATGTCTGTCTAGTCCCCGAAGCTGTCTGAGGGAGCGTGACCCGGCCTGCAGCTTAAAAAATTTGAGAACTCCTGCTCTAACTCTTGAGATGTTTTGAGCTTCCATAATACCTAAACATTGGCTATGTCGTCTGGAAGCTGAACTGGAATCATTGTTTTATTGCCTGCAGACAAGAAGCTAGGTTGGCCAAATCCTGTCATAATGTCATGCCTGGCAAGGAGATGTTAAATTTTTAAATTTTGTATGCCTGAGCAATTGCAGCAAAAGCGATCCATCGCTCTCCAACACCTGCTTGCAGGTTCTCCAGCGAGAGAGCCTTTTGACCTGATCATTCAGAGCTGTTCTTATAAACTCACAACATAATTACTAGCATACTTTGATCTTTCATGATGGCTGCTGAAATGATAATAATTACACTATTAGTAATAATAAATAAATTTAGTGTCAGAAATTACTCTGGGTTGAAAGGATTTTTGTTGGAGAAACTCTGCTCAGAGAATGCCCTTATGAGGCTCCTTTCATGTCCCCAAGATTTGTTGTGCAGCACTCAGGTATCAAACCCCAACCTTACAGTCTTCAGGCTCAGCATCTTAACCACTAAGCCACCGCAGTGCTTGTAACAGAAGGGACCTGCCTCTCAGGTAGGCCCCAACGTTCTTCTGGGTTGCAGCTCCCTGGTTGGACAACCCAGGCCTCGGACATGTGTAGAAAAGATAGCATTACGCCAAATAACCACTCCAAGTTTCTTCAAGAAATATATTGAATGCATTGTAACATACCGGATACAGCTCATCAGCAAGCATTTCAAATCAGAAATTAACCATTAACGGTTCCAGGGAAAGCACGCTGGGCCCCCTCCTTCCACAAGTCTCACATTTTGCAGAATGGCTGCACAGCATTCCAGGGAAAGGAAATGTGTACAGTATGTGTGTGTGTGTGTGCGCGCGTCACTGGGTTACACCTCTGGCTCTCCTCCTTAGGGATTCCATCTCATGATCTTATAGCAAGGGATGTCAATCACATATTCACTTTCATTTTTGCAATTCCATGTGGTTCAAATTGTTTTGAATTCTTCTTTCTCCCCCAGATCCAGAATCGCCATTTTAAGTGTACTAAAACTCAATTAAGTAGGTACAAAGCTAAGAGAAAAAGCACCTTTTAAAAAGGGGCCCCTTATATGACAGTGCTGCACTATTAGTAATTACACTATGTTAGTAATTACAGTATGACAAACAGGCAGTTATTCCATCAGGTGTATAAGTAAACACAGAGACTTTCTGTGTTTATGTAGATCTTAGTAATCAAGTATGAAGATTATACAATACACTGAATGTTGATAAACTGATGAAGTTTCCAGAGGGCAGATGTATCAATCTAGTTTCTTGCAGCAAAACAGGAACCGGTCATATGGCACTGTTAAGACTAAGAGATGTTGTTAGAATGTGAAATATTGTCACATGGAGCTCAATGTGTGCGCATCAGAGGAAGTGGGCTGTGTGCCTATAAAATCTCATGCTACAATAAATCCTTTAATCTTAAAAGTGTCATATGACTTATTCTTATTTTGTTGTAAGAGACTGAATTAATATATCGGTTCCCTGGAAATCACATCAGTTTATCAACATTCAGTGTCTTTTTTACCATTATAATTCAGGGAATCTTGTTCTATAGGAAAACATGCAAAGGGATGCCAGGAACAACAGAAATGTTTTTAAAAGAATCATCACAATAGCTATGTGATCCATAAATAGTTACAATCATCAGCTTTCTTGTCTGAGAATTCTGCCTCAAGCATGGATGTTATACAATTTGAGGAAATAATGAAGAAGCAAAATGTTCCCCAAAGCCAAAAAATAAAATAAAAAATCACTGTCCAGATGTAGAAACAGTGATAGCTCATTGCCTGCCACCCCCAAGTGAAGAGATGGACACATGTCATGGGTTCAAACATGGGCCACTTTATTAAGCCAAAATAAGTTGTTGCAAACTTTTGCACTGGGGACTAAGTAGTCCGGCTCCAGGATAATAACTCGGGTCAATACCAGAGAATTTGGATCCCAAATAATAGGCTGGACTCAATTATTCATAGGGTTCTTTATTTATAGCTCTGCGATCCTAAAATGATGATGTTATGACACAAGATTCAATTTTTATATAATAATAATAAATTTATGTCAGAGATTACTCTGGGTTGAAAGGATTTTTGTCAGAGAAATTCTGCTCAGGTGACACCCGAATGAAGCTAATTAGTAGGTGTGTTTGATCAGGAAATATATGACTTACACAAGTTCAAAATTTGAATTATATTGTTTCCTTTTATTTTGGTTATGATTAAGTTATGATTATTATAGTAAATATGAGTAAATAAATAATAAATAATAATAAATAAATAAATAAATAAATAAGTCACCTTGATGTAAATCCATTCATGCTATTCAAATAATCAGATCTACATTCAAGCAACTCAAGTGCTACACTAAGGAAATAAGAAACACGTATGCTTTGCATTCATTTGGACATAATAATTTATTATAATAATGACACTTTCTTAATTCCCATAGGCCTGAAAATCATGATTTGAATTTTGAGAGGTACGTTTTCTAATTTAGAGCTCCTCCAGATAGAGCAGTGTTACCCAACCTTTGGTTTTTGGACTTCAATTCCCAGAAGCCTAAGTTAATTCCCCAAAGCATTGATCAGCCAATGTAGTGGCTTAGGCTTCCAGGAATTGAAGTCCACTGTGAGGCATGGGCCCCACATTGGCAGCCACTGAGAAAGAGCATTTGCACCCATTTCACTCCCCAATCAAGCGTTTATCACAACAGGAATTCCTCCAATACTGGCAGTGTTTCTCTCATAATATTTTGTTCTGCTTTATAAAATGGTTCCCCAGGCCTTCTTGGCCTGTCTTCTAAGAGTAGAGTCAAGAGCTATAATGCTCCTGGTTAGAAGCTTTTAATATGCTTGTTCAAAGTATTCAATTCCCAGGACGGAATGTTTCAGTTCTCAAAAGCCTTTTGATGTGGGAAAACTCGCTGGTGCTGTTGGGTAACTCCAGGTAAGCAGAAGCCCCCTGAGGAAAATTTGCAGATTAGCACTACACTACACTCAGTAGGAAGGCCATGGTGGCTTTGTGTCTAAGATGATGAGCTTGACGACCAGAAGGTCAGCAGGTCAGCAGTTCAAAACTCGAGTGCTGCATGATGGAGTGAGCTCCCATCATCTATCCCAGCTCCTGCCAACCTAGCAGTTAGAAAGCAAGAAATTGCAAGTAGATAAATAGGCACCACTTTGGAAGGAAAGGTAACAGCATCCCATGTGCTCTGGTGTCCAGTCATTCCTGGCACATGAGCATGGAAACGTCTGCAGACACTGCCTGCAGATAGTGTTGGCTCTTTGGCAGAAAAGGGAGATGAGTGCTGCCCTCTAGAGTTGAACATACAATAGAACCCCGGACAACGTGATGACATGACGTTGTCCGGTTTTTCACGTTGTTCGATACATTGATCGAACAATGCTAAAAAAAAGCCCTGACGTCAGGAACAAACCATGCCGAGGCAAGGCTCGGCATTCCCCCTCCCCTGGGTAGGCATGCGATCGCGTGTCGTTCAGGGTTAGGGCAAGGTACAGGAAAGACCCCCGTCTCCTGCCCTAACCCCGAACGACATGCGTGCATGCTCGAAGTTGCTAAAGTGTAAGGATCTTTACCCTTTAGCAACTTCGGGCGGCTTGGAGGCTTGCGCGGTGGCGGTCAGGCGAGGATGCGGGGGACCTTCCCGCATCCTCACCTGACCGCCGCCCTGCCGCGTATGCACGCCCACGGTTCCGAAGGGGTACCCTTTCGCAACCTCGGGCGGCTTGGAGGCTTGCGCGGCGGCGGTCAGGCGAGAATGCAAGGGACCTTCCCGCATCCTCGCCTGACCGCTGCCGCGCCGCACGTGCACGCCCGTGGTTCTGAAGGGGTACCCTTTCGCAGGAAGGTCCCTCGCATCCTTGCCTGATCGCCGCCGTGCCGCGCAAGCCTCCAAGCTGCCCGAGGTTGTGAAAGGTACCCCTTCGGAACCGTGGGCATGCATGCGCGGCGCGGTGGCAGTCAGGCAAGGATGCGGGAAGGTCCCTTGCATCCTCGCCTGACCGCCGCCGCACAAGCCTCCAAGCCGCCCGAAGTTGCGAAAGGGTAAAGATCCTTACACTTTCACAACTTCAAGCGTGCGCGCGCATTTCGGTCGGGGTTAGTGCAGGAGATGGGGGTCTTTCCCGCCTCCTGCCCTAACCCCGAACGACACGCCTGCGCACGCTCAAAGTTGCGAAAGTGTAAGGATCTTTACCCTTTTGCAACTCGAAGTTTCAAAAGGGTAAGGATCCCCGTACCCTTTCCAAACATCGTGGGGCGGGCACTGGGGGGGGGGTTGGATTGGGTAGATGTTCTACCCAATCCAACTGGGGGCCCCCCACGCATACGCTTGTTCCGAATAACGTGAAAATTGCGTTATTTGATACAAGATTTTCCCGAAAATCTTGTCACGTTATGCGGTTTTCACGCTATTGGGTACTCGTGTTGTCCGGGGTATTACTGTAATTGGCTTTCTAGCAAAGGAGACCTTTACCTTTACCTTAATTGCAGTCTAGTGCAGTGATGGCAGTAAACCTTGGCATGCGAGGTGTTCTTAGACTTCAGTTTCCAGAAGCCCAAGTCAGCACTCAGGGCTTCTGGGAATTGAAGTTCAAGAAAACCTGGAGTGCCAAGGTTCACCATCACTGGTCTAGTGCAGTGTTTCCCAAATGCTGGTGTTTGGACTTCAGTTCCCAGAAGCCTAAGCCAGTATATTGACTGATCCGTGCTTTGGGGAATTGACTTAAGCTTCTGGGAATTAAAGTCCAAACACCAGCATTTGGGAAACACTGGTGCAAGGATCAGCAAACTTGGCTCTCCAGGTGTTCTTGAACTTCAATTCCCAGAAGCCCTGATCAGCAGGTGTACTGACTTGGGCTTCTGGGAATTGAAGTCCAAGAATACCTGGAGAGCCAAGTTTGAGGAACCCTCTAGTGGATAGTAGTATGGATGCCAACTTTGGTAAACCTTATGCCCTTTTGGTATCAAGCAAAAGAATGAGTACCCATGTGGAAGAGTCTTTAGTCATGAAAACTGTAGTTGGCTTTGGATGAGCTGTCAAGTATCAACTTCCTGCCCAAGAAACCTCAGTTTAACTTTGATTGTACTTTCCTCCAGCTGGCTAGGTGAGAATACATTCTGTTGCATAACTGTATGAAATGTAATGAAACAAAACACTGGATGTTTAAACATAAAAAGAGAGTGAAGTTTCCAAAACTGCTGTATGCCATTACTATAGCTTTGGGGAGTCTTGCTCTCATAACAGTGGATCCTCTATAATTTTTTTCAGGCAATTGTGCCACAAGCATGCTGCATATACATTTGGACAAATCAGATGCTTTACTTTTGGTCATCTAAGAAAAGCAGCCATTTGACTTCATCATAAGATAAGGCCAGCCCTCCTGAGGGATCATCACAAAAACAAAAAAACAAAAAGGAAAAGGAAAACAATCCCATTTTCCACACTAGGAGGGAGGATAGGTCGCCCTTGCTCAAAAGACAGCCACATTCAACTCTAGGATTCAGTGCTCATTTCTGTTTACAGCCAAAGAGCCAGTGCCATCTGTGTCTGCAGACATTTCCATGGCCATATGGTAGGCATGCCTCGATACCAAAGCACACAGAATGCTGTTTAACTTCCCACTGAAGAGGGAGCTCATTCTGTCTCAAACCGCTGACCTGCCGAACTTTCAGTCATCATGTTCAACGTTTTAAGCAATTGAGCTACTGTGGTCCCTGGACGGAGGGTAGACTACTTCTATAGACTTTCTCACACTCAGTATACCTGGGAAATCATGAAGATAAGGTGGAGGAGAAATAGAGCTAAGTATATCATTGGAGGGCTGATGATGTGGCTATGTGGGAGTACAGAATATGCTCTAGGATGTGGTCCAAATTTCAAAGGAGCTCCCCAGATGCTGAATTTATTTTGGAGATAAGGCAGAGCACCTCGATTAGCTTTTGCAAAGCTTGGCATCAGACCCAGGATGGTTTCTCTGCCCCTTCAAAACCAGAATTGTCAACATCCTTCAAATATTTATTTATTTTATTTTTTTAAGCAAACTTTTATGCCATCCTTCTCAAAAAGACCCAGGGCGGCTAACACAACTCTCAACAGTGCATATGAACTAATAGTAAGAAAGGTGGGACACTAATTCAATGAATAAGCACATAAACATCTAAATTATGTTTCACCAACAAGCCCAAAGGTAATTTGTGACTCCTTTTGAAATTACAGCCTTTTGATGTCTAAAAGAAAGTTACACTTAGACAGCATCAAGCCTTTCAGTTGGCATTCATGTCGCTGGCTCTTGAAGGGTGGGTGCCAATGATCATGGATGTTTCTCCAGGCAGTAAAAGGTAGCAGAATGCCCCCCTTAAATATTTTCCATCATTCTGTTCATTCTTCCAGCTTTCAGTCAGAATGAAAGAGAAGGGATAGTAGCATATATGGTACTGTTCCTGTTAAGTTTCAGTTCACTTTCAGGTCTTGAAAAATGAACTAAAAGAGAGTGAGAGATAAATATTTTAGGATAGCAAAACAATTGTGTTGGGGAAGAACGTGCATTTGGAGTTTTCACTGGTTGACATTTTATTCATTGGAAACTAGCATTGCAGATTTTTCTTAGAAGTCTACAGGTGGGGTGGGGGGGCTACATAAGTAACATTTTCTGACTTCAAAAGGCATCGATTGTATGATACAGTATTTCCAAATCTTTGGTTTTTGGACTTCAATTCCCCAAAGCACTGACCAGCCAATGTACTGATTTAGGCTTCTGGGAATTGAACCCCACCAGTAGAGGCAGTGACAGATTTTACTTTCCTAGAATCAAAGCTCACTGCAGATGGTGATTGCAGCCATGAAATAAAAAGGCAACTGATTCTTGGGAGGCAACCGATGAGAAACCTGGGGAACATAGTGAAAAGCAGAGACACCACATTGCAAGCAAAAATTCATATAGTCAAAGCAATGGTATTCCCGGTGGCAATGCATGGTTGTGAGAGCTGGACCATTAGGAAAGCTGAGCGCAGAAAAATAGATGGCTTTGAGATGTGGTGTTGGAGGAGAGTTTTGAGAGTCCCCTGGACAGCAAGGAGAACAAATTGGTCAATCTTAAAAGAAATCAACCCTGACTGCTCCTTAGAAGGTCAAATAGTAAAGATGAAGCTAAATTACTTTGGACATCAAATGAAAACAGAGGATTCACTCAAGAAAGCCTTGATGCTGGGAAAGGTGGAGGGCAAAAGAAAAAGGGGGCGGCCATAAATGAGATCGCTAGATGGTATTGTAAAGACAATGGGCACAGAACAGAGTGAGTTGAGGAGGATGGTGGAGGACCAGTGATGGGATGTCCCCGGTTCCATACGGTTCCCCGGAACCGGTAAGAACAATCTCGGAGGGTTCTCCGAGAGGGTAACCCATTTTTAAGGCGTCCGGTTCCGGACGCCTCACCGAAAGAAATTAAAAAAAAAAATCGGAGCCAAAATGGCTCCAATTTAGTGCGCATGTGCAGAAACTGAATCTGATGCATTGCGCATGCGTCAGATTGAGTTTCTGCACATGCGCACTAAATTGGAGCCATTTTGGCTCCAATTTTAAATGTTTTTCTTTCAGAGCCGGAGCTGCAACTTTTCGGAGCTGCTCCGGCGGTGGCGGCGGCACCAGCCCTCAGAGGAGGGTACCTCCCTCGGGGCCGCTGAGCCCCCACCGGAATGGGGGTGATGGGAGGTTGGTCCCATGGTTCCCCAGCCAGCGCCCCTTCCGAAGGCCCCGCACCAGCCTGCCTGCCCCCCTCGGGTGGCCCTGCCTGGGCGCAGCGTCATTGTCACTCACCGCAGTAGCGCTCCACCCCCACGGAGCTCACGGCCTGGGGCAGATCGGCCAGCTTGGAGATCGGCTAGCTTGGAGAAGATCCCCATAGCTGGACTGGGCTGGCTGGACCGGGCAACCGTCGGGAGGAAGGATGGAGCGGAAAGACTGGCTGGGCAGGAGCCGGGAGCGCACCTGCACGCGCGCGCCCACCCACACCCAGGCAGAGCCTCGCAGCTGCTCCCCTGCGGGGAGGTGCAGGCAGGCAAGGCTGCCTCTGAGCCTGTGCAAAGTGCTATCGCTCCTAGGGCCACGACTGGATCGGGCGCCCGTTGGAAAGACGGAGCGGAAGGACTGGCTGGGCAGGAGCCGGGAGCGCGCCCGCACGCACACGCCCACCCACACCCAGGCAGAGCCTTGCAGCCGCTCCCCTGTGGGAAGGCGTAGGCAGGCAAGGCTGCCTCTGAGCCTGTGCAAAGTGCCGATCGCTCCCAGGGCCAGGACTGGACCGGGCACCCGTTGGGAGGAAAGACAGCGCAAGGACTGGCTGGGCAGGAGCCTTTTCGGCCCGGCTGCGGCCACAGCCAGGGGCTGGAGGTGGCGGCGGTGGGAGCCAGCGGCTGCAGGTGGGGGCTCCTACAGCCGCAGCCTTCGGAGGAGGAGGCAGGTAAGTGAGGGTTTTGTATTTGGTGTGGGTGGGTGAGTGATTTATTTGTGTTTTGGGTGGGTGGTTGTATTTTCGTTTAATTTTTATTTATTTATTTATTTAAGTTATTTAAATTAATAACGGGTTTGTGTTGTAGCTGTCTGGTTGGGTGGGTGGGTTGAGTGTGTATTTTTATTTTTATTTTATTTTATTTTATTTATTTTATTTTTTATTTTTGGCCCCGCCCACAACGTCATGACGTCATGACATTGGCCACACCCATGACGTCCGTGACGTCATGGCGTGGTAGTAGAATTTTTGTCATCCCATCACTGTGGAGGACAGAAGTGCCTGGCGGACAGTGGTCCATGGGATTGCAAAGGGTCGGAATCGACTGTGCGACTGAACAACAAGTGTTCCGCAGAACATAGTTTGGGAAACGCTGGTATAATACATACAGTAATACCCCGGATAACGTTATGACTTGGTCCCACAAGTCATGATGTTATCCGATTTTTAGCATTGTCCAATGCATGCATCGAACAACGCTAAAAAAAAAAAAGCCCTGACTTCAGGGACAAACTGCTTTAAAGGCAGGCAGGGAAAGAAAGAGACCCTAACGGGTCTCTTTCTTTTCCTCCCTGCCTTTAAAGCCACCCCCCACCCGCAGCAGTCTCTGCGACTGCGATAGGGTCGGGGGAAAGGCGCGTTTTTCCCCCTGACCCTACTGTAGTCGCAGAGACCGCTGCGGGTGGGGAGGGGATTGGGTAGTTCTACCCAAACCACCCCACACCTGCAGACCATTGCCTCGGATAAGGCTAAGAATCATTATCCAGAATCGTTATCTGATGCAAGTTTTTTCCAAAAAACTTGCATCGTTATCTGATTCTAGCGTTATCCGATGCAATCGTTATCCGGGGTATTACTGTACTTGTATTTTAAGTAGCTGGTTTAGGATGTGAAGATTAATCCGATCTTTATTTGTCTTGGTGCAGCATAATTATTTTCTTGATCCAACAGCTGGAAGGCAGGTTTAAATCAGGCAAAGCATAAGCATCACAAATAAATCTATTATTTGTTTGGAGCTGCTCAAAGGAAACCAAAGTGGAATTAGTCCAATGGAAGTACTGTACATTAAAATTAATAATGTCATTTCAGTTGTAGTGTGGAAGAAAAAACACGTTTTTCCACACTGACATTTGCCAATCAACATCCATCATGCTACTAATGCAGAACTGGCAGATTGAGGTCAGATTCTGTTTATTACTGAAAGACAACTATTTGATTTGCAGAGGATTAACACATCAGATGAGGGGCTATTATAGGAAAGCCAAGATCAGATGTGTTTGGAATCCAAAGAAGAACATTAGTTTGGTCCAGACTAAAGCTTGCAAAATTGTTAGGACTACAAATCCCAGAATTCCCAGCCAGTATGGCTGTAACCATGTTGTCTGATGGCCTATGGAAGCCATTTTCAAAAGATGTGGTTTCTCTTGATATCTGGAGTCAGAAGCTGTGACAAAGAGGTTCATCCAAAGAAAAAACAACACAATCTGCTGTTGTCCAACCTGGGTGTAGAATATAGGGGTAGCAAAACATGATTCAATGAGATGGTTGATGCCTCTCTCCCAAAAAATCTTCCATTGGTCAGAGGATATCAGAATATTTGGCCATACCTACAATAACTTTGGGTTCTCTGTTTTCAGTCTGCATTATGGGGTACACAGAAAGAGCCTCCTTGAACATTGTGGTGCACTAGTACCTCGGATAACTATGAGACTTGGATCCACAAGTCTCATCATTATCCAGTTTTTAACGTTGTGTGATGCATACATTGCACAATGTTAAAAACAACTCCCTGTTCCCTTTCCTTTTCGGAGTTGTTCGGGAGTTATTTTCGGAAAGAGGCCCCAATCTGCCTGCCTCCTTGATTCTCCCCATAACCCAGCCGGTGATCGCAGCTGTGACTGGGGCTTGGGTTGTGGGGAGGAACCAGCACATGTGCTGGTCCTCCCCCCAACCCAAGCACCGATCACATCACACGATCGGTGCTAGGGTTGGGGGTGAACTGGTGCGCTTGCCCATTCCTGCCTCCAACCCAAGCGCCGATGGCAGTGCAAGGGCAGGGTGGCTGCGAAGCTGACTGGGGACTCCCCATTTGGCTTCCCAGCCACCCCGCCCCTGCACCCCGCCCCTGCACCCGCAAACCCAAACACCCCTGCAGTGCTAGCGATCGATCGCTGGGACTGCGGGGGTGTTTTGGGAGAGGTTGGAGTACCCGCATGACTCCCCCGAACACCCCTGCAGTCCAGTGACGGGATGTCCCCGGTTCCATACGGTTCCCTGGAACCGTTAGGAACAATCCCGGAGGGTTCTCCGGGAGGTTAGTCAACTTTTGAGGCGTCCGGTTCCGGACGCCTCACTGAAAGAATTTTTTATAAAAAAAATCGGAGCAAAAATGGCTCCAATTGACTGCGCATGTGCAGAAGCTCAATCTGATGTATTGCGCATGCGTCAGATTGAGTTTCTGCCCATGCGCAGTCAATTGGAGCCATTTTGGCTCCAATTTTAATTTTTTTTCTTTCGGCATCGGAGCTGCACCTTTTCAGGGCAGCTCTGGCGGCGGTGGCGGCGGCGACGGCACCAGCCCTCAGTTCCTCAGTCAGCGCGCCTTCCAAAGACCCCTCCCCAGCCTGCCTGCCCCCCTTGGGCGGCCCTGCCCGGGCGCGGCGGCAGCATTGCTCACCGCGGTAGCGCTCCAGCCCCGGCCTGGGACGCCTCCTCCTCGAGCAGCTTGGAGATCCCATTAGCCGGGCTGGGCTGGCTGGACCGGGCGCCCGTCGGGAGGAAGGACAGCATGGAAAGACTGGCTGGGCAGGAGCCTTTTCAGCCCGGCTGCGGCTATGGCGGCGGCTGTAGGCAGTGGCGCCTGCCGCGTTCGGAGGAGGAGGTAAGTGAGGGTTTTGTATTTGGGGTGGGTGGGCGAGTTATTTGTGTTTTGGGCGGGTGGTTGTATTTTTGTTTAATTTTTATTTTATTTATTTTATTTTTTATTCAAGTTATTTACGGGTTTGTGATGGTTGGGTGGTTGAGTTGAGGTTGTGTGTGTGTGTGTTATTTTTTTTAATTATTATTATTTTTATTTTTAGCCCCGCCCACAACGTCATGACATCATGATGTCAGCTCTGCCCATGATGTCATGACGTCATGACATTGGCCACGCCCATGACGTCAGTGACGTCATGGCGTGGTAGTAGATTTTTTGTCATCCCATCACTGCTGCAGTCCCAGCAATCAATCTCTGGTACTGTGGGGGTGTTTTGGGAGAGGTCTGCATGCTCACATGGTTTCTCCCCAAACACCCCCACTGTGCCAGCGATCAGTCACTGGCACTTTGGGGGTGTTTTTGGAGAGGTCCATGGACCTGTGCAGTTTCCCTCTCAACACTCCCGCAGTGCCAGCAATTGGCACTTGGGTCGGGGAGAAGAACAGGCATGCACACCCGTTCAATCCCCAGTCCAAGTACTGATCACATGCTGCAATTGGCGCTTGGGTTGGGGAGAAGGGTGTGTGCTCCTGTTCTTCCCCCCAACTCAAGTGCCGATGGCAGCGTTGGATAATGTCGGATAAACTTCGGATAACGTTGGAGAATTTATTATTATTATATTCAATTTATATGCCGCTCTCCTTGCCAAAGCAACTCAGAGCGGCTTACAATGTTACAATATCAAACATTAAAAAACAACACAATATAAATATAATAGATATGATACAGTCAATATAGTCAACAAATCTTTCATAAAAATAAGAATATAATACAGTCAGGAAAATTTGAGGTAAACATTTGCATTGCACAACCTTATCTTAATGTTGTGCGATGAAAATGTTTGCCTCAAATTCCCAACATTATCTGAATTTAGCGTTATCTGATGTAAACATTATTCGAGGTACCACTGTATTCATATTGGCAGTTTCAGATCTGGCCGAGACATGGAAGACTCTGCATTACTTTGTTTGGGCAGGGAAAGCCTGTGTAGCGTGAACTCTCTCCCTCCCCTCCCCCCCCCCTTTAATGGATTAGCTTCTTTCATTATGTATGGTTTCTCTAGCCAAACCAACATCTCTAAGAAGTCTTCTCTGACCATGGTTTCTTATCTGAGAGAGGCATTGAATAGGCATAGAACAATGAAACTGCTCTCTACAAAGGGTTAGCCACAGGAATGATTCTGGAGCCCGTTGTGAAAGAAAGCTACTAATAAATTTTTAGGGCAAATTGTTTAAAATTATGACCCCAGGGCAGTGGTGGTGAACCTATGGCACATATGCCAGAGAGGGCACTCAGAGCCCTCTCTGTGAGCACATGTGCCATCATCCCAGCACAGAGTTCACCCTGCCCCTCTGCCCAGCAGCCTAATGGGAGCGCTTCCTCCCTCTGCCTAGTACAGAGTTTGCCCCACCTCTCTGTGGTGCGGACAGCTGCCTGTTGAGTTTAGGCACTTGGTCTCTAAAAGGTTTGCCATCACTGCCCGGGGGGGGGGGGAGAAGAGCATTGTTCCAAAGTAATAGAGAGTGTAAAGCATCTTATATTTTTGGCAAAGACCCAAAGATTCCTATTCTGAACTTGCTTAGGAATCTTTGGGTTTTTGTCAAAAGCTTTCTGAAAGTTCAAGTACTACCAATTTGCCTCCGACTAGATGCTTCCTGATATTGTCAAATATCTATGAATTTGTTTTGTCACAGAGGACAGTCTTATTCGGAATCTAGTTTGGTTCTTCTTCAGCCAGAACTATTCTTCTTAGTTTATGAAGGAACTGATCAGATGCATTGCAATGGGAGAATTAATCTTGGAAAGATCATGCAAACCATTTGAGGTCTCAAGAAACTGGTGCTTCTCAGTGTCTCCAGGAGGAAACAATTCAAAGGGCTAGTGGCACAGGAGAGGGAAAATGTTTCACTCTTATATGTGGGATGAACTTAAGGTTCCATACAAATATCAGCATTTCAGGTACTTCCTTCTTCCTTCCATTTGCACATACAGGGGGACCGCTGTGTAACTTTTGCAGTCAGAAGCATGAAGAAGCTCACCCCAAACAGACTTCCTGTCATTCTAGGCCAGATATTCTCAACCTGTGGCCTGTGGGCCAGATATGGCCCACAACGCCATTTCCTGTGCCCCCCCTGCCTCCACCACACCAGGAAGTGCCATGTGGTGAAGGAAGGGCAAAATGGCCATCTAGCCCCCAAAGGTGTCTGAAGGAGCGTGACCCGGCCCCTGGCTTAAAAAGGTTGAGAACTCATGTTCTAGGCATTCACCTTCTACAAATGAATCATGTTTTTCTCAGCTTGTTGAGAAGGAAAGTAAAGAGCAGCCCAAAGTTTTATCTACAAAAAGAAAGGAGGAAAGCAAAGAGCAGCCCAAAGTTTTATCTACAAAAAGAAAGGTTGAATAGACACAAAAAATCTTGCCATAGAAGCAAGAGAATCTATCAAACACACTCATTCTATTTGGAGTTGATAAGGAGACAAACATTAAAAAAAGGATTAGACAATTTCTGGAGTATGTTTACTAATTGCAACTGGCCATGAGGAAGACTTTGGAAAGTCTCTTTTTCCTAACTCTCCACGATAGCTTCCAATCAGCATGGAAAAGAACAAGTCAATCCAGACTGCAGTACCTTGGCTTCTCCCAACCTACAGGCCCTGAGTTGAGGCCAGGTGAAAGAGGCCATTAAACAGAGAACACTAACCATGGAAAGGCAAACAATGAACCATCTAGCCTAGCATCCTTTTCTCATAAGGTGGACAACCTTATGAGAAAAGGATGCTAGGCTAGATGGTTCAGTGTTTTCACCCAGCACAGTGTTCCTATTTTCTTATGCAAAAGCTGTGATTTGTGGGAGGACAGAGACAGCGTCAGACTTGAGATATTTATCACAGAATATAAAATCCTAAAAAATTGAGGCTTATATTCCTTGTTATTTCTCCCTGAAGAGTTAAAACTCCAAGTGTCATGGTTACCAAAATATACTTACCCAAGTTTGTCCCTGGTGAAACCTTAGATGCCGAGCGATTTGTGGAACATACTTCCAGCTGAGTAGTGGCTGGCAGTCCTGGACTGCCGAAAAGACAAACAAATGGGTGCTAGATCAAATCAAGCCTGAACTGTTTCTGGAGGGGGGGAAATCAGAAAATAAGACTGACCTACTTTCAGCACATCATGAGAAGGCATGACTCTGGAAAAGACAATGATGCAGGGAAAGACGGAAGGCAACAGGAAAAGAGGAAGACCAAATGTGAGCTAGATTGACTCTTTAAGGTATATGTAAAGGTGACCCTTGCTCGAAAGCCAGTCCTATCTGACTCTAGGGTTCAGTGCTCATCCCTGTTTAAAGCCAAAGAGCCACCACTGTCAGCATCTGTAGACATTTCTGTGGACATGTGGCAAGCATAGCACAGAACACTGTTTACCTTCCCACCAAAGTGGTACCTATTTATCTACTTCCAATTTCTTGCGTTCGAACTGGTAGGTTGGCAGGTGTTGGGACAGAGACAGGAGCTCACTCTGTCACGTAGCACTTGGGTCTTGAACTGCTGACCTGCCGACCTTCCAGTTGTCAAGTTCAGTGTCTTAACTACTAAGCCACTGAAGTATCCTTTACTCTCTAAAGGAAGACACAAAAACTATAACTTGGAGGAACTGAGCACAGCAATTGATGACAGGACATTTTTGAGATCCCTCATTCATAGGGTCATCGTAAGTCATAGCTGAGTTGATGGCACAAAACAAAAGCAGCAACATTTGGGCTTTGATGCCCTTGGTAGCTCCTTGCCCATCTGTATGCCCAGCAAAGGCAAAAATAATATAAATTATGAAGAATTCTAGAGGAAAAATCACTACAGGAATTAAATGAAACTCAGATGAATGGTGCACATTTGCATAGCTTTGTAGAGTATAGCTTTTGTGATTGCAGGATTTCATTATCTTAATGCACAATCTAGATTTATTTATTAGTCAAGAGTACATCTCATGTTTAGCAAACATTGCCCTGCAAAGATTTGACTGACTTATTGACACAGAGAATGAGGAAAGCATTTTTTTATATATTTCAGAGGAGCAGAGAACTACCTAAAAGTGCATGGGGAATGGACTATATGCGAATATATCTCAGACTCCCCTTTAAAATCTGATTATTGTAACATTACAGGCTCAGATATGTGTGAATCTTGTTTCTCAAAGCATCAGCAACACACACACACACACATGCACACAGACAGACACATATTCACAAAACACCACACAAATAAACCTATTTTTAGCTAACCCAGCTGCAGCTAAACAAGTATGTAGCAGTGGTGATTAGAGAGTTACCCATCTAAATTATAAGAAGGCTTGGAAAGAAAACTTGTCTAAGTTGGCATCAGGGACATCATTACAGGAATAGTTACGCCACCCCACAGAGTGGCCAAGCATTAAAGATGCCCAGGGCATATTCCCCCCAACGTGTGAGCTATTTGCAAGCTTCTTTCCTAAGGATTCGTCCTCAACCAAAGACATCAGTCCAAAAGCTGTTGCTGCCCAGATTGCACACAGGCACGTACCACAGATAAAGGTTTCATTTGATGTGTGAACCGTAATCTTTTAGAAAGACGGCAGATTACGGCTGCAGCAGTGGCAGGATATAGATATATATATTCCCCTCTTCAATAAGGAGCGTGAGCAAGCATAAGCCTTTCTGTAAGTTTCATTTGCTTGATTGGCAAAGCCCAGCAGCTCCTGGAATATGCCTGATCACACACTGCACTACATGAGGTCTACAGACCTCCTGAAGATGGGTAGCAGAGAATGATGGTGTAATCCTGATCGTAGTTTTCACCATCTGCTTATGCAGATGGAGAGAAAATGGCAGTGCAAGGTTCTTGTTCATTATCCCAGTCTAACAGCTGTACCTTAGTCTATGATACTCTGTTATATTCTTCCTCCAATCTGGTTTTCCATTCTGCTCCCAACTCAACAATCAACGTTTCAAGTCTCTGACTGTATTGCACCTGAGGTTTCTTTCTCTAAAGGTTCTCTGTAGTCTCATTTCCAACCCTTGAAGGGTTTCTCTAACCAGTTGTCACCTCTTTCTTAAATGCATAAGGACCAAAACAGATATCCATTTCTGCATTTTGGTATTTCTTAGGAATATGCTGTCTTTGGATCAAATTGGGAATATTCATGCATTTCCAAGGCGACTTTGTGGTGGTTTAGTGGTTAAGATGCTAAACATGGTGACTGGAAGGTTGGCAGGTCAGCAGTTCAAGGCATGAGTGCTGCAAGACAGAGTGTGCTCCCATCTCTGTCCCAGTTCCTGCCAACCTAGCAGTTCAAAAGCAAGAAATTGCAAGTAGATAAATAGGTACCACTTCGACAGGAAAGGTAATATCATTCCATTTGCTCCAGCATCTAGTCATGCCTGCCACATGACCACAGAAATGTCTGCAGATGCAGACAGTGCTGGCTCTTTGGCTGTAAACAGAGATGAACACCATCCCCTACCTTTAGGTATCCATTTCCAAGGTGACCTCAAGAAGAAGCAAAGAGCCCCAGGACATCCACAGAGGACAGCAGGAGTTCCCACAAATAATGCCATTTGATTAAGAGTGGGAAAACAGAAACAGAATCTAAGGAAGATACTCAGTTAATGTAAACTGAGAGGGAGACTGTACTTTTTATCTTAGAAGACAAACATGCTTGCCTTTCCCATTGAAAAGTCATTAAACAAATTATTGAAGTCTATGCTGTTAGAAGATTAGTTTCTGCTCTCATTCAACTCTCATCTCCCACAATCACAAAACTGAGCCAGAGTGGGTGGTGCACTACTAATTTCTGGAACTAAAAAGAAGAGAAAGGAGAGAAAACAGTTAGTATAGGCACAGAACTTGAATACAGTATTTGTTCTTTCTTTTTCAACTGAAGTAAACAATTTAATATATTTTTTTCTATAATTAACTAACTTCTTGCACTGATGAACAGCAGAGGAGAAGTCAGAGAAAGGGAAGGAAAAGTGAAATTCCTAGAGGAGTAAAGAAAGAGCAGACTCCATCTATTGTCCTTTTAAGAGGGAATCAAGGAGGATTCCTGGTGACTTCCTTAGGAACCTAATGGAGGATTTTTCCTGGTGCTTGGGAAAAAAATTAAAAGTAAAAGTGAATTAATGCCCAGCCCTGTAGAGAACCATAATCCCTTCTGTCCTGCCTATATGTAGCCTGTGATCTAGTGTTGCAATTAGGGAAATAATATATTTGTTTTTTCATCTTTGGGAAACACTATAGCAGGGTTTGCCAACCTAAGGCCCATGGCCTGGATCCAGCCCCTGGTGCCGTTTTATGTGCCCCCCTCCATGGGCATCTGAGAAACAAAATGGTCACATCTTTGAAGCTGTTGGGACAAAATGGCCACCCCCATCGTGCAGGGAGGGTAAAATGGCCATCTGGCCTTCAAAGCTGACTGAGAGAGTATGACCTGTACTATAGCTTCAATAGCAAACCATGGCATGACATGACATGAGGACATGAGCATCAGTTAGATCAAAAATATGGGATATTGAGCTATTTATTCATAGGGAAACAATTCCATTAAATGGCTCTGTCACTCCAAACATTGCTTTCCTGATTAATTAGGTCCTTGGGGGCTTACTGGAGAGCAAATCCCATTGAACACAATAACATTTACTTCTAATTAAACATTCACAGGGTCAAACTGTTCAGTTCTGATTCCTCTGCTCCACAAATATGGAATGGACTACCCTACATATGATCATCATGAATGAATATGAAAGCTGGGTAGTAAAGAAAGTTGAGAGGGGAAAATGACTCATTTGAAATATGGTGCTCTGCAGATACCAGAAAAACAAATGGGTTCTAGACTAAATCAAGCCTGAATGGATGCAAAAAATTGATGAAACTAAGGCAATGTCCTACTTTGGGCACATTGTGAGAAGGGAAAGTTCTCTGGTGAAGACAATAATGCTGGGAAAGGTGGAAGGAAGCAGGAAAAGGGAGACCAAAGTTGAGATAGATTGACTTCAAGAGGCAAGCCATTGGCTTGACTGTGCAAGAGATAAGCAGCATTGTTGAGGACAGAAGATTTTTGAAATCTCTCAATCATAGGGTCACCATAATACGGAGGTAACTTCATGGCACATAACAGCAATAGCTTTTGGCTGAAGTACCCTTGGGCTTTTGAAGAATACTGCTAATGTTGTTGCCACTTCATGGGGGGGAATCCCATAAGGAATCAAACAATCCATTTTATTTATTTATTTATTTATTATTCATATTTATCCACTACCCTCCTCACCAAGGTGACTCAGGGCAGTTTACAAGTCATAAGAAACACCACAATAAAGACATAAAGCATTCCTAAAAACCTCAAATTTAAAACTATTAAAAATTAAAAATTAAAATCTAAAAAAATAAAAATAAAAGAACACAAAGTTGCTACATCTTGAGGGATAGAGGGGGCTTATACCATCCAGCGAACAACACGAAGTTGTTGTTCCAGCAGTAGTTGCGAGTCCAGAAGGACCCCAAAGTTATGCACCGGGTCTGTTTGGGGTAAAACCGCCCCATCCAGAACCAAAGATGGTGGCTCCCAAGATAACACAGGACTCTCAACCCACAGCCACTCAGTCTTGCCAGGATTCAGCTGAAGCCTGTTGTCCCCCATCCAGACCCTAACAACCTCCAGGCACCTGGAAAGGACTTCTACTGCATTTCATTGTGGTTATCAGCCGGCCTTACAATTTATGTGGCAAACATTACCATTACAAGGACACTGCTATTATGTGTATGATATGTCTTCTAGCCCCACCCTATACTCAGTTTGCTTGATCAATGCTATAATGGTTCCTTAGCAGTCATGCTGACAAATCTTTAATAATAAAACAAACAGTCAAAGCAATGGGTTACCTATCTACAGGACTTGTGCTTCACTTGGTCAAATTGTTGATTCCCTGTTGGTTTTAAAGCAGACAGAACACTAAGCATAAAAACTTATCAAAAGCTATTGGCACGTACCTTAAAGTGAGCCAAAATAGTGCTCTAATATCCCACAAGCAATACCATTAGAACATATGAAGAAATAAGTGGATAAGACTTATTTACCACTCTGTGGTGCTTATGCATTTTTTTTTTAAAAAGAAGAATGCCATTTAATTGCAAGGGTACCTGGTACTCTTGCAACTGGTAATTTTAAAAGCATGAGCATTTGCAAACCAATAGATATTGGGGTGGGTAGATGGTGTAATGTGGTAGTTCATTTCTCCCTATTTTCAACAAATAAATAAATGACGTGGTGGTGGTTTTCTGTGCTATTGACTTGGTTCTTAAACCATGCCATGACAAAGTAGAAGAGTCAGTGGAAAGAGGAGGCATGCTGGACTCAAGGTAATAACATTGTTATGGCTTGCAAGTCAAAGAATTACCTTTTGGGGAAGGGGAGGGATTTCATTTGGCAGACAGCAAAATTGTTGCCTGCCTCCCGACCCATAGTGATCATGGATGGCTACAGGTTTCTCCAGTGTTTGTCAAATATGATAATATTTTTGTGATGTGCCTCCTTTTTTACATTGGAACTTATGGACTTAAGTAAGGCATCCAAAACTTCTCCAAGGCACAACATGAATTAAAAAATGCAGTATTGATATTTTTCAGCTGGTTGGATAGCTCAATGAGACAGACATCTAACTGTGGTGCTAAAGGTCAGGAGTTTGATTCCCCACTGTGTGTCCCAGGAGAACAGCCAGCCTGTGTAGCTTTGGGCAAGCTGCAGAACACTCCCAGATGAAGGAAATGTCAACCCACTTCTGAATACTCCATACCTAAAAAACCAAGAAAAGAGTTGTCCCAAATAAGAATCAACTTGATATCATATCATTATACCTATGATATAACAGGTCCTTTGGTGAAGACGAAAAAGCTGTCCATTGTGGAAAAATCATTATTTTGTTGTGGTTTTTAAGCATATCTCAACATAGCAACAACAGTCTGATGTGATCTTAATATACAGGCTCACAGGTAGGGAACTACAGGTATGTCCAAAATTTGGAGAATCCTTGAAATGAAAAGTTCTGTTAGTAACAGTGCCTGGGCGTGGCACATATTGCATCATGGATAAATGGTTGTGTAGATCTTTAAGGACTATGCTAGAGAACAGCCAGCTGCTCAGGATCAGCAGCTAATGAAGAAGCCTCTTGTGCATAAGAAGAGACACGCCCAAAGCCAAGTTACCTCACCTTAATGCCTCGCCTTAATGGAGTGGTCATCTTGCTGGAGTTAACATCTTGGAGGTAACTTTATGGGCCAGTGATTTTGTGACTTTGCCACTTTGTGGTAGTGACTCTGTGTCAGTGGACACAAACAGCTTGGCTAGCTGCAGAGGAGGAATTTGCCTAACAGCTGTTCAACTCATGGTCTGCAAGCATCTGCAAAGAACCAACAAGTACTCTGTGATATTGCTTACTGGGTAAGCAGAGAGAGAAAGCTGAAACTCGCTAAGGACTGTGAACTTCTATATATGCCATTCCTGAATGCTGAAGCTAAGCCTGTTATTATTTCATCACTGTAAATATATTTCCTGCACCTCACCTCGTGAGTAAAAGTTTCTGTTGTCTCACAAGAACTGTTTGCCTGTGTTTTTCTGGGCTCCCAAACCACAAATCATCGACAGTGCAGGCAAGGGTGTGGCAGGGGCAAATCCGCTCTTGAAATACTCTGTCAAGTTCTGTGTTTCTCATGGGGTTATGCTCCAGATTTTCATAATGGGTGGGAATTCTGAGGGGTTAGATTTTAATGTAAGCTACTTAGAAATTTAACATATCAAGCAGTAAATAAATGTTAGGGACATGCAGTGATGGTCCCTTCAACCAGCCCCTGTTCTTAGCTCTTTTGTAGGGATTCCCACCCTATCTTTGTCTTTGGATGGATAAATGCAAACAATAAAATTAAAGCACCATAGCCAATGATGAAGCTATGTAGGCCCCAGAATTCTGGGGGACTCGTGAAGTACAGGTTAGAGATGTACCATTTAGTTTAGTGAAGACCACAAATTCCAGAATTCTTCATTCTGCGGTTCTATCTGACAGGCAGACACCTAGGTCACCCTTGATTGAAAGCCAGTCATATCCGACTCTAGGGTTCAGTACTCATCTCTGTTTCCTAGTCGAAGAGCCAGCACTGTCTGCATTTGCAGACATTTCTGTGGGCATGTGGCAGACATGACTAGACACCGGAGCATAGTGAACAGCCCCCTAAACTACATAACTGGTCTATGACCCAAAAAGTTTGGGTAACTCTGATATAATGCATGGGTAATTTCAGAAATCTGTTTAGACCAATGATTGGAAAGAATCTGGTCAGAGAAAACCAACAACCTGAAGTAAGCTGGGTGTGTCCTTCTAGGAATGCAACATGAGAGGAAAATGGAAAGAGCAATGGTACATGATCACGGAAAATGCAAAGTCTACAATAACAAGGAAGTAGCCTAAAGGGTAAGGCTATGTGCCAGATATTTTAATCAGGAACGGAGGGGGAGGGGGATAGCTACCCCACACTGCTAAGCCTCAATGTTCTGGCACATTTGGCTAGCCTTGTCCTTCAGGTATTTATCAGAGCTAGCTCTGTCACTAAGCAAATGGGAGCCACTACTTCAGGTAACAGATGGTGGGAGAAAAGAGTGACCACTTCTCCCAGATAGTCCTTCTGAGCTTTCTTGTCTTTCCTACTGGAGAAGTTAGCCTCAGGGTTGGGTTGTGGTAAACATAAATTCCTAGGACTCAGACTGACTGACGTTTCAGGAAATGGATACATTTCTCCATTTCACCAGGCGGGGAGAGAAGTCTAAGTATGAATGGTACCGGATTAAGAAATGTATTTATATATTTATTTACAACATAAGGCAACTGTTTTTAAAAGATGTTAAGAGAGGCTGCCTGGTGGATCTCCATTGATAATTCATTCCACATCACTGAAAAGACTCTCCTGTGTGTGTCTGAGCTTCTAACCTCTGTCAGGTTGGCTCCCCTCAATAACATGGTCTGTGAGGATCTCACAACATGGAGGTATTTCTTTAGAAGAGTTGCTCCGCCTGGTAGCAAGGCTCCAAACCATATCGGGTTTTGTATGTCTGTATCAATGTGACTGTGGTGGCTTAGTGGTTAAGACACTGAACTTAATGATTGGAAGATTGCCAGGTCAACAGTTCTCGACCTGAGTGCTGCATGATGGAGTGAGTTGCTGTCTCTGTCCCAGCATCTGCCAACATAGCAGTTCAAAAGCAAAAAATTCCACATAGATAACTAGGTACTACTTCAGTGGGAAGGTAAACAGCATTCTGTGCACTACGGTGTCTAGACATGTCTGACACATGTCCATGGAAACATCTGCAGACACAGACAGTGCTGGCTCTTTGGCTATAAACAGAGATGAGCACTTAACCCTAGAGTTGGATACAACTGACTTTTGAGCAAGATCGACCTTTACCTTTATATCAGTACAAATACCTTGAATTGTTGATTTTCCTATGTAAAGTGGCCTTACAGATTGGGCCTTCCTCTCCATCCATTACCAGCTAGAACCAGGGCACAACAGCTGAGCATAAAGGTGTTGGAGGGAATGGGGGTTGCTTCAAAGAGTATAATGTATAGATCCATCACCTCCCTCCTTAATGACTTGTGCTGATGTTTGTCCAATTGTTCTGTTCAGAGGTAGGCAGAGAGAGGTGTCATGACCCATCTTGTGGTGCTACAACAAACAGCAGAAGCACAATATCTGGAAAAAAAAGAACTCCCATGAAAACAGAAGCACGAACCCTTGGGGAAGACTTCTGAACATATAAAGGATTCTATTTTTTTCCCTTTTGCCTCAGGAGCAAAATATCCTGGGCTGACTCTGATCACAAGGAAGGCCCTGCGTCAAGAGTTTTAACTCAGGAGGAGAGGACAATAGTTTGTCTGCAATTTTCTCCAGAAAAGGAGACTGGAATAAACAGTAAAAATAATTACATGATCAGGCAACAGTCTTGTGGTTCATCAAAAAGACTGCTATGATAGACCAAGGGCCCAGGTTGGAACAAAGAGAAACTGAAGAGGGATCATACTGGGAACAAGAGATGTACGCCTGCTTTCGAGAGACAGCCAATTAATCAGTAATGAACTGGCCATAATAATTTGTGTTTAAATGACATAATTTGCCACAAAGGCATGTATTAAGGGTTGAAGAAATTACAATACATGAGGATACAGGCTCAGAAAAGGCAGATCCTCTTTGCCCAACATCCCCCGAGGGAAGGGTCGGACACATGAACATGGGTTTAAACATCTGTGCCACTTTATTCAAAGCAACAATTAGTGACCAATCACAATGAGCTGTGATGTGGCCACGTAGCGCAGAACAAAGGCCGAGAGCAGGATGTACCTCACAACATCCTCTCCCTGTGATGGTACCCTAGGCCGGGAGTTGCCTGCTAATAGCGCTAATCTCCCCGCCACTATTTCAGGCGCTAAAAGAGCGCTGCCTGACAGCTGCCAAGCTGTTGGATCCAGCGAGCGCCAAGGACTGTGCTTAGCCTGACTACTGCGATCCAAACATTTTGGATCCTTACCACTGCCAGGCACCCCCCATGGCCCTTACCCGAACGTAACTGGGTCTTCATTTTCTACCTTTTCTTGCACTACCCGCCACAGTGGAGGGCATCGCCTTGATGCACTCCCTGCCCCCACCAGGCCACAATGCAGCTCAGCTCGGAGACACCATCAAAAGTTCATAGAAAACACTGCCCTGGCTGCAGCAGCCAAAAGCAATGGCACCTCTGAGTGCAGGCAAGGGCAAAATATGCAATGGCATATCACCAGACCATGGCTTCAGCAATGGTCAGCCTGTGCCTGTACTCGCCAGGGTATGCCATCTGCACTCCACACAGCTCACAGTACCCCGACAGAGTCTCCTGCAAGAAAAGAGAAGGAAGGCAACAGCAACTTGTGCACAACAAAGGTGGACAAAAGGCCTGCAAGCAGTGATGGGATGCAACAGGTTCGCACCAGTTCGCCAGAACTGGTAGTAACTTTTTCCAGTGTCCCAGAGAACCGGCAGTAGCTTTTGGGGGGGAACCACCTTCGGGGCTTACCTTTTCACTCGTTCCCCCACTGTGCATGCGCGCCAAGCACTTGGTGTGCATGAACGCCTACAGTGCTTGGTGTGTATGCACAGTCTCCTTGCTGTCCTCCCAAACGGGGAGGAGGAAGAGAAGTTGCTAGCCTGAAGCTCTCTATAGCCTGCTCCCCAGGGTAAGTGACTCACCTTTGGATGTGGTGTGTCTGTGTGTTTTTTAATGTGTATTTGATACCTTTACCTATATTGACGTACTACCACAGTTCCTAAAAAGGCCTGGCGGCCTGGTTTGGGGTTTTTAAGCAAAGTCTTGGAGTTACCTAATCAATAAGCTACACCTGTGCTGTTCCAATTGCTGTTCCAATTGGAGAACCCTTAAGGAGGTACAGCTATTTACATTTAAATTAAGACATAATCTAGAGAACTGGTACGATGACCATATTCATCTTGCAACATGGTGCTGCCCAGGCACTTATACTATCAGGTAAGTGATGGGTTTGTGTTTGGGGTGGGTGGGTTGATTTATGTTTGGGGCAGATGGGTGGGTGTTTGGGTGGGTGGGTGTATTTTAATGTAATTTTTATTTTTTATTTATTTATTTTATGGGTTTGTGTTGTGGGTGGGTGGGTTGAGGTGTGTGTGTGTGCTTATTTTTATTTTATTTTATTTGACCCTGCCCATGACATCATGACGTCATGACATTAGCTCTACCCACACTATGATGACATCACGGTGGGGTAGTAAAATTTTTGACATCCCACCACTGCCTGCAAGCATAAGGAAACCCTGGTGCAGCTCTCTGAGCAATAAGGGGGGGAGGGGTTGCAGGCCCATGCCAGGAGCAGCCATCACTTCTAGGACACCTGGTAGCATCCGTTGCCCCACATCAGAGGGTCACAATCCAATCAACGTGTTGCCCGCAACACGCCAGGCACCCAGTTGACTGACTGTGGAAGACATAAGGCTGGGTCCATCGTGATCCGTACTGAACTCAACCTAGGTTGCAGTACCACAGTTTGACACACACACACACACACACACACCAGGTCATAAGGGTGTACAAGAGAGGAAAGGGAAGAGCCTGCAAAAACCATCCAGGTAAGACCCAGGGGCATAGCTAGAGCAAGCCAGCATGGGGCCTGTGAAAAATTGTGAAGGGGACCCTCACTTAGGATTCCTATAAAAGGAAACACCAGTAGAAAGGCCAGACTGTCCATGGTCGATGTGATTACCATATTACCTCTGAGATGCTGGGTACTCATTTTTTCCTACCTTGGAAGAAAATAAGGCTGAGTCAGCCTTGATACCTGGTCAGGATCAAACTCACAACCTTTTGGCTGTGGTACAGCAGTTTAACCACTGCACCAACACTCCTTCTTGAAATTTAGAGAGGACATTAGTGAAACCAAATTCTCCAAGAAAAGAATATTAATGACCCTGAAAATGGGTAATTAAATGGTCTTGCCCCATCACATTCCTTAACTCATCTTATAGTCACTCCAATTTGAAAAACAACAGTAATGACTGCAGCTAACGACCAAAGAGACAAGTACATAGGAAGGCGAGAAAGTAGGCAAGTAAAACTGAACACAAATTCAAGTAAGAGGAAAAACTGGTATGACTATGACTGCATACATAGCAGAAAATATGTGAGGGCCTGCATGCATCAGGCTCTGTAACACCCAACGAGAAAAAAACATACAAAAATAATAAAAGCCAGATGTGAACATAAGAAATCGATAGCTTCTAAGAAATCAGCACATAAAGCCCCCTCCCCTCCTCCCTCCCTTGAAGTTCATGCAAGAGGCTCGGAGGTGACATGAACCTTGAAATAAAAGGACAAGGCATCTGACTCCAGGGTCCAGTGCTCCAAAGTTACACAGGATGGCTCTTCGTCCAGAAAGCACAGTGGGGAACCAAACTTCCAGTCTCTAGATACCTAAACAACTGAGCTATCTTGCCAATCCAGGAGTCTTCAGGAGGCCTAGAGGAGATTCCAGCACCTCCAAGTAAGCCTAAGAAGGAATCCTGCCTAAACCCCTGGAGATCTGCGTTTTAGTCAGACCTGAACATACTCAGGTAGAAAAATTGTCCAGGTTTACAATGCTACTGAATAGGAGGTAGCTGCTTGGTCTTAATTTTCCATGCAGTGTTTGAACAGTTGCCAAAGGACAGGCTTTGGTTTTAAAACATCCTCGGAATGAAGGATATCAAGCTCAAGACTGGTTTGGCATTGTTCTTCCTGTTGCAAGTTAGAAAGGGCCATGGGGTGAGGGGCTGGCGCTAATAAGGGCTGACTCCTGACTCCTCCTCCCTACCCGCCTGCAATGCAAACCAAGTCCTCCTCCCCCTGGGTCTGGGAGAGGTGGGGCAAAGGGACACCAGTGGGCATGCACCCACAGGTGTCATCCATTTGTGGCATTAGAGATGGGTACAATTAGATTAATTGATCCTTAATGCTTCTGAAACACTTATTCCTCTAGTCCAGTGTTTCCCAATCTCTGGTTTTTTGAACTTCGATTCCCAGGAGCCTAAGTCAATTCCCCAAAGCACTGATCAGCCAATGTACTGACTTCTAGGAACTAACCCCCACCCCCACACACTGCTCTAGTCTGTGTGTAGCTACAAAGTGATTAAGGCTTCAGTCCTCTGCATGCTTATTTGGCAGTTAAGTGCCACTGAAATCAGTGAATTGAAAAGATATATAGCCATAATCTCTTAGAAGAACCTCTTCTTCTTTGCTTTCTCCATTACCCCACTGGCTCTTTGTGAATACTCTGGCCATAATTTTACTAGATGTGCCAGAATTTTGTGATCTGTGCCAAACATAACAGAAATAAATTACTCTCCTGAGAGTGTTCATTGTGTCCTTAGCAAAGAGTCCCCTGCTTTCTATTGTAGAATTAATTCACTTAACGTGTAAGAGTGTCTCGGGGGAGCAAAGTAGTTTTGCGAAAAAGAAAGAAAGACCGTGTGGTCTAGTTATTTGAATATTACCTGTATCCATATTTGAGCTAGAGTTATGTTTAGGGTTAGAGTCACAGATAGGGTTGCTGCTGAGAGAGAAAACCCTTGGCCTATGACATTGGGGTGGTGAGGGTGGAGCAGTAGCCACCATCTTGGAATGGCTAATTTAAAGTTTTCACCATCGGCCAAAGGAAAACAATTGGGATTTAAAATAAAGGCTAAAGCAAAGATGGTAACATGTGGATTACCAAAAGCTATTGGATGGCAACTGCCATCAGCTTTAGCCAGCATAGCCAATAGCAATGATTGATGGGAGTTGCAACAACACCTCATTTGACCAACAGTTACTCTGGAGCTCTGGCAATTTGTGAAGTCACTTGCTTGAAAGCCAGACGTGTCCAACTCTAGTGTTCGGTGCTCATCTCCGTTTACAGCCAAAAGCCAGCATTGCCTGCATATGCAGACATTGCCATGTTCATGTATCAGGCATGACTAGATGCTGGAGTGAATGGAACATTTTTGCCTTTCCTGCTGATGTGGTACCTATTTATCTACTTGCAATTTCTTGCTTTCAGGAGCTGGGACAAAGATGGGTGCTCACTCTATCGCACAGCACTTAGGTCTCAAGCTGCTGATCTGCCAACCTTCCAGTTATTTAGTTCAATGTTTTAACCACTAAGCCATTGTATTTCCTCCCTACTCACTTACTTGAGAGTAAAAACAGAAACAGCTTGGACCTACTCTCCAGATTTCTGTTCAGCTGGAAAATTATCTTGAAGCAACTATGGGCAACTGCTAATTTCTTACTCCAACTGTACTCGCAAAGATGTTGTGAGGTGTAAATGGAAGACAGCAGGACGTACTGTACTGTGCATGATCTTTAAAAGAAGAACCAGCTGTTGATGCAAATAAAATGTTGTCATTTGGCATTTCTCTTTATCCTCTTTCTTATTTAGGGAAAAGTTTCTCTCTGGATATTTCACAGTGATTCTCTTAATAGCTCTCCAGTGGTAAGGAGGGGCAAAGAATTAATTATAATTACATTGCCCACCATCAAGCTGTTGTTTTCCTCTTGCTCTCACTACCTGCTTTGGGGGGGGGGGGGCAGTAAGAAATTTTCGACAGAAACAGTGCTTAGAATTACATTATGCAATTTTTATATCTTTTTCTGCACTTTGGGGTCTTTTGTCTGAAGGGTTGCGAAAATTTCAGCCTGGAATGAAGAAACTGACTTTGGTGAAGGAGAGCTGGAAAATGATTAAAGGGTTGTTAAGTTAGACTCTGTGCAAGGGAAGGAGGAGGAATTAAATATATATTGCTTGGCCAAGTCAGCGATGACAGGTGGGATGACATATAGAACCGCTGCCTATATTTCTGAAGGTGTAGAAAGGAAACAAAAAATAGCTAAGTGAGTGAAAGGTACCTATAAATCGGAAGGAATAGAAACACAAGCTGGCCTTGGTAGCAAAGTGGTTAAACTGCAACCAAAAGGTTGTAAGTTTGATCCTGAACAGGAATCAAGGTTGACTCAGCCTTCCACTCAGCCAAGGTCAGTAAAATGAGTACCCAGCATGTTGGGGGCAAAATGCTAATTAACTTGTGAATAGCCCAGAGAGTGCACTAACCATTATGGGGCAATAGATAAGTGTGATTGCTTTGCTTTGAAACAAGAAGACTGTCTCTGGCTTGAAACTATGGGTGCAGCTTGTGCATGAGGCATGTTCAGTTGGTTCATGCAGGCTGTGTAGTGCCATTAGTTAGTTTGCTTTTAGTAGGATAATTATGTGCAGATTGGGGTTGCTTCGGGTATGCATAGAGATTGCTTCATTCCGGTTTCCATCTCAAAATGCAATATGAGGTTTTTGAGTCGGTCATTCTGGTGGTTAAATTCTTCAAAGTGTCTGGATTAGCTGGATTGCTTTATGTCACAGAGGGCAGCCAAATAGTCAACAGAGCAGACACTACTGCCCTGTGAAGTGTGAATAACTAGCATGCTCAAGCAAGGATGGTCTGAATCTCTCTTTGCTATTGGCTGAAATATTCAGATTCAATGGAATAGGGAGTAGGACCTATGGATGCAACCAGACTGTACATTTGACTAATTGAATGGCAGTGGTTCTCTAGAGATTTTCTTCCTCTTCTACAAGTGCCATATCCCATTCCAAATATTGGCTATCATCATGGTGATCTGCCATGAAGATTATCGTTGGAACAATATAATGTAGTAGTCTTCCATTTGCTTTCCACATTGCAGTATGAGCAGTGATGGGATTGCAATTTTTTTACTACCACGCCATGATGTCACGGACGTCATGGGTGTGACCAATGTCATGATGTCATGGGCAGAGCTGACATCATGATGTCATGATGTGGGTGTGGCCTTAAAATAAAATAATAATAAAATAAAATAAATACACACACACATACACCCCTCAACCCACCCACCCACCCACCCACAATACAAACCCGTAAATAAATTAAAGAAATAAAATAAATAAATAAATAAAATAAAATAAAAATACACCCACCCACCTCCCCAAACACAAACCCCTCGCTTACCCCTGGGAGGGCTTGGTGGCGGCGGACAGCCCGGGCAGGCCTCAACATTCCTATAAAAGGAAACACCAGTAGAAAGGCCAGACTGTCCAAGGTCAATGTGATTACCATATTACCTCTGAGATGCTGGGTACTCATTTTTCCTACCTTGGAAGAAAATAAGGTTGAGTCAGCCTTAATCCCTGGTCAGGATCAAACTCACAACCTTTTGGCTGCGGTACAGCAGTTTAACCACTGCGCCAACACTCCTTCTTGAAATTTAGAGAGGACATTAGTGAAACCAAATTCTCCAAGAAAAGAATATTAATGCCCCTGAAAATGGGTAATTAAATGGTCTTGCCTCATCGCGTTCCTTAACTAATCTTATAGTCACTCCAATTCTTTTTTTAATTCTTTTTTAATTGACTTTTAAGTAATTTATGAACCTTAAGGTTTTAATTTATGAATTTCTGTAAGCCGCCTAGAGTCAGGTTCGCCTGATTGGGGCGGGATAATAAATCTAAATAAATAAATAAATAAATAAATAAATAAAATTTGAAAAACAACAGTAATGACTGCAGCTAGCGACCAAACAGACAAGTACATAGGAAGGCGAGAAAGTAGGCAAGTAAAACTGAACACAAATTCAAGTAAGAGGAAAAACTGGTATGACTATGACTGCATACATAGCAGAAAATATGTGAGGGCCTGCATGCATCAGGCTCTGTAACACCCAACGAGAAAAAACGATACAAAAATAATAAAAGCCAGATGTGTACATAAGAAATTGATAGCTTCTAAGAAATCAATACATAAAGTCAAATTATGGTCCGAGCTGAAAGTCTGGGCTAAAGTGACAAATTCTGTTTTCTTTTGGAACAAGGTAGCAGGACAAAGGAACACAAATTACAATTAGATATCCCAGTTCCAGCCTCAGTTTGGGAAGATTATTATGCCAATATATTTTCTAACACAAATATAGGCCATACCTACAAACTGAGCACAGATTCCCCTTCTGTTGATAGCCTTCTACTATGGCCTCCTGTTACTGTGGCTGAAATAAACATCATTATTCAATCTTTAAAGTCTAATAAGGCTCTAGGGGGAGATTTTTTTTTTTACCTCCAGAGCTTTTTAAGACTCATTGTGACTGGTGGGCCCCTCTGCTAGCTGGACTTTTTATGTAGATAAATAATACAGGTTTCATTCCAGTTTGATGGGAGGTTGCCTTTATAGTGCAAGTTTACAAAAAAGGAGACAAAGGTGATCCTAAAAACTATAGACCCATAAGCCTCATCAGAATAGTGGCCAAAATGTATGCCGAGCATTGATGAGCAAAATAGTAGACTGGGTTATGGAAAATAATATGCCCATGGGAGCTCGGCGGCCCCAGGGGAGGTGCCCTTCTCTGAGGGCCGCCACCGCCGCTGCCACTGCCAGAGCCACTCTGAAAAGGTGCGGCTCCGGCTCCGGAATAATTTTTTTTAAAAAATTGGAGCCAAAATGGCTCCAATTTAGTGTGCATGTGCAGAAACTCAATCTGACGCATGTGCAATGCGTCAGATTGAGTATCTGCGCATGCGCACTAAATTGGAGCCATTTTGGCTCCAATTTTTTTTAAAAAAATTCTTTCGGTGAGGCATCCGGAACTGGACACCTTAAAAATGGGCTACCCTCTCGGAGAACCCTCCGAGATTGTTCCTACCGGTTCCGGGGAACCGGATGGAACCGGGGTCATCCCATCACTGTGTATGACACCTGTACTTCTGATCCAGTTCCACAAGTCACTTTCTGTCCTGAGCCCTTTTGGCACACAAAGTCCTCCTAAGCACCAGGCCAGTAATGATGAAACTGGTGCCCTCCATCAAGAGGGACTCAAGTGAGATTTAATTCACTTGGGGACCATCACCTTTCTCAGTGGACTTCGACACCCAAGGCTGTTAGTCCTCAGGGTTGTCAGGTTAGTTAACTGCCAAGTGAGAATCGGTGTTGAGTCACTGGCAGAATGGTCTACTCTATTAACATAGCAGAATAACTTGGCCAATGATCAAGAAATTTGTTTCAGTACATTTTGGATCACAATATACTAAGATCCACCAAATGTCTTCACATTTAATAGATTGAGGAAAAGCTTAAGGGTACAAAAGCATAAGGATGGTCAAGCTTGAAATTGGAAATGTTTTGAATATGGTAACTTCAACTCTTAACTCCCACCGCAAGGCATTGAATGTGGAAGCCTCGAGACCGGGGGTTCTCAATGTTTCTGTACCATGGGCCAGACCACGTCTGCTCAGACAGTTGAGCGGGCCAGACACGTGGGTTCCCTGTGCCATAAACATAGCCGTAAACCATGATGGGTATGTTTGTACATGCACGGGCATGTTTACAGCTATTGTAAATGGGTCCCTCCCACTTCCGGTGGTCATCATGGGCTGGATGGAATAGTGTTGGGGCCCATGGTTGTAAATCCCTGCTCAGGACTCTGGGTTTATGTCCCTGTAGATTCAACCAGGCTAATTTTGAATTTATTGTTGTCTGTTTTTGGTTTTGCCTGGGGAGGGGAGAATATTCATCTTTAACACCTGCATGATGTAGAAAAAGCCCAGTCTTCACTCTGCTGAAGACATGACTGGCCCAGCAGGTGTGGAGAGCAGAGAGAGGAACAGCTGCCCCCCTACCCCCCAGTTGGCTGATATGAACATGGTAATTGCCATTCGGGTTTTTAATCTATTTGTTAGTTTATTTGTTATGAAGATTTTAACAGTGTGTTTTATGTAAGGTTTTTAATGATATGTTGGGTCTTTTTATGCAGGGTCTTTGTCTGCAATGGAATTGTGAGTCGCCCAAAGTTGTTTTAGTGATTGGGCAGCCATACAAATCTAAATAATAAATAAATAAACACACAAAAAACACCTGTATCAGCTGATTTTGCCTCATATAGATGAGAGAACATAACTTTTATTTTCAGACTTAGGACAGAAATAAGCCAATGTTTTAGCATTTTGGATGTAGGAGGAGGAAGTCAGAAAGCTGGGGCCAAGATTCCCATACAGTATCTGGATTTAGACTGGGTTTTCAATAGCTCTACCTAAAAGGTGCCTGAGACTGAACTTGGTGAATTCTATGTATGGATGATGCCTTCTGCCTCTGACCTATGCCCTGTTTCTAGTCATTGAAGGGTTTGTGTGGTAGGGAGTCCATTATCCCCATGAGCTGCCACAGTTGATTTGTTGTTTCTCCTGTGATGTTTTCTGGAATTTGCTTTGCTGAGGTTATGAAAAACCTGGTGTTTCAATTTTTTGAAGTCTGCAGCATTTAGTTTGGTAGTAACTATGCCTTAAGGTAAGATAAGATCAGATCTCCCTTGCTTGAAAGCCAGTCATATCTGACTCCAGGGTGTGGTGCTCACCTCTGTTTATAGCTGAATCGCCAGTGCTCTCTGTGACTGCAGACATTTCCGTGGTCATGTGGCAGATATTATAAGACACTGGAGCGAACGGAATGATATTACATTCCCCGGCAAAGTGGTACAGAGACAGGAGCTCACTCTGTCATGCAGCACTCAGGTCTCAAACTGCTGACTTGATGACGTTTCAGTCGTCAAGTTCAGCATCTTAACCACTAAGCCACCACACCCCTTCAATATGCCTTACTTCATTGGAATTCATATGGGTATTTGTTAGTGTTTGTTTATTGTTCATATTTATACCCAGCCTTTCCTGCATTGAGCTCAGGAGGAATTTATGAGTCTTCTCCTCCTTACTTCATTCTAACAATAACCCAGAGCAGGTAGGTCTGGCAGAGAGCAAAAGGCAGACTTAAAGTCATCCAAAGCATTTCACAGCTTTGTGAGGAATGAAGACTGCATCATTGCTCTTCCAAGTCCCTGCCTACACTAGCCACATTTTCATTTGGAGATCAAATAAGTACATTTCAAATTTTAGTTTGCAACACATTTATGTTTTTCTGCTCATAACCATCTGCCTCGTGGTTTGATGCATCAGATTTTCATTTCCATTCTTCTCCTTTTTTATTCCCATTTTATCAAATGAACAGCAGTAGATGAACCTTAATAAGCAGCTATTAAATCTGGCCAGGTTATCCTGCTATGATAATAGAGTAGACCATACTGACAGTAACTCAACCCCAGTAACTCAACTGCCAGTAACTGAACCTGACAACCATGAGGACTAATGGCCATGAGTGCCAAAGTCCACAGGGAAGGCTGATGGCCCCCAAATGGATTAAATCCCACTTGAATCCATCATGATAGAGGGCAGCAGCTTCATCAATACTGGCCTGGGGCTGATGAGGATTTTGCATGCCAAAAGGGCTCAGGACCAGAAAGTGACTCAAGGAACTGGATCAATGGTATAGAGGTCGTACTGCAATGCAGAAGGCAGATGAAGGGCCACTGCATTATATTCTCAGGACAGTCTTCATGGCTGACTCCCATGATGATCGCCAATATTCAGAATCAAATATGGAAGAAGAAGAAGAAGAAGAAGAAGAAGAAGAAGAAGAAGAAGAAGAAGAAGAAGAAGAAGAAGAAGAAGAAGAAGAAGAAGAAGAAGAAGAAGAAGAAGAAGAAGAAGAAGAAGAAGAAGAAGAAGAAGAAGAAGAAGAAGAAGAAGAAGAAGAAGAAGAAGAAGAAGAAGAAGAAGAAGAAGAAGAAGAAGAAGAAGAAAGAAGAAGAAGAAGAAGAAGAAGAAGAAGAAGAAGAAGAAGAAGAAGAAGAAGAAGAAGAAGAAGAAGAAGAAGAAGAAGAAGAAGAAGAAGAAGAAGAAGAAGAAGAAGAAGATTTCACTCCATATTTACTTCACCATGAGTAAAAGCTAAATCATTCTTGTATTTACAGAACTGAATGTGAGTGATTTAGGATGTTTAGATAGATCAATCTTTGGGACCAAAAGGCTGGAATCCTCAGGCACAATGCAATTAAGTTGTGTGTGCATCAAAATGAAAATGTGATGCCTTTAATCAATAGTGATTTGATGCTGATAGTGATATAATTAACTTTGCACATTGCAAGGTTCACAATAGTATACTGTATTAGAGTGTCAACTAAACAAAACGAAAAGACAAAAACATTGTGGCACCTTAGAGACTAACTGCTGCATTTTGATGTTAGGTTTCATCAGACATGAGAGTGAAACTTCAATTTATACACATCAGGTACAGAGGTGTTCAACGGTTGTCTGGCATAATAGATAAGTTTACAAATCGATGTGGCTTTTTTACACTTGCAACAACAGAAGATCCCTGGTTGATATTCAGATTTGCTATGAGCTTTGGCTCTTTGAAGGACTGCATGGCTTAATGGTTAAGATGCTGAGCTTGATGACTGGAAGGTCAGCAGTTTGAGACCTGAGCACTGCATGACAAATACTGTGCTATTACACATTTGCTAATCAGTTTACCCTTCAGGCCTAGCATCTATTGACTCTAATATAAATTGATGCCGTGAAATCTGATTTTTATGTCTGACAAAGTTAATATCTAAGGCAGGGTTTGCAACCTACAGCATGTGGGCCAGACCCAGCCCATGACACCAAATCATCTGATTCATGGAAATGACCCCGGAAGCAGAAGTGGATGCATTTACAAGAGCCATAAATGTACCCACACATGCACAAATGCACCACTGCAGTTTATGGCAGCATTTACAGTGGGGTGAAACTATGTGTCTGGCCTGCTAAGCTATCTGAGGGGTGGTGGTGGTCCGGCCCATGGTGAAAAAAGATTGAAAACCCCTGCTCTAAGGTGTCACAACTGTTTTGTCTTTTTGTTTTGTTTTGTTTACTCTCTAAGTGTCTAACCAGACATCCCACTACGATAATGGAGTAGACCATACATCCAGCGACTCAGTGCTGAGTGTTTGGCGATGGTAAATATCCTGACACCCTAAAGAGGCCAACGGCTATGGGTGGAGGAAATGCCACTGGAAACCATCATATTGGGTCCAACAGCAAAATGGGCAGAGGAAGAATCACTTCACAATTCTGATTCCCAATGGTCATGGAGGCAGAAGAGGCCATGCAAGATGGACTGACTGTGAAGGCACACCTTGTCAATATTCTCAAGGCTGCAGCAGTCCATTGCAGTCCCAGCATCCAATCCTGCATGTCTCATTTCATACATGCTGCAGGAGGTGGCTCTGTGATCATAGTGTGTGGGTCACTTCATGGCAATCTGGGATCCATCTTAAACAAATTCACAACAATGGGATTTTTATCTGAAACCTTCAAAGGGGGGGGGAATGTATACTCAGACACGAGTAGCAGCTAATGACAATGACTTCACATGGAAGTGTTTCTATGGTGGTCTGAAATAATCCAGATTTTAGAGATATAGTCTGGGTTTTTCATGGTTATTTTTAAAAAAACTGTTAATAGGGAAAAATTACACTGCTAACCTCAAAGGTCCCTACAACAGAATAGCTGTGTAACACTGATATAAGGGCCCAACCAGGTGGTATTTGTTCTGCTGTTTGTCTCTTGTTCCTCACTCATAATTTCACCAGTTTATCAGATGATGAGAAACTAATCTCAAATAGATCTAATCCTTCTGTGTGAATATCCGAGATATTATGTTCAGCTCTCAGTTAATTCTGGAGAAATGCTAATGCAGAAATAAAGATGTAAGTCACTCACATGAGAAATAAATTTAATGAAGTTGTCCCTTTCTGCTGCCAGATTTCCAGCTCAAATTATAATTTAATTGGATTGATTATGTTAGCTCCCATCAATGAAGTGGAAGCAGAATTCTAGGCTAGAGATCTACATTCTGTCTGAATTATGCAGGACATCACTTATGTTTTTACTTCTTAAAGCAGGGGTTTCCAACCTTTTCAAGCTGCCAACAACTTGTTCTATCTATTCCACCTGTCCCCAGGACCCCGCCCTGCTTGGGCTTTAAGAGACGCTGTGCGGTGGGACTTTTTGCACCACCGCCATTCCTGCCAGGAACATCTGCGGCTGGGCGGATAGGTCGCCACGGCGTCCAGCCCTGGGACTTGTTCTACCTATTCCACCTGTCCCCGGGACCCTGTCCTGCTGGGGCTTTAAGAGACACTGTGTGGTGGAACTTTTCACACCACCGTTGTTCCCACCAGGAACATCTGCGGCTGGGCGGAGAGGCTTGTCATCTGTCGTAGGACTTAACAATTTTTTTGTTTTTGTTTAGTTCTGTTTTTTTTGTAATTTTTTGTGTGTAAGCTTCACTGAGATATGGAAATTTTGGATTATTACTTGACATTGATGTTTATTGAATCTTTTTGTTACTGTAATGATATTGATATTTTAATGTTATGTGATATTGATAGTGATTATTTATGATTTATTGACATGTTGTGTTTATGAACTTATAATTTTACATGTGTTGTGAACTGCCTTGAGGCGGTCCTACCGAGAAGGGCGGTATAATAATAATAATAATAATAATAATAATAATAATAATAATAATAATAATAATAATAATAATAATAATAATAATAATAATAATAATAATAATAATAATAATAATAATATGGAAAGAAAGAATGACCTACTTCTCAAAATGGAAGGACTCTAACCATGTTACAGAAAGAACTGGGTTACTTGATGGTCATTCAGTTCCAGAGGACAAGGGTTGGCAGAACCAAAGAAAACCTTAGAAAATGTGGTTTTCACACTGGGATTGTCCTCTGCAAGTATGGAGAAAAACAGGCAACTTCATACCTATGTCACTGTACTCTCTCAGTATGGACCATGGAAGATTTGATGACAGTTGCCTTAAATGCTCTCAATGTTGCCTGTTGGTTTGTGGGTGAGGGGAATTGTGTGCTATATTTATTAAGTGTATTGTGCTTCTTTTGGAAGGAAGGAAGGAAGGAAGGAAGTTTAATGATGACAAAAATTCTGCAATTCTTGTAAAGGAAAAATGAGATCTTCCGAACAATCTGTTGCTGTTACTAAAAAGAAGATCGTTATGATTCATCAGAAATCACAGAGATTGAATAACTTGTCCAGTAGCAAAATGTTTTGCATTACTAGTGTTGCTATATGGAGTCAAAGCTTGGACATTGACTCAAGTATCTGAAAAGAAGATAAAAGCTTTTGAAATGTGAATCTACAGATGGATGCTAAAGATATCATCAGTTGATCATAAGACTAATGCAGGGGTTGCTGGGCATCTTGGGAGGGCAGTGGGCAGGAAGTGATGGGGGCGCCTATTGGGGGGTTGGGGGAGAAATCCCATACATTCCAATTACTTCTGCCTGTCGGGGGGGGGCACCAGTTGCTGGGGTGCACCGGGATGAGTCCCTGTATCCCTGTGGGCCAGCATACCACTGGACTAATGTATAAGTGTTGTGCCAGATGGCTAAAGAAGAAGAACTGTTTAAGACCATTTAAACAAAGAAAGCTCCAATACTTTGGGCATATCATGAGAAATGGTGGAATGTATAGAATATTCTAACTTGTTATGCAAGGGAATATCCTTGGGAAGAGAGGTTCTGGATGTAGGCAGACCTCATGGCTGAGGAACCTGAGAGACTGGTGTGCAATGTCCTCGGAGGAAATGCTTTGAAGAGTTAAGAACAGGAAGACATTTGCCACAATGATAGCCAATATTCAGAACAGATATGGCACTTGTAGAAGCATCAGCAAAATATGAACATGAAAAGAGACATTTTGCCTTTTTCCTTAGACACTAACCTCTAAGAACTCAAACAAGCAAACAGCATTGAAAGACATTATCCAGATCTTTCTCTTAGTTCTAGAAGACAGAGGGGTAGAATGAGATATTACAAGGGAAGTTTGTATGTAATGTAGCTTCTCCACGTAGTATATTTTCTCTCTGGTTCAATAAATGGCACTGCATGGTCTGAAAGCATGCAAAAAGAAACTGCTGCACTTAATTTTGGCTTGCACAGACAGCTTAGGTGAAAACAATGGTTCTGGCTGTTTCATTTGCCTTTGACATACCCTCTGCAAGAAAATTCTTGTGGTGGCGCCAGCAGAAATTGAACTAAAACTGGGCCATTGAAAAACAAGGGGAAGAGAGAGCATGGTCCCCAAACCTAGGTGGCTATGAAAGCACAGTTTAAAAAAATTAAATGGCTAAGAACCCCCACAAACACCAAGAAAACATGCCACTTGACATATTCAAGAGCTGGCTAATATTGACTGTCAATTGGGAAAGACAAAGTGAACACAGAGAGGAGGTGACATTCAATGAAGTATCTTGAGAGGTTGCAGGGGTCTACTCTTTTTTTTTTCTAGAACAAAAGGATGCAGATCGCTGTGTAGGTTTTTGCATCACAAAGGCTTCCAGAGTTTGGAAACATTACATGTCTAAACTACAAATTTGTGGGTCCCATAACCGGCATGGCTGCTGTACTTCTTTAAATAAAAATAAAAGCCTGCACACTGCGCTGAAACAAAAGGGAAAGGCCTCACCGATAGGAAAGGGACAGGGTAAAAAATTCTGGCAGAATTCTGAGATGCTAAATGAAAAGAAGACTGAGCAATTTTCATAACCTAAAGTGGCTCTGTGTCGGGCATTGCCACTCACCCCAAAAACCTAGAGCACTAAAGGCTGTGATGCTCCATGGCCCTTTCACTATGACAAGCCCCCATTACAAGTGATTCATCCCTGTGAATTACTTTACAAAAGCAAAATAAAACATCAGCAGCAGTAGCAAAAAGAAGCTCTAACATGGAGCTTTATTACAATGTGCAGTTTGGTTCTACCCATGGGATAAGATTTAGGTAAAGGTCTCTCTTGTTCAAAAACCAATTGTGTCTGACTCTAGAGTGTGGTGCTCATCTCTGTTTACAGCCAAAGATCTAGTGCTGTCTGCACCTGAAGACGTATCCGTGGTCATATGGCAGGCATAATTAGACACATAGAATGCTGTTACCTTTTCTGCCAAAGCAGTACATATTTATCTACTTGCAATTGTTTTTCTTTTGAACTGCTAGGTTGGCAGGAGCTGAGACTCATGATGGGAGCTAACTCTATTGTGCAACACTCAAGTTTCAAACTGCTGATCTGGTGATCTTTCAGTCGACAAGTTCAACATCTTAATAATTAAGTGAATATACATCCAAACAAAATAGTACTAATTATAACTTTGCCCTTAATGGCAGATGCAATGTTCACCTATTGTGTTTAAGAGTCCTTAATGACCCCTTGTGCCTCAACAGAATCATACAACTTGTGAAGATCCGAACTTGTAAACTACTTTATTTCAAATCCACACATCGGCATATCTAACAAACCTTTCCCAGTCTTGTTATATGGAGTTGAAGTTTCGACATTGATGAAAGCATCTGAAAAGAAAACCAAAACTTCTGAAATGTGGATCTACAGATGGCTGCTAAGGATATAATGGGTTGACCATGTGTTGCGCTGGATGGCTAGAGAACTGTTTCAGACCATTAAACAAAGAAAGCTCCAATACTTGGGCCATATCATGAGGAGTGATGTATAAAATCATCCAACTTATTATGCAAGAGAAGATCCTTGAGAAGAGAGGCCATGAACGTACACGGGCCTCGTGGCTGAAGAACCTGAGAGATTGCTGAGGAATGGGATAACTTTTGCCATGATGATATCCAATATTCAGAATGGATATGACTCTTGAAGAAGAACAAAGCTTTGTCCATTTTGACTAGCAGCAAAATCTCTCCAGATTTTCATTTGGGAAGAGTCATCCTTGATCAGACCAACAAACTAAGCTACTGCTGTTTTAGTCTCAGCAGGGGCCATCCAGATGCTTCTGAGAAGCCCATAAACAGGACATGACTAAAATTGCTCTCAGGAGCTGTACTTCGAGGCACACAAAGCTTCTGACACTTTTAACTCTTTTTGCTCAAAGCACTGGGGAACGGATTGTAGATTTGCTATGCAGACAGTAGCTATGCTACCCCAGCACTGTTGTTCTTTCCCCTGCAAACAACAATAAGAAAAGGGGGAAAGGGTGTGTTTTTGTAAACTGTGTAGGCTATGTACCTTAAAACATGATCCACCATCACCACTGAGCACATTGTGTTTCTTTATGGGTTTCTGTGTACTTCTAGAGATTGCATTGGAAGTGCATGAGTGAACATTCAAAGTCAGAAGAAATTGATTGCTCAGATGCTGTTCATTCAGGAAACATTCACCCTTTCCCTCCCTTTTTCCTTTTGTGTATGTATGTGCATGAGCACATATGCATATGAGGAATATTTGTCCCCCCTCCCTTAACACAACTAGAAATGGATGAGGTTTCAGCTTATCAGAACTACTCTACAGTATCTAGAACTGCCAGCCAGGTAAAGGTCACCCTTGCTTGAAAGCCAGTTGTATTTGACGCTAGGGTTCAGTGCTCATCTCTGTTTATAGCCAAAGAGCCAGTGCTGTCTCTATCTGCAAATGTTTCCCTGGACATGTGGCAGACATGACTAGACATCAGGGTGCATGGAACGCTATTTGCCTTCCCACTGAAGTGTTCCCTATTACTTACAATTTTTTGCTTTCAGACTGCTAGATTGGGAGGAGCTGGGACAGAGAAGGGAGCTTACTCTGCTGTGCAGCACTTGGGTCTCAAATAGCTGGCCTGCCGACCTTCCAGTTGTCAAGTTCAGCTTCTTAATTACTAAGCCACTGGAGTCCTAGCAAGATGAAAAAGGCAGAGTGTATCTGCAACAGAACTGGCTGGATAGCTCGGTGTTTATGGCTGTGGAGCCAGAGTTTGGCCCTTTGATTCCTCACTGTGCCTTATGAGGAAAAGAGCCAGATGGGCTGGGCAAGCTATACAAACCAGGATACCTCCCAGAAGAAGGAAATAGTACACTACTTCTCAGTACTCTCTACCTTGAAAACTCTGGAAAGGGTCACCATCATCTTAGATTAATGTGATAGCAGACAGTTAACTACACTAGATGGTTATAACAATCAATCAATCAATCTTTATTACGGTCCAAGACCAACATAGTACAGCAAAAGGAACATAAATTAAAAGGAGGGTACTTAAAATATATAAAGAGACAGAAGTTAAAATGAGCATACTTTGAAAGGAGTGGTTCTGCTCAGAGTTAAGTAGTAGTAAAATTACAATTTAAGATTAATAATGTTACAACTATGACTAAACCTATGAAATAGCGCTAGTAGTTTATTTAGCTGAAGGACCTGCAAGGATTGTTCTTCTGATGTTATACACAGTGGCGCAGACCCTGGCCGTGGTTAAGGTGAAGGTGGGTCTTTCATCAGAGAGCAGCCAGTGGGTGTATTGCTTCTTGGCCTTTTGGCTAAGATCAAGTGATTATAACAGTATGATACTATTTCCTCAGGAGGGACTCAGTCGCTTAGTGGTTAAGATGCTGAGCTTGATGACCAGAAGGTCAGCAGTTTGAGACCCAAGTTGTCAGCTCCTGACAACCTAGCAGTTTAAAGGGGGGAAAATGTAAGTAGATAAACAGGTACATCCTCAGTTGGAAAGATAACAGTGTTTTTCCTGCTTTGGCATCTAGTCATGCCTGCTAGGTGTCCATGGAAACCTCTGAAGATGCAGGCAGCACTGGCTCATTGGTTGTAAATGGAGATAAGCACTGTCCCCTTAAATTGGACATGACTAGCTTTTGAGCAAGGGAGATCTTTACTGATTTCTCGTGGCTTTATCCTGTAGAATCCTAGAATTTAGAGAACTAGACTACAGTGCAGGATAATGGACAAAAGTTCTTTAAGAGAGATGTCTAAGTATCTCACCATATTACAAAATTCCCCAGGAATCAATAGGTTGAAGCCAGCATATAAAACTGCTTTAATAGTGTAACTCAGATAATAATTATCCCATGCCATGAAGATATTTGCTGCATATGACAGAACTCAGATAAACCTAGGTACAGAGTAGTTAGAAATGGTTCACCATCCCCCTTCCTGGTGGCACTGTGAGACCTTCCAGCTTTCTTAAGGTCATGCAGGTGGAAGGGCATTTAACTCCATCAGTCATACACATAGACACAGTGGTTGCAGCTGGACTCACTAGGAGCTACAATGGGGATTTGAACTTGCAACCTGGGCTCTCCAGCCTAGAGCTCCAACCCACTCTGTTATTCCAGATCAATGCAGACAGTTAGTTCTATGAAAGTAAACAAGAAGATAGGGACTGCAGTGGATTAGTGGTTAAGACACTGAACTTGACAACTGGAAAGTCAGCAGGTCAGCAGTTCAAGCCCTGAGTGTTGCCTGATGTAGTGAGCTTCCATCTCTGTCCCAGCTCCTGCCATCCTAGCAGTTCGAAAGTAAGAAATTGTAAGTAGATAAACAGGTACTGCTGTGGAGGGAAGATAAACAGCATTCAGTGGTCATCTTGATGTATCTTGAAGAAGAACAGGAGTGCCTATCTCTCACTACTGCTGTTTATATGCAGAGACATTTTGCTTCTTATTTTGGATATCAAGTACAGTAAAGGCATCGCTTTCCATAAATAAATCTAAAACCTCCTTTTAAAGTCTTTGAAAATTGATAGCCATTACTGTGCACTATAATAGCCATTTCTATGTAGTTTTGCTTTGTTAGTTTGTTTTGTTTTTGTTTTTGGTCATGACTCTCCTATCCAGCAACCGGACTAGATACCTATCAGTTATACAATACTGGTTCTAACATTATGAAAGAGAACAAAAAAACCCCTCTCTTTCTCTGCTATATTTTGAGAATGATAGTTAAACAAAAATGACCTTTCCCCAACTTTAATAATAACTCTTTTGTTTCTACCAATTGTAAGGCTGACATTCTTGAAGTCTGGAATGTGTTTGCCTGCATGTGTGTTTTTGGAAGCTCTTTTCAGACAGAAACTCCAAGACTAATGGAGTACCTTCTGAGTTGTTTCTCTAATAGGGCTTTCAAGATAAGGAATGTATTTTGTTGTTGTTCAGTCATACAGTCGAATCTGACCCTTTGAAACCCCATGGACAGCTGCACACCAGGTTCCTTTGTCCTCTGCCATCATCTGAAGCCCTGCCAGATCAACGCCCATCACATCAATGATTCCATCCACCCACCTCATTCTCTGCTGCCCCCTTTTCCTTTTTCCTTCAATCTTTCCCAGCATCAAGGCCTTCTCAAGTGAGTCCTCTCTTCTCATTTGGTGGCCAAAGTACTTGAGCTTCATCTTCAGTAATTGTCCATCCAATGAGCACTCAGGCTTGATTCCCTTCAGGATTGACTGATTTGATCTCCTTTCAGTCCAGGGGACTCTCAAGAGTCTCCTCCAGCACCACAGTTCAAAGGCATCTATTCTTCTGCGCTCAATCTTCCTTATGGTCCATCTCTCACAGCCATATATTACTACTGGGAAGACCATTGCTTTAACTATGCAGACTTTTGTTGGCAGGATGATGTCTCTACTTTTTATTATGCTGCCTAAGTTTCTCATAGCCTGCCTCCCAAGAGTTAGTCTTCTTTTTATTTCATGGCTTCAGTTACCATCTGCAGTGATCTTGGATCCCAAGAAGGTAACTCTGTTTCCATTTCCTCCCCTTCTATTTGCCGAGTAGTGATGGGGTCAGATGTCATGATCTTAGTATTTTTGATGTTGAGTGTCAAGTCAACTTTTGGACTCTACTCTTATCAAGAGGCTCTTTAGGTCTTCTTCACTTTCCACCATTAGGGTAGTGTCATCTGCATATCTCAGGTTGTTGATGTTTCTCCCAGCAAGCTTAATTTCAGCTTGTGCTTCATCCAGCCCTGCATTACGCATGATGTTCTCTGCATATAAGCTAAATAAGCAGAGTGACAATATACAGCCTTGTTGTACTCCCTTTCCTATTCTAAACCAATCAGTAGTTCCATATCTTGCCCTAACTGTTGCTTCTTGACTCACATACAGATTTCTTTAAAACAGGTGAGGTATTTAATGTACTGTATTTAAAGAGTGGTTTTACCGGTTCCAAAGGTCATGGTGGCTTAGTGGTTAAGACACTGAGCTTGAGGACTGGAAGGTTGACAGATCAGCAGTTTGAGACCTGAAACCTGCATGGCAAAATGAACTCCCATCATCTGTCCTGGCTAATGCCAACCTAGCCATTTGAAAGCAAGAAATTGCAAGTAGATAAATATGTACTGCTTCAGAGAGAAAGGTAACAGCATTCCTTGTGCTCAGTTTAGTCATGCTGGCCACATGATCATGAAATGTCTGCAGACATTGATTATGTCCAGTGGTGGGCTGCAAAAAAAATTACTATCACACTGTGGGTGTGGTGTGGTAGGCGTGGCCAGGGGGAAAGCCCTGTGTTGCACCTGAATTAGGACTACTGTACCTTATTTCAAAACTTGGATGGGCAGGGCCACCTAGAATTTCTGCTACTGGTTCTAGCGAACTGCTGCAAACCTGCTGATGCCCACCACTGATTGTGTCTAGATCAGACCCTGGACTGTCAAAATGAAGCCACTTTCTTGGCTTTGTCATTGGCTAATCTTAAGTCCTCATTGGTACATGTTTCCAGCAGTAATCAGCAGACCAATAAATGAGCCAGATTCTGTATCTCTCCACACATTCACATAGTAAGTTGTTGTCCTCCAGCAGCCCCCACTTGAGCATGTTGGTCTTGCACTTAGGGACTCCAACCATTACCCTATTCAAGATCCTCCAAGTAAGGTTGGGGAGGTTGAGTTCCTCAGCCATATCCTCCTTTAATGTTGTTCCTTGTCCAGTGAGCTCCTTCCTCCATCTTCTAATTTTGGTTTTGCTCTTGCTTCAGCTGGCAGACGCCAGACTAGCTCAAGCCAGACCACCGATTTTGAAGGCTGAGTGGAGGTCAAAATCCAGGCCTCTCAGGTCTGTAGCCAGGGGGTGGCCAGAGTGGGTTTGACCCACCCTGAGTTAGCAGTTTGCCCACCCTGGCCAAGCACGGTTCCCCATAGGAATACATTGAAAAGAGGCTTTTTTGCCCATCCTGAAATAATATTCACCCACCCACATCTAGAATCCTGGTCTGAATCCAATACTCTAACCCAGTGTTTCCCAATGTGGGGTCCATGCCCCACAGGGGAACTTCAATTCCCAGAAGCCTAAGTCAGTACATTGGCTGAGCAGTGCTTTGGGAATTGACTAAGGCTTCTGGAAATTGAAATCCAAAAACCAGAGGTTGGGAAACATTGGAACCCCTGCAAACCCCCCGCCCTGCGTTCAATCCTTCACCCATCAGAAAGCAGCGTTGGCTTCCTGGTTGTCAAATACCCAGCTTGTCATAAGCAAAGGGGTCTTGAGGTATAGGTCAAGGTAATGGACTTCAAGGGGGTCCCCGGGTAACACCTATCCTCAAACACAGCTGTCCACTTGCAAGAAATGGGGCGGGGGGGGGAGTTGAGTTGGTGGGCGCAAAGGGGGGGAGTAGAACAGGAGCAGCCGAGCCTGACGTCACTGGCCCATCAGCTGACCCAGCTGCCTTTCCCAGCAGAAACAGCCGCCTCGCCGTGTCAGGAATAGCAGCCAGGCTTGCGCTCGGGGCGAGCCCCCCCCCTTTCTTTCCTTTCTCTCCCCCTGGCCAGGAGGCCACCGGAACGCGCGGCCCCAGCCGACCGGACTGATTGACTCTCGGGGTTGTGGAGCCCACCAGCCTGAGGAGATCGGAGGGGGAAGGGTGGGGGGGAGGAAGAAGAGGGACAGGCGCATCAGCAAGGAAGGAGACGCAAGTTGGGGCAGAAAAGTCGAAAGCTGGGGGTGGGGCGGGGCGATCTAGAGTCCTCTCACTTTCCAGTTGCCCCAAAACTCACGCCGTCTCTCCTGGGAAGCGCTCTGAAGGACGATCGGGAAGCTTTTGGGTGTTATTCTTTGGTGGGGGGGGGGGGTGTACACGTCTCCTAAAAGCCCCCGCCCGCTTGGAAGAAGGCGAAGACGGAGTTCCTAGACGGAAGGCTTCTCCTTAGAGAGAAGGAGGGTCGCTACCCACGCCGTGTGGCAAGCCAGCCCGTCGTCTCGCCAGATCCGTCGGGGATCCTCCTGAGGTGTCCAGGGTCCGCCGCCGCCTCTCCTCTTGAGGCAGCCGAGACCTGATCGCCCTCCGAGCCTGGTTGCGACTGCCACCCACCCACCTTCAATCTTGACTCCACCCGACCTCCTCCTCCTCCCCTGCCGGGCCATGGATCGCTGCCAGCCATCGCTCTGGAGAAAGAAGAGGAAAACCCTCGCCGTTCCCCGGCCGGGCGCCAGGAGTGCTTCTTGGGGCCGCCCGTAGGATCAGGCGCTCCTTGCGCGCCGCGGGCGATGCGGGCGACCGCCCAGAGCCGGAGGTCCCGCCAGCTTGCCTGACCTGGTCGCTTTCTTTCGCGCCTCCCGCCTGGCCTGGACCGCGGCCGAAGGGTGTCAGTTTCAGACGCGGCAAACGTGCCTCGGTTTGCGGGGCGGGCGGTGAGGTGGCCCAGCCCTTCCCGCTTGCCTCCTCCCGCCTCCGCCACGCAAGTAATCTCGGCTCTTCCTCCTTGTGCCACGGATCGCGGCTCCTGCGGCTGGTCGGCGACTTCTTCGGGGATTAGAGCCAAACGGAACTCGCCTGCAGCGATCCCCCCGTTGCCTCTGGACTGGTCTACGACGGTGGCCTTGCAGGGGGGAACCGCACATATTTCCCGTCTCACTTCTCTGCACCTTCCCGGGGCTGCCCTGGTTTGCTTCCTTGCTTTGACGAAGTTGAGCGATGCTCTGACTGAAACGACAATCTTCTTGCAAAGAAGATCCGTGTCACTATACAGCAGAGTGTTGGGATTCCCATCACCACCAAACAGTCTTCCTTCCTTCTCCATCTGTTGAGGAAAGGCAGGTTTGGGATCCAGACCATCTTCTCTTCTGGCGTCTGGAATTACAAGGAGCTGGGGCAGAAGGGAACGAAGAGGACCTCAGGAGAAGAGGTTAGTGGAGGGTGATGGAGCTGGTGGTGTTGGGATAGAAGATCTAGTTAGGGTGGTCTTTCTTAAAAGAAGGATGGGTGCCACCAAGCTATCCGCCTTTGGGAAGATTTGCTCTTTGGGACTCAAGGATTTCTGCCTCCCTTCCTTTGTGGACTCCATGGTGCCCAGCAGCAAGGACCCTCATTCATGTGGCTTTGATTCTGTTTAACTTCAACCACTTTCTACACACACACACACACACAAAGTCTTCACCTTCTATAACATGGGGCAGTCTTTAGAAATGCAATTTACCAAGCCAACCAGCCTTGGAAAGGATGTCCCAGCACCAAATGAGGCTGGGGGAGACATTTTCTGCAATAACTGACTGACCCTCCATCCCCCTACCAGGAAGGTGGTGGTGGGGAAGACCTCTGCCATTCAATGTGATACACCTCCCCCTGTCCTGACAACGTGATGGAGCTGTCTGAGGTGCGCTGCTTGAGTGACAGTGATGAGCTGTACACCATCAAAGAGACGCCCCCCAGTGGTGGGGCACGTTCCCAACGTCTGCTATGGCAGACGGCTGTGCGCCACATCACAGAGCAACGCATCATCCAAGAGCAGACTAGTGGTCAAGCATTGGATTCTGAGGAGTCTGGCAGCTCCAACCATTCCCAACATCCTCTGAGGAATGCATCAGGAAAGAGCCTCAGCAACCACAACAATGGGGGAACCAAAGTCTTCCCAGAGCGCACCAGCAGCAGTGGGGACCTAGGCTTCCTGCGCCTGGACTGTGCTCCAAGCAACTCAGACTTCTTCCTCAACTGGGGCTACACGTACCGGGGTGTCATCTTCCCCACTTTGCACAATGCTTTCAAGTCCCGGGACTTGGAACGTCTCTACCAACGCTACTTCCTGGGTCAAAGGCGCAAATCTGAGGTGGTAGTGAATATCCTGGACATACTGACCAAGTTGACCCTCCTGTTGCTCCACCTCTATTTGGCCTCAGCCCCCATGGGCTCTCTCAAGGGCATCCTTCTGGGCTTCTTCACAGGCATTGAGGTGATCATCTGTGCCTTAGTGGTGGTCAGGAAGGACACAACCTCTTATACCTACCTGCAGTACAGCGGGGTGGTCACGTGGGTGGCTATGGCCACCCAGATCTTAGCTGCTGGCCTAGGCTGTGGGCTGCTTGGAGACAGTGTTGGCTACGTGCTCTTCACCCTCTTTGCCACCTACAGCATGCTGCCTCTGCCCCTCACCTGGGCCATCCTGGCGGGCTTAGTCACCTCCCTCTTGCAACTGGTTATGGAGTTGGCCATCCCTAGGCATGTTGTGGCCTCCTTCAATCAGGTATTGCCTCTCGGTTACTTATTATTTTGGCACCAATGACATATCATGTACCTGTAGCTCAAGAGTGAGTAGCTATATCTAGATAATAGCTCCCAGAATTCTTCATCATTGGCTTTTCAGCTTAAGGCTGGTTGCAGGTAGGAAGTACTTAGACATCTGCAGGGCCACGGTTGTTTGCCCTGTTGTAGGTGGTGGTTCATCTACTACCTACAGAGCCAATTAATCATCCCTGGGTATGCATGAGAAAACAACCTTTCCCTTGACAGTTTTGCTCTTCCTTAGCAAAGATGTGTTGATGCATTAGTAATCCTATTTAACACAAGAATGATCATGGGTTCCGATGTTTGGGGTCATAAGCTACTCGTCTCTGTTGGGGTGGTGGTAAGGAATCATTATTGTTTATGAAAAGCTACAGAAAAGATATGTGTTTATTGACGATGGTGGTACCTTATGAACTGAATGTCTTCCAAGAAAGTAGATATGGGTGATGACATTAAGGGCCAAGCTGTACATTACAGAAAGCCTGTCTTTACACAAGATATCAGGCAGACTTCTGTGTGAGAGCAAGCAGAGTACATGTTCAGCTCTATAAGACTAATCACAAAGGAAATTAACATGCAAGCTTTATAAGGGGAGACAAGCTTCTGCAGGGACAATCACAGTCTTTCAGAAGTCGAGGAATATCCTTTTCAAATGATGTGTTACCTGTAATGTACAATTTGACCCTATGTTATTCAGCTGGAGACACAAAGGAGAAAGGGAAGAGGTTGCATTGACATGAAATGGATGTACATAGACCTAGGGCTCCTCATTTCTTGCTGAGCTGGGATTTGGACCCTAGTCTTTCAAGTCTGAGCTTAGTAACCTTGACCCTCAACCCCATTCTCTCTAGAAATATTAGCATGTTTATCTTTTTTTCCAGTGTTGTGTAGGATCCACTCAGGTATGATCCAAGTAGATCCAGAATTGAAACATTTCATCTGGGAATGGAATGTTGATGGTGGAAAGAAGGAAGGCTGTTTTGAGCAAAGTAAATGAATAATTTACAAAATATCTCCTGTTCTCCCTAAATTCTCCCAAGCACAGAGTGAGGTGTTTGAGTCCTACAAGGATTTGATCAATCACTCAATGGACAAGATTAATCAAGAGGGAGAGCTATTCCAGACCATGCAATCATATACACGTTCACTGAAAAATGAACCCCCTTTCCTTCAATGGGACTCACTCCCAGTGGGGTGTATAAGTGTGTGTTTGTGAGTGTGTACAGGAATGCTGCCTTTGGGTATACTGTTAATTCCCATATGTACCCTTCTTTTCTATATTATGTGGATTTTTGAGCTTTGTGATGTTATAGTACAGTATGTGGATTTTTGAGCTTTGCATTGGAGAGGTTCTAGTATGTGCTGAAATATATATAAATATCCATTTTTGAGTGTATGAACAGTGGCTTTCAAAGAGATTTATGACCAGCAGCTGACCCCTTCCAGTTTATTCTGAAATGATTTATTGGAGAGTGGGGTGCAATCATATGTCCTGAGCAACTTGCTGAGTCTGTGGTTGATTTTAGTACTGAAGCCCACCCAAGTGTCCAAAGGGCAAATGGGATAACCTGTCCATTAAAAAGGCTATTTTTTCTGCTTATTTTCAGTATCCATCTGCTATTATTCCTACTTTTTTCTTTGGAAACAATATTATTTGTGGTTCTAATACACATTTAGTGAATGGTCTTCTTACTTCTCGATTGTTCCTGCACAAAGGTTTTACAAAAGTAGATTTGGCAGAAGCAAGCATTCTATGCCCAATTTCTATTATATCAGATTTACCCATTTATTTATTTAGCATCTGTTATCGATTATTTTAACATCCTTCTGGTCTAAGTTTCTAAATTAAGTTTGATTTGAAGTTCCCAGGTGGCTCTTGGGTTTGGTTTGGTTTTGCCTCATTTAAGAAGCAAATGTTCATCTCAGGTAAACAAATAAAGCCAACGAGATTAAAAGCTTTCCAACCGAGGGATTATCTTGTCGTGACACAATGACATATAACTTTTACAGGAATATGAGATCCCTAGATGGGGAAACATTCATCTGCAGGAGGAAAAAATTGCTTTGCTGATGAGGATTGGCTTTTCAAAAGGTTAGCCAAGCCGTCTACTCACCAATGCCCTACAGCTACTATGAATCCTTAGAAATGCTGTCGCTTTTGGTTTAAGACATCTGGAGGATAGTATGAGCGAGGGAAGGGTGGGTTTAACAGAGGTGCCTTACATAAGAGGTAGGGAACCTCAGTCCCTGATACAGAATCCAGTTCTCTTCCTATTCCAGTTTAGCCTTTTGGAATCCCCCCCCCCCCGGGGTGGTGGTGGAAGGCACTCACTTCTCTATGACAAATGCACACACACACCAGTTTGGTGGTTTCCCCAATTCTTGTAGTTCCCCATAAGAGTCTGAAGTGAAAATGTGGTGTTATTTTTTGTTATACTCTTTGATCTTTGGGTCTATTCATCCCTGCAAAGTGCTTTGTGATTGTTCAGTTGTACAGTTGAATCTGACCCTTTGTGACCCTATGGATCACTGCATGCCAGGCTCCTCTGTCCTCTGCCATCCTCCATAGTCCACCTAGATTACCACCTCAATGATGCCATCTAGTCACCTCATTCTTTACAGCTCCCTTCTCCTTTTGCCTTCAGTCTTTCCTAGCATCAGGGCCTTCTCCAGTGAGTCCTCTCTTCCCATTTGGTGCCCAACATACTTGAGCTTCAGCCAAGTGCTACTCCCTTCAAAATCTTTCTGGAATGGAATGTATCCATTGGAATAAAAGAGCCCCTTGCATGGGCTTTGCATGTGTAGTGAAAAAAGGGTTGATGGTGACTGTTTGAACTAGTGGGGTTTGTTCATCCTGTGTATCAGATGCTGAATCTTTGATGAACCAGATCTCCATCCTTTTAGTTCTGTTACAATAGCTGAGACCCTGTTCCACACTGAATAACTATTTCTTGCAGAATCTCACCTGGTCTATGAGGACCTTAGCAGAGACTTCCTTAACCTTCTGCTTTTACAATGATACATCCTCTCATAAGGGCAGACTTTGGACAGGTATCAGGTCTTTGAGGTTGCAAACTGGATTCTTTCCAAGCTCTTACTAGGGAAGTTAGAAGTCTAATCTGGGACTATGCTGTACAAGAAAGTTATGTTCCCCTCCCCAACACAGTATCTAGTATTTCCTGGTGAAGTCCCAACCAAGTGTTGACCAGGTATAATCCTGCCTAGCTTCCCAGATCAGATGTATTTCTGGAAGTATGCACGTCTTGCAGATTCCATCTGATTGAAAGACCCTCTGGAGCAAATGAAGCATTGCTGCCAAAGCTCTGCTCATGATCTAAGTTCATTCACTATGGGCTTAAGGTTGACTCAGCTTTCCTTCTTTCTGAAGTTGATAAAATGAGTACTGTACCAAGCTTTTTTTGGGGTGGGGGCAGAATGAACTACACAGAGAGTGTGCTAAGCACTATGGGATGGTTTGTAAGTCTAATTGTTATCACTGTTGTTAAGAAGAAGGGAACTTTGTTCCCTTTGTTATGCTAATGGAGGCTGTTCCTTCAGCAGGAGCAATTAAATGGAAGGTGGCCATGAAAGAGATGAGTTTCTTGAAAGGCTCTTTTACTTGTTCATGGGATGCTCTCCACAGATACTCACCTTTTGGCACCTATTCTGTTTTCTCTTTGGAAGCAGGAGAATACTGTTCCCTGCACAATTCTGGAAATAACTTCAACGGGTATTAAAAGTTTAACAACTTCTTTCTTCTACTCACACTGCAAAAATGGCTTGCAGTTCTCAGTCATTTTGAATATATGTTTAGAATTCAGGGTTGTTGTTTTAGTTTGGCTTTGCGTGCTATGAGTATTCTTTGATTTTAAATTATTTTAACCTCTTCATTGCCCAGAGAACTTTGTTATAGGGTGACTCATCAACCAACCAACCAACCCATTAACCAACCCATCAATCAATCGATCAATCAATGACCAACAAAACTGTTTACAGTCTGGAAAGAAACATTATGCTTATTGCTATGAACAAAAGCTCAAGTGAAATGTTGAATGGTGGAAGTCTGAAAACAGATAAAATACTTCTTCATGTCTTCAGATATTGGACATGATCGTACTCAGAAATAAAAATATTCAAACTGAGCAAACAAAAATTTCTGCATAGATACTAATACTAATACTAATACTAATACTAATACTAATACTAATACTAATACTAATACTAATACTAATACTAATACTAATACTCATCATCATCATCATCATCATCATCATCATCATCATCATCATCATCATCATCATCATCATCATCATCATCATCATCAGTATCAGTATCAGTATTATTTCATGTCAGAAATTATTCTGGGTTGAAAGGATTTTTGCTGAAGAAACTCCATTAAGGGGACCCCTGAATGAGGCTCTTTTCATGCCCTCAAGAGCTAGGACAGAGATGGGTGCTCAGTGCAGTACCTAAGTATCAAACTGCCAACTCGCCAGCCTTCCAGCTAACAAGGCAAGCTTCTTAACCACTGAGCCACCGCAGCCCTCCCTGCTCCAAATGTTGATGGTGAATGGTGAAGTTAAATATATTTTCTGGGTCATTGCAGAATTCCTAATAGTGGAACACATAATTCTCTTCTAGAACATTTCAGCTAAATGCTAAAGGGAAAATATATTACTGGTTCATAGCAATACATGTAGAGCAACAGACAAAATAGGAAGAGTAGGAGTAAAATCACTCTGTCTTCAACAGGATTATTAAAATAATCTTAAATATTATTTAAACTGGATCCATAATTGCAATAGAAATTATCTGCCTTTTTAACCAAGTGTAGAACTGGAGAATGCATTTTGCATAGTATTCCCCAGACATGAACTGAAATGCTCCCAATAGTTCAGAACGATATCGAAAAAGGATGGTAAACAAAAACAAAATGAGAAATTGCAAATAGTTTCCTGTACATAAAAATTTAACATGTTTAAGATGTTAATCCACTCCCCCCCCCTTCCGATGTACAGTTTTCTATGCATATAAGTTGTTGTTGGATTTATATGCCACCCCAATTGCTTACAGCAACTCTGGGCGGCTCACAACAAAACAATACATCAAAATTACAATATTAAATAACAAGTACAGGCAAACCTCACATAAAGAGTGCCTTGCTTAAAGAGTAACTCACTTGAAGAGCAGAATTTTCTCTGAATGTTCACTTTGCTTAACAAATAAAACCAACCAAAAACTCGCTTAACAAATAAATCAGTGTTCACAATCCCCCCCACAATTGGTCACTTACAATGGTGTTTCGCTTAAAGAGCAAACTCACTTAAAGAGCAATCCTGTGGAATGCATTATGCTCTTTAAGCGAGGTACAACTGTATCAAATAACAAAAACATTTCAAGGAATCCCCAGCCAAAGTTACAAAATAAGCAGGAGTCACAACGAAACAATATATCACAGCTACAAATATCAGATAACAAAATATCAGATAACAAGATAATTACAAAATAATATACCAATACATCATTTCAAAATACATAAACACAACATCAACACAACAATATCCCGGCCTCTCTACCCTATGGCAAAGTCCTGCCACGCGCAGCTTCAGTGGCCCTCTGAGCCCTGGTCCCAGGGCAGGGGCCATGACGCCAGAGCAGGTGGAGGTCTCAGCGTCCGGCAGCACAATGGCCTCCCCGCCCTTTCTGCACAGGAATCCCAAAGCAGCAGTGAAGTTCCTGAGACACCGAGCCCCGGCAGCTGGAGCCCCTTCTCCCTCCAGCCGGGCGGCCGGCAGGGCAGGGCAGGCGTGCAGCAGTCAGGTGGCGAAACTTTTAAAGCCTTGAAGTTACCTTGAAGTATTCAAGATGACACCCTCATCTCCGTTGCAGTCAATTAAGACAAATGCATAAATCCACAAACAGATTGAAACACAAACTGCTTTTAATCCTCATATGAGTCAGCAGTTCAAAACAAACCCAGAGCCTGTGTTCTGTGTTGACGGTCCAGCATGTGTATTGTAATGAAGAAATCCTTTTTAAAAAGTGTTACTGAACATAGGCAGAGTCCATTAAGGGATCATAGCTGGCCTATACTCCTCTGGAATTAGGGAACATGATGCATCTAGAACAGCAATGTGATCCCAAAGTGATCCAATTTCTTGGGGTGGGTGGGGGTGGTTTCCCCTTAGAGACCCCGGAATTAATTTGCTGTGATATCAAACGTCTTCGTTTTCTTCCTTTGTGTCCCAATCAAACCCTGGACTGCCAAAATGAAGCCATTTTCTTGGCTTTGTCATTGGCCAAACTTAAGTCCTCATTGGTGAATGTTTCTGGCAGTAATCAGCAGACCAACAAATGAGCCAGATTTTGCATCTCTCCATATTCACACAGTGTTTTGTTGTCTGCCAGCAGCCCCCACTTGAGCATGTTGGTCTTACATTTAGGCATTCTAACCCTCAGCCTATTAAGAGTCCTCCAAGTGATGTAGGGGAGGTTGATATCCTCAGCTATATCCTCCTTTAATGTTGTTCCTTGTCTAGTGAGCTCCTTCCTCTATCTTCTAATTTGGTTTTGCTCTTGCATACCCTCTCATCTCTGTCTCAGCTCCTGCCAACCTAGCAGTTCAAAAGAAAGAAATTGCACATAAGTAAATAGGTACCACATCGGTGGGAAGGCAAACAGCATTCCATGCACTCCCGTGTCTAGTGATTCCTGCCACATGTCCACGGGAACATCTGCAGATGCTGACAGTGTTACTGAACATAGGCAGAGTCCATTAAGGGATAATAGCTCTTTGGTTATAAACAGAGATCAACACTGAACCTTAGAGTCAGATACAACTGGCTTCTGAGCTAGGGCAACCTTTACCTTTACCTACCCTCAAGAATGTTTGTTCTTGCCATATCAAACTTAAGGCTTCACAAACCACCCAGTCAACCCACAATATGCTAAATGTTTATTTTCATTCATTTTCTACCATTTCCAGATATATAGGTAATTTAGCACAACTCAGAAAAAACCCCAATTTATTTTCTATTTATACAACATGCTATAAATGTAGTACTGACAATCTTTCTGATTAGTGTAACACATAAGCATAAATGCAAGAGCAAGTGGGTTAGAACCTCAGGAGACTGGAAAAGACCAGAAAAATCCAAACTATGTTCAGACATGACAATCTAAAATTGCACTTGGAGCCTCAGACCTTGATGCCAATTGAATGAAGCTGCAGATTTACACATGATTGGCTAAAGTGAAGCTCCTGATTCCACTGGGAGTAACTGCTGAGTAAACCTGAGTAGGCCTGCATGCTAACTCAGAAAGGAAACCTAAAACTAAAAAAATAATAATACTGTAAGTATAAAAGTATATTGAGAAAATGCTTCAGGCTAGTGAGTTTTTGTATCTCATTTTCTACAGGTGCACTTTTTAAAAAGCACAATATATGTCCCAAATTTTATCTCATCTGCTTCAGTTTCTGCCTTTCTAGGGAAGGTGCTTTCATTTTAAAAACAACTTTGTATGGTCAAATGTGTGGAATCCATCTTCAACTTCTCATCCATTGATGGCAAAAGAATCAATAAACTGAAGAGGATGTTATTTTTATTTTATTTATTTTCTAACCCTATTTGTATGCCACCCTCCTCAAAGTGACTCAGGGTGGCTAACAACAATTAAACCAATAACAAGACCTAACAGTAAAAAATACTATTTAAAAAAATTCAAGGTTGGAAGATTATAAAAGATTAAAAGGTTAAGAGGATAAAAGATTCACTGGAAGGGGGGGTCAAACAAGCCAGTGTGCTGAGGCAACTGATTGGCCAGAACCCCACACCTGTCCTGCCAGCCAGGTCTTCACCCCCTTCCTAAAGGGCACCAACTCTGTCTGGAGGCACAGCTCAGTTGGCAGAAGGTTCCACAGGGCCGAAGCAGACATGGAGAAGGCCCTCCTTCTGGTGCTAGAGAGGTGCACCCCTCTAGCCAAAGATACAACCAGAGAGCCTCTCCGGTCCGCTCTGGTGGGATGGACAGATGTTCTTGGGGTGATGCAGTCTCTTTAAGTATCCTGGCCCACTACCATGTAGGGCTTTAAAGGTAATAACCAGCACCATGAATTGCACCCGGAGACATACTGGCAAACAGTGCAGCTCCCGGAGCAATGGTGAGACATGAGCATAATGTCCGCACCCCATCACGACCTGAGCAGCTGCATTCTGGACCAAGGGCAGCCCCATGTAGAGTGCATTACAGAAATTGAGTCTGGAGGTGACCAAAGAGCAAGGGCTCCGGATCTAGGAGTGGGCGTAACTGGCACACAACATGAAGCTGTGCAAAAGCTCTCCAGGCCATGACTGCCACCTGCTCTTTGAGCAGGAGTCGGGAGTCCAGGAGGACCCCCCAGATTATGCACCGGGTCTGTTGGGGGCAAAACTGCCCCATCCAGAACCAAATATGGTAGCTCCTGAGATAATGCAGGACCTCTGACCCACAACCACTCAGTCTTGCCAGGATTCAATTGTAGCCCATTGTCCCCCATCCAGACCCTTACAGCCTCCAGGCATCTGGAAAGAACTTCCACTGCATCGCGTGGGTCTCCATGGACCAAGATATACAGCTAGGTATCATCTGCATATTGATGATACCTCAACCCGTGGCAACGGATTAGATTGGAGGCCCCAATTTGACTAGATGTAAGAGACATCTGATTGTCTTAGTACCAGATTGTGCTCCTCTTCATTTTGCAAATTAGCCCTTTTTATTTACTTGTTTCATTTTGTGGTTCCTCGTGTCATTAAGAAGTGAACAAAACATAATCAGACTCATTTTTGATTTGACTTCTGCCCTGCCTGGAGGGAAAACATTTACAGTGGAACATCAAGTTACAAATGATTTGAGTTATAAAAAAATTAAAGTTGCGAATGAAAATCCATAGAAAATAATCACTTGAGTAACATTTTTTCCTCGCAATGTGAACTGATTTTTGGGATTTTCAGACAGCAGCCTCTAGAGGCCAGCTCTGGTAATGTTTAATTGTTTTTAGTTGTAAAGCCGCCCTGAGTCTTCGGAGGAGGGCGGGGTACAAATGAAATAAATAAATGTGCCGGACCCACTCCTGACACTCAACTGTTTGGTTGCTCCCAGTGCTTTGTAATTGTGTCTTTATTTATTTATTTATTTATTTATTTATTTATTTATTTATTTGCTGTCTGGGCAGCCTCTGCTGCTTCCCACGGTGGCAGGAAGGTATGCAGAGCATTTCTGCTCCATTTTTGGATTTTTTTCTGTTGTTTTTTTAAATTACATTTTGGCAGCTAAAATGCAGCAGTTTTGCACTTCCAGTGGCAGGAGGAGATTCCAGTGGTGCCTGGGTTCCCATCGTGAAACCAGGAAGTGCAAAATGCCACATTTTAGCTGCCAAAACACAGCAGAAACACAGCAAAAAATAAATAAATCCAAAAATGGAGCGGAAATGTTCCAAAAACCTTCCCACTGCCGTGGGAAGTGACAGAGGCAGCCCAAGCAGCCGAAAAAAATGGTGTGATTGCACCCACTGCTGTCACCGCCTCCAAACCCGGAGATGCCCAAAACATTGTGGGCTGCATTTCTCAAACGTTTGGAAGGTATGGAATGGAACTTTGTTGTTTGTATGCATGCCTTTTACTATGTGGGTTGGTTTCCATGTATTGTGCCTGGGAGTTTTAAAGCCCTCCCCCCCCCCCCCCAATTCATGCTGGAGGTTTTTCGAGCAGTCTTTGCATCAGTTTTGCATGTTTACTCTGTGTTCTCTGGTGTCTGTTGTTTTGGGACTTTTTGGAAGTTTTTTTTTGGTGCATCTCTCAAACATTTGGAAGATAGGGAACTGAGCTTTGTTGTTTGCATGCCTTCGTTGTTTGAATGGCTTTTACTGTGAGATTTTTTTAAAAATTTCTTCTGACCTCCAGAACAGATAAATTGGTTTTTGTGTCCTGGCACTGAGCTGGTAGTGGCTCAGTGGTTAAGAAACTCACCTTGTTAGCTGGAAGGCTGGCAAGTTGGCAGTTTGAGACATGGGTACTGCATGATGGACTGAGCAACCGTCTTTGTCCTAGCTCTTGGTAACATGAAAGGAGCCTCATCCAGGTGTCCCTTGAGTGGAGTTTCTCCAGCAAAAATCCTTTCAACCCAGAATAATATCTGACATGCAATTGTTGTTGTTGTTGTTGTTGGTGGTGGTGGTGGTGGTGGTGATAGTGATTAGGATTACTAAAATGGTATGTTGTACTAGTCATTGAGCCATAAAGATTACTGAATCAGCTTGGATTATTTCACTCTCACCACACTGATGATGATGATCACACAGTTGTGGTAAGGATTAACATAACATATCATACTTGTGGTCCTTCAAGGAAAGGTGGGATACAAATGCAACCTGTAAACAGAATGAATAATTATATAAGTTTTTATTTGATGTTTGTCCTGGTTTTCAGCACAACCTAATGACTGAGTAGAACCTAGTATACCACTCGGTAGAACTGGGACCATACAAAGGACTGTATGGGATACGTCATCTTCCCTGACCTCCCAACAACATTTATTATCCTTAGCACAGTATCTCCCTGGTTCACCTGCCTTTGGATATACACTAGTACCCCGAATAACGTTATGACTTGGTTCCACAAGTCCCGTCGTTATTCGGTTTTTAACGTTGTGCGATACATTGAACACACAATGTTTAAAAAAGCCCTGTTTCCCTGGAGGCTGCAGGAAGCGAGAACATCGGGATTTGAATCCTGACATTTTGGCTTGCTGCTGCCTCCAGGGAGGTGGGAGAACTTTGGAAACAGCTTGGAGCGGGTTTCCCCACCTCCCTGGACCCGGCGGGGGGGTCAGAGACCCCAAAATTGGTAAAAAAAACGTCCGTTTTTTTTACCAATTTTGGGGTTTCTGACCCCCCCGCCGGGTCCAGGGAGGTGGGCAGACCCGATCCAAGGTGTTTCTGGGCTTCCCCGACGTCCTGAGCCAGTGCAGCAAGCCAGAATGTCAGAGTTCGAATCCCGATGTTCTGGCTTCCTGCACTGGCTCAGGACGTCGGGGAAGCCCAGAAACACCTTGGATCGGGTCTGCCCACCTCCCTGGACCCAGCGGGGGGGTCAGAAACCCCAAAATTGGTAAAAAAAGGACGTTTTTTTTACCAATTTTGGGGCTCTGACCCCCCCGCCGGGTCCAGGGAGGTGTGGGGACCCGATCCAAGGTGTTTCTGGGCTTCCCCGACGTCCTGAGCCAGTGCAGCAAGCCAGAATGTCAGGATTCGAATCCCGACGTTCTCGCTTCCTGCAGCATAAAAGAGGGTGGGGGAAGTTCAAAATTAGCGCACATCAGCTCTAGGGAGGTCGGGAGACCCGATGCGCGCTAATTTTGAACTTCCCCCACCCTCTTTTATGCTGCAGGAAGCCAGAATGTCGGGATTCGAATCCTGACATTCTGGGTCGCTGCACTGGCTCAGGACATCGGGGAAGCCCAGAAAAAGCTTGGATCGTGTCTGCCCACCTCCCTGGACCCGGCGGGGGGGGGGGGGGTCAGAGACCCCAAAATTGGTAAAAAAAACATCCGTTTTTTTTTACCAATTTTGGGGTTTCTGACCCCCCCGCTGGGTCCTGGGAGGTGTGGGGACCCGATCCAAGGTGTTTCTGGGCTTCCCCGACGTCCTGAGCCAGTGCAGCAACCCAGAACGTCGGGATTCGAACTCTGACATCCTGGCTTGCTACACTGGCTCAGGACGTCGGGGAAGCTCAGAAAAAGCTTGGATCGTGTCTGCCCACCTCCCTGGACCCGGCCGGGGGGGGGGGGTCAGAAACCCCCAAATTGGTAAAAAAAATGTCCTTTTTTTTACCAATTTTGGGGTTTCTGACCCCCCCGCTGGGTCCTGGGAGGTGTGGGGACCCGATCCAAGGTGTTTCTGGGCTTCCCCGACGTCCTGAGCCAGTGCAGGAAGCCAGAACGTCGGGATTCGAACTCTGACATTCTGGCTTGCTGCACCGGCTCTGGACGTCGGGGAAGCCCAGAAACACCTCCAGAGAGATCAGATGACCCGATCTACAGCTGCAGGGTGGCTGGGGAAGCTGACGGGGACTCCCCGTCGGCTTCCCTAGCCACCCGCCCATGCCTCCGCAGCTGTGGGGTGGCTGGGTAAGCCGATGGGGGAGCCCCCCGTCAGCTTTCCACCCTCCCCACCCCTGCCTCCGTAGCTGCAGGGTGGCTGGGAAGCTGAACGGAGAACCCCGTTCAGCTTTCCACCCACCCTGCTGCTAAGAACGACTGTATCGTGTAACGTTAAAATCGCGTTACTCGATACAAGATGTTTCCGAAAATCTTGTAACGTTATGCGGTTTTAACGATATACGGTACTCGCGTTATACGGGGTATTACTGTATTGGGAAGTCAGATAAGGCCCTTCCTTTGACAAAGTGAGAACACACCTGCGGCCGGGGGAAGAGACTACCGCCGTGCCCAGCCGGGACTCCCTCCCTCCACCTCTTCCGGAGGCTATGTTCAAGGGCCGCGGCGGTGCCAGGACTCTCGATAATTGTTAAATTTTTTTGTGCATATTTGATGAATTTTGTAGTTTTATTGTTGTTGAGATTGATGCTTATTGAACTTTTGTGATGGAACGATGTTGAGTTATATATTGTATATTTATGTGATGTGTCTATGAATTTGTTGTTTACTCTGTGCTTGTGAACCGCCCTGAGTCGGCCCAGCCGAGTAGGGCGGTATAGAAATTGGAGTAAATAAATAAAATAAATAAATAATAAAAGACTGTACAGATGTGAATAACATTTTGGATGTGATAACACAGATGGAGAATTTACAGAGTAAGTTAAACATAGCAGACAATTAAAAAGAAATATTCAAATCAATTTTTAAAACATAAATGTATTAATAAGCAACTGCAATTACAGTACATTTTATAAATATTTGAAACTGAATTTAATTTCAAAGCATCCTTTCATATATCAGTAAGTGTCTCTTGTGGAGCATGAGAACAGTTGCTTAAGTCTGCATTTTCAAGAAAGAGATACCAGATTTTAAAGAAAGTTTATTGCCTGTTAATGGATCTTAAATAGTGGATTTGACCTGTGAGCTTTTGCATGAGAGATAGAGGTTATATGATAGAGTGAGTTTGAATGTTCGATCTCCCTTCCAGCTTAAAACAATTACCAAATGGTCTGCTAGGCATGCAAAGATGGGCATGTTCTTATGTAGAAGAATTACATTTGGCCCCTTCAAAGAGAGTCAATGGGCGAAGTTCAGGGATCATTTCAGCCTTTTGTTTTCTAGTAGTTTTACAAGCTGATGGAATACATCAACACAAATTATTGCATTGTTGGACACAACCACCACAGCTGTATATAAGTTCTCTGGCCCTTATATTCTCTCCAACAATAGACAGGCACACTTTAATCAAAGCAATTAATTGAGAGTGGTGTGAAGTACCAGTGATGGACCATCTTAAAGCAGAGTTCTCTGACTGTTGGCCTAGCAGTGTGCAGGGGACCTTTTAGTATTGTTTCTGCCACAGAAAACCATCAATTAAAATGGCTGGATACTTTTTCCATACTACTTAAACTCTTGTAGTACTCCCATAAGAGATGTGAATCAAGATGTTATATATTTTAGTAGTAAGATCCCAGGAGTCATTTACCGGGGGGGGGGGGGGGAGAGCATTAGCAATTCTAAGGCAGACAAGGGCAAGATGTTTGACTTTTCAAAGTGCACTCCACTTTGAAAATTACAATCTGTACAATCTGAGGAATATGCCACCAAGAACAATAGCAATTACACTTATATACTGCTCCATAGTGCTTAGTACACTCTCTGTCTGGTTCACAAGTTAATTAACATTTTGCCCAAACATGCTGGGTACTTATTTTAATAACTTTGGAAGGATGCAAGGCTGGGTCATCTAAATCATGGTGATCAACCATGAAGATTGTCCTGGGAACATTATAATGTAGTAGCCTTCCATTTGCCCTCTGCATCACAGCATGGCACATGTATGACGGACCCAGATCCGTGAGTCACTTTCTGGTCCTGAGTCCTTTGGGCACCCAAAGTCCTCATCAGCCCTCTGGCCAGGATGGGTGAAGCTGCTGCCCTCCATCAAGATGGATTCAAAGTGGGATTTAATTCATTTGGGGGCAATCACCCTTCCCTGTGGTCTTTGTCAATCAAGGCCATTAGTCTTCAGGGTTATCAGGATAGTTAACCACTGCCTGATGATTGGCGTTGAGTTGCTGGCAGTGTGGTCTACTCCAGAGGTGGCCAACCTATGGCCCATGGGCCATCCCCAGCCCATGGCACCATTTCATGGGGTCCACCACCACCCTGACTACTACCGGAAGCAGAAGCGAACACATTTATGACAGCTGTAAAACACACTCATGCATGTTTAAATGCTGTTGTAAATGTGTATATGACAGCTGCAGACACATTTTACAGCAGCATTTACAGCAGGAGGAACCAAATGACAGGCCCATTCAGCTGTCGGGGTGGTGGTCTGGACTGTGGTGTGAAAGGTTGGCAACCCCTGGTCTACTCTATTGCCATAGCAGGGTAATCTGGCCAGACAAGAGTAGCAATAGGAATTTTTTTTACTCGTTTGTTTTGCTAAGAAGCTTAAGGAATTAACTCCTAGATGACACAATGATGATAAGCACATTCAACATCTTTTTCAAAAGGTAAATGTGAACAACAGGTCTTTTGACAGGTAACTGTCCTCCAACTTCATGTTATACACCATTTATGACCGCTCCTAGATCGGGACTCCTTGCTCATGATCACACACGCTTTGGTCACCTCCAGACTTGACTTGTCCAGGCAGACCTGCTGCCCTTTCGGAAGGGTGTAAAAACCTGGCTGGCAGGTCAGGTCTGGGGGACTGGAGGCACAACGACCTCAGCCTGTTGGTTGGTTTGACCCCTCCCCCCTTAAGTTTTAAATTAAAATAAATATTTAGTTGTAATTTTAAATTGGTTTTAAATTGTTGTCTTGCTGATTGTGTTGGGAATCGCCCTGGGTCCCTTCGGGGAGGAGGGTGATAAACAAACCTAAATAAATAAATAAATAAATAAATAAATAAATTTGGTTTTAATTATAGATATTAAGAACTTTAAAATTTTTAAATCTGTATTGTTCTGGGTCACCTTGGCGAGGAGGGCAGTATAGAAATGTAAATAAATAAATAATAAATCCCAGTATACAGAATAAGTATTATTATCAGCTGAAGTGAGAGACAAAAAATGAGGCCATGTCCTAGTGTGCCTGCTAGCCTGCAGTCTTCTAAAGTTGTCAGCCTGGCAGCTGGGAACAAAATGACTAGGTGGCTTCTTGATCAGGTGTTCTTTTTATTTATATGTTCAAATTACAGCTATATTTTAGTACTCATCCATCTTTGAACTAATAGCAGCAGAATCCTAATTTTGGAATTTTGTCTCTGATTGCACAAAATGTTTACTGTCTCTAGCTAATTTGCTCAGCAGACTTTCATTAGGCTGTCTCTGATTTAGATTTTTAATACTGGGATGAGTGAGTGGAAAATAGCATGGCTATTATGTTCTTCCTACCATGTTGAATTTTTGCTTCTCAAGAGATAATGTTACTTGGAGTGCTACAGGTCCCTGGATATAACTCAAAATGATACAGAGCAAGATTTTTGCAACACACTGGCAATACCAGGTGTCATAGAAAGTCCCATTTGAAATGTGCTTTTCTTTGATCCCTGTTTCACCATGAGTGTGTTCCCTCAAAATGGAGAATGGATATGAGTAGGAGGTCAGTATATACATTCCAATGTGACTCTGAAGTATGAAAATAAATCACTATTGGCTAATTGCTCCCACATGGGGAAAATGATACCAGGATAATAAAATCACTGTCCAAGAGACTTTTGCTCTCTTTCACCGTGGACCAGCAGTGGGAGGGCTTCAACGAATCTAACTGTGAGTCAGATAAAGGCCAAGGGGCCAAAAGCAACCAGTTAAGCTTTCTTTATTTTTGTGTGTTTAGTTTGAATGACTAGTTTTGCAACTTTGATTCCTTATGCTATACTCATTACCTTTAATTTCTTAATAAATTTAATTAACCTGAGACCCTTTGTGTCTTTTGAATTGGGACTGGGATTGACTGAACCACACAATTGTGGCCACATCCATCTACCTAATTCAGATTCCCTGCACTCTCACTAGCATGGCCAAGTGGAACCAAGGGGAACTCATAAAGGGGAGTTGCCCCAACAGAAAGGACAGATGCTGCTGGTAAGAAGCTAAAATGGTGAGGGGTAACAGGAAGGCATGTTAAGGTACCCAAGAGCAGGGTTCCTTATATGACATATGGGTATAAATATGACTTTAGTTCTCCGATTTTCCCAAGAAAAATGTGTGTGTGTGTGTGTGAGGAGAATGAGGAAAAAACTTGAGCAGAGGGAAAGAAGAAACTTGGTTCCAGAAAAAAATGGTCATTTCATCCCCTCTGCCGTAGCTTACCCAATAAGACTCCATATTCAATATCCAACATCTCTGCTTCTGTTCCCACTATCCTAAAATTGTTTTGACTATCCTCAATCATCTCCTGATTTTTTGTCTGAGTGCACATTTGAATTGATGATTGAACTTTGGTATAAAAACCCTTAATAATTATAATCTCTTAAACACCAACATTAAATTCATTCAATTCTTCGACTTGCTTTTTGTCTTTATATTCAACTGTACTCCTTTTTTATTTTTCTTTAACCTTCGTCAATAGTCATTGGAATCATTGCTATTTTTGATAGTGTCAGATGCATATCTTAAGTTATTGCTGTTTCTTCACTGGTAATCCAACTTTCTGTGTTAAATATTCTACACCAGGCATTCTCAACCTGTGGTCCACAAGCAAGATGCAGCCCATGGTGCTGTTTCATGTGGCCCATCACCACTTTCACCACACCCAGAAGTGCCATGTGGTGGAGGAAAGGCAAAATGGCCATCCAGGCCCCAAAGCTGTCTGAGGGAGCGTGACCTGGGCCCTGGCTTTAAAAGATGGAGAACTCCTGTTCTACATATACAGTAGATAGAACAGATAAGATAAAATACACCCTTGCCTGACACCTCAGCCAATTAGAGACCACTTTGTGTCTCCATATTTTATTTTATCAGTAGTAATTTGTGAGAGATATGTAGGTTACGTACCAGAAGAATCAAATGTTGAGACACACAGTTTTAAAAGAATGATTCATAGCTTCTCATTATCTGCATACTCAAAGGCTTTAATGTAATCTGTAAACTACAGACTGATTTTCTTCTGGAATATTTTGATACACTCAAGGAACCAACCTATAGTTGCAATATGATCCATTATTTTTCTGAATCCATCTTGACTGTCTCATTTTTCTTGCTTGATATTAATAAAAGTCTTTGGTGACCATTTTCAGGGTTTTCTAGATGTAAAATACAGAGAAGTGGTTCACCATTCCTTTCATCTGGGGGAAGGCTGGCTATTTTGGGATTCACAATGGGGAATTAAACTACCAACCTCTGTCTCTGCAGCCAGATACTTAACTCATTGAGCTATTCAGCCAGCTAATCTCTGAGTATATATAATTTTAATGAAAGCAAGGTGAGTGGGTGGGTGAGTGAGTTAGTGAGTGAGTGAGGTGTATAATAGGCAACATATAATCTGCTACTCAAAAGTCCCTCTCACTTCTCCTTTTCCTTCTGTGTTGTGGCCAGACATGAAAATATCAAAATGAAGATATCCTTTGCTGAGTTCATTCTGCATTTCCTTTCACCTGACCTAGTGTGAGAAAGATTAGCCACCAACACAAGGTTGTGTTTGCCAAGGTGTGCCCAATTGTGACTCAAGAATACCACAATCTTCGAGAAGGTGCCTCTCACTGAGTTTCTTTAAGTAAATTTAGTACAGCAGCTTTGGGAAAGAAACAAACCTTGAGATTACAGGGAACTGTCCACTCCTTTTGGTGCTGAAATATTGTCTACCCACAACAATTATGGAGATACAGTATGTTAAAACTAGGACATTTTCATTTGGCTCCCTCCAGCGGCTTTTTAACACCTCTCAAGGATACTTCCATTGAATTCTTGATTCAGCATCAATTTTGTATTTTCGCACTTAATCCAAAGAGCACATTTCTCACAGAAGGATAGTATTAGCTGTGTTCCTTTTGAAACAAAAGCAGGCTTCCTATGGCCTACTCCCGTGTCTTTCAAGACCCAGATGGAGAATAGTAGTGGAGAGAATGAGGAGTACCCATAGAATATTAGTAAAGAAATGAATGAACTTCCTATAATACATACTGAAGTGCATTTAATACAAAGGTGGAATATGTTACATACACTTGAAATTATTTTTTTATCCTGTCCAGTAATATATGCAGCAAAATAATTGATTGCCAAAACTGACATCAGGCCATTACAGGTGTTCTCTTCGTTATGAATAAAGTATTCTGAGAGTTGCTTCAATGTGTCTAGAAATTGGGACCCAAAAACAAATAGTTTCATACCCTTGTCATCTATTGTGTCACTTTGTCTCAGAGGACTAGGTGTTTTTTGCATTGTATAACAATAGTAGGAGCGTTGTTTAGCATACAGTGGGGAATGTGTAGCTCTCAATATTCTGTTGGTTTTCAGTCTCCAGAGAGCATAGCCAATGGAGAAGGACCATAGCAGTTACGGCCCACAACATCTGGAGAACTGGCATTCCTGAGATCAAAGCAATCCAGAGGCCCTAGCCTCTAAGAGGCAAAGACTGAGAAAGGAAACATAGGAAGATGACAGTTGATGAAATCATGAAGGTTCAGTGTTTGGCATCTCCAGTGACAGGCTTTAAGACAGAGAGACTGGCAAAGGTTGTGACTAACATGTTGGCTGCTCCGTACATTTGATATTGCTGTGTATAAGATGGATTTTAAATATAATATATGTTTTGTTAGGCTTTCAGCATAAAAACCATCAACCATACTATAGCATTCCCAAAGTTTGTTATGGACAGCTTGAGGCCGTGAACTTTGAGACCCAAAAAACTAGACCTCAACGCTGTGTTTTCTGGCTGCAAGCCCTGCAGCTCCTGGCTCGGTTGGACAGATTGCCTTCTTCCATCCTATTCTCTAGGAATTCTGGACACCAGAATTCCAATTAAACAGGGCTTATTGAAATGGGGAAGGGGTTAACATACTGTTAACGTACAACCTGCTTCTGCCCAGTTCCCTTCACTGAGGCAGAATTGCTATATTCAATATGTGGCTTCCTCAGTTCACTGGTAGGAAATGTCTCTACCAGCCTCAGTTTTCTTCACTGAGGTCTGAGAAAGTACAGTGGTACCTCACTTAAATACCATAATGTGTTCTATGGGATTGCTCTTTAAGCGAGTTTGTTCTTTAAGCGAAACACCATTGTAAGTGGCAAATTGTGATTTCGGGGGGGGGGGATTATGAACCCTGATTTAGTTGTTAAGCAAATTTTTGGTTGGTTTTAGTTGTTAAGTGAGGTGACCAATCAGAGAAAATTCTGCTCTTTAAGCAAGTTAGTCTCTAAGTGAGGTGCTTTTTATGCAAGGTTTTACTGTATTGGAGATGAGGCCCCAAAGGGCCAAAGGGCTTGGCTTTTGCCTTGTCCTTAACAATGAGGAGCAGTATGCCTGCAGTGAAGTATTTTTGGCATGATACCAAGCTGGTCTCTTTCTTCACAGTCTTCTCCTCCTATAACTGGAGCCCTCATTGCTACTTTCTTCATCAGTGTCAGAATTGAGTATCAATGTGTTCCCCAGGCTGTGGGCTAGATCGCTGTCCTCCTCCCCTGCCCTTCCCAATAGGAAGACTTGTAGGGTACAGCAAGTTATTCACATTTCCCTCCTCTCCCTTAGGGATCCTCAACTGAACAAGGACCCCTCATCTAGAAGCATTTTTTTCTTACTTTGGATATTCCTCAAGGGAGTCTTCTGCCCAATAAGCCACAACATGCTACCTGGGACATCCCCCTAGGCTTCTTCCTCCAAAGTTTCCCTTTATGCCTCTTCAGGATTTGAAGGGGGTTCTTGGCTACTCTGGAGGCTGTATCCTGCTCTCCATTACAAAAGACAAGTTTACCATCCTGAAGGTATGGATACCATCAAGAGAGTTTTCAAATCAAATTTCAGCAATGGCCAGGTCTGATCTGTGACTGAGTTCTCTGCTACAAACAGCTCCTAGAAGACTGAGTTTGCTATCAAACGCTGACAGACAAGAGTTTTCTCTTCCTCCTCATATTATTATCTTCAGATAGGGCACATTGGAGAGAAACAAAGATTTGCCTTTCAAATCATATTACCTAACATGTATATTATACTGACTTCTTGCTTGCTGTGTGATATATATACGAAGTCCTCTCTGAGTACCCAAAACATATAGGCTAACATGGCACCAACACCTATGTCTTGCAGTTTTGTTATAATCCCTCTTATAATTAATCTAATAAATTAGTCCTTTGTGTGCATGTGTTAGTTGATTTACATAAACAATATTTCTCCATTGATCCCACATATCACCCTTAATTTCCCTTGTCCATATTTACAGATGCAACTAGGGAATGGGAGTGACCACAATGCTATCTTTCTTTGGCTTCCACATCCCTTTTGAACATAGCTACAATTTTCACTAAAGCTTTTGGAGGCATTTCCAAGTGACAATAGATTGCTGTGGTCCACTGTGTGCATGGGGGCCACCTCATGGGAGCCTTTGGATTACGGGGAAAGTGTGATTGAATAGACCTAAAGCCTTAGAAGTGAAAAGCCAATCTTTGGAAATGTTACTGTGCCAGAAAAATGATATTTTTCATTAAAGGCACCACATTTTTCAGTCAGAGCCAATCTGAAAGTTCTGAAACAACATTTCTCTGGGGAAATGTCTGTCTTTCTACTTTCCCCCATGCCAATAGGGCAAGAGCTGCCATGTGAAAGGGCCCCAGGATCAATAAAATCCCAGAACCTACTGTAGGATGTGCAACCTCTGAAAATAAAAGTAGCAAGAAATCCAATCCTCGTTTTGTTTTAAAAAATATTTTTATGGGTTAAGGCCTTAAAAGAGACTTTCCCCACTCCTAGAGACTTGGATAAATCACAACATTCCTCTTTTTTAAAATAAGTGAAGAGGCATGGAAGATCTGGAACAGGTTGCAAAAATGGGTGATGAGTACATATGGCCAGACATTCTTTCTTCCCTTATGCTACCTGTATTAGCTTCACTAATGAAGCTAGTCAGGGATAACGTTTCTTGGAAGTACAAATTTGCTTATTTGTTGCATTTTTAATCCCACCTGTCATCCAGTGAGTTTAAGGCAGACTACGAAGCTCTTCACTTCTACCTTTCATCCTCACAATAACCAGGCTGAGAGAATATGACTGGATCAAGATCATCCTATGGCTTTTATGGATCAGTGAAAACTAGAAATGAAACTCCGAATCCTACCCCAAGAGGAAAATAACTACTAGATCACACATGAGTTGGTTTGGTAGCTCAGTGAGTTAGGTATCTGATGATGTAGTAGAGGTTGGGATGGATTCTCTATTCTGCCTCCCAGGAGAAGAGCCAGCAATGTAGCCTCAGGCAAACTATAAGGTGGTCCCAGGATGTCTTGAAAGAAAGGGAAACTACTTCTGAATACTAGAAGGGAGGTTGAAATCCCGGCCAGGAGGCTGCAGCTGGTTGAGTTAAGGTGGGAAGCACTCATGGGGGTGGGGGCAGGTACACACACAGTGTTGCTGGTGTGCCTCAAGCGGCATGCATGTTCAGGCACCCATGTGACTTTGGAGGAGGCACGCCAGCGACATCACATGGGTGTGTGAGCACTCGTGGTGCCTGCCTGCGTTCCTCCTCCTCCTCCTTGGGCACTCTGTCTCCAAAAGGTTCACCATCACTGACCTAGACAGTATAGCCATTAAATCAGAACTGACATATAATTGTTACCCCATCACATTTAAATATACACTCAGAAGCATAGATCTGAAGTTCAAAGAAACTGTGTTTTTCCACAACCTCTGTGGAAAGACTGAGAAATACAGATGCATGGTTCTCAACTAGATGTGTTTGTATCCTGACAGAGAGACATTACTCATGTATGGTTTTACATTTAGATAAATGCTATGACTTGTCTCTTTGCTGAATAGGAGAGACACCTGTGATGTAACATTGCTCTTTCTGACAAATATGATGTAGTTCCTGCCTTCAAAAACAGTGTTCATTGCATGGAGTTGTCTTTTTACATCATGATTAAGTGACTTTTTATGTGTTCACTGTGACTCAGCATGAATTCAAAGTTTCTCACCCTGGAGCTACTAATGGGGGTTGGAACCTTCAAATGAAATCTCTGGAACAATTGATTTTGCTTCATTGTCCGAGGACTGTAAGGCCTTAAATCCTTTCAGCATCTCAGTTAGACTAGGCTTTCCATTAGGCAAGATGATGGGGCTGCCTAATGTATCTTATACTTCTTGAAGTTGGCACTTTTGCTGACTCTGCTTTCTGACCTTGCAACCAGCCTTTTCTCCCATGTGATAAAGACAACTTTGTCTCAATCATTATCTGTCAAAAGCAAATATTTGTTCCTTCCTGCAGGCTGTATCTGAAGCCACTGAGGAAAAAAATGAATCCTTCCCATATGATCTAATACAGGCACTAGTCAGACCATATCTAGAGTAATATGTCCAGCTCTGGACACAGCACTTTAAGAAGGATGCCAACAAACTGGAACAAGTTCAGAGGAGAGCAACAAGTATGATCAGGGTCCTGGAAAACAACACCTATGAAGAAAGACTGAAAGAACTGGGCATGTTTATCTTTGAGAAGAGGAGACAAAGGGTGATACGATAGCACTTTTCAAACTCTTGAAAGGTAGTCATAAAGAGGAGGGGCAAGATTTGTTCAGATATAGGCCGAATATCAGGGGGGCGGGGGATGTAACCGTTGGGGAAGTACAACAATTGAACCAATTACTTAAGGAGGTGGTGATTGCTCCAACACTGGAGGCATTCAAGAGAAAATTGGGCAACTATCTATCAGATCTGATTTGATTTGGATTCGTGCATAGAGCACAGGGCCATAGCCAGGGGGAAAACTCTCCTGAGCTAACAGCCGCCCATGGTGCCAATGCTATATATGTGACATTGTTGCCCCTCCTGAAACCTCCCCCCCCCCCAATCTAGAATCCTCTCTACGGCCCTGATTGAGTAGGAGTTTGGACTCAATGGTCTAATAGGTCTCTTCCAACGCAATCATTCTATGATTCTATGATAGGTCCTATGTGGAGAGTCACTTTGGCCTCTGGGAAAGGAAAAGCCATGTCATTGATGTAACATGGGGTGAATAAATCTATGGTCCTAAATATGGCCATCTGCACCCCTTAGGACCATCATTCCTCTGTCTACAAGTTTAATGTTTGAAAAAATGTTCCAGTCTCCTTATGTTTTCCAAATTGTGGGAGGCAGTTTAACCATATCTTGTGAGATATTTTAGATGATGATGATGATGATGATGATGATGATGATGATGATGATGATGATGATGATGATGATGATACACAGAATCCCTCCAAATCCTGGGGCAGATTTATGCAGCCTGTTGATCTCTGGAGATTGCCCACTCCCACTGACCATTGTTTTGTTATACAGGATTCCAGAAATTAGCAGATTCCCAAAGGCAGCAGTCATTATTAGAAGACTTATTATTCAGTGGTTCATCAAAAGCTTTGAAGCCTGAGATTATAAACATTTCATTAAATGCAGAGTTTACGGTTGGACTAATCATGGAATATTGTTGTCAAACAAAACATTTATGACCTGCTGTAGTGTTATCTCGTTGAGATGGTTCATCATCAGTAATGATATAATTTTTCATTTCAGTTTTTCAGAAAAAGGTTTTAACTGTTACATTGTTAGTCTGTGTTAATGGAATAACTAAATAGAAGATATAATAATATCCCAATAGACCTTTGGGTAGGTTTATGTATACATAGTGTTTGAAATCCAGTAACAAGTGGTTCAGTTGCAGACTCAAAGTTGACTGAACTCTCCATCCTTCCAAGGTCAGTAAAATGGATAGCTAGCTTGGTTGAGGAATGTTGTAGTTTTCATAATTACCTGGTGAAGCACCCAGAAAGTGCTTAGCACTGTGGGGCTATACATTAGTGAAAACAATAAATAAATGAACTAGATTAGGCCAATTGAATCAGTGGAATGTACATAGATGTTGACTCACCAAGTCCCCAATGATTCAATTATCTTACTCTGGTTGTGACTTATTATTGGATTCCAGCCAGTATAAAAGAAGACACAATGGATACAATATTCTATATGGATGGCTGTGGTCTCCATTTGTGGTGGGTTCCTATGGGAAATAGTGAACCTTCACAGAATAGGGTTTGAATTAAACTACAGAAGGTGTGGTCCTTTGATTCCAGGGCTCCTACATCACAGTTAAGATTCCTATGAGAGTGTTCTCAAATATAAATCCCCCCTGTGGAGGTAGCTGTCAATTTTTCCTGTGCAATGTCTCTTGTTCAATTAACTGAACCGGAATGGCATTGGTTCCCATGAGTTCTCTTCTTACACAACATCCTGTGCCATTCTAAGGAGCACGTGTCATTCTGTTACATCACTGGCTATATTGCTTGGAAGTCATTCTTGGTCAAGGCAAAATTGTCTCAGATAAGCATCAACAGTATGTCTTTCCATTGCAAAACTGGCCATTGAGATGATGATAATGGTGTGTGTGTGGGGGGGTGTTATTTGTTTCCAATGCAAGGATATATTTCTCATTTTAAAAAAACACACAGAAGAATTCCATCTACTGTATTTCATGCCTAAGTCAGGATAACTTTGTGACTTAGGTATTTGGCTGTGGTGGCAAAGGTTAGGAGTCTGATTCCCCACCATGCCTCCAGGGAGGAGAGCCAACCTGTGTAGCTATGGGCAAGCTGCACAGTTCCAGGATGCCACCAGAAGAAGTATTCTTTATGTAGAAGGCATTGAAAAGGGTCTCCATAAGCCAGAATTAACTTTACAGACACAATTGTTATTAGTTGTTTTTTTTAATTGCAGAGTTATGTTGTGATAGACAAAGATTTTGTTTTGCAACAGATGTCAGGTTTAACCAGCTAACTGTAACTGACAGATTAATTGCTGATGGAGTTCAATTGAAGGAATTAATTGCAGAGGAAATGAGGAATATATAACCATTTAGCATGTGTCTTAGCTGTTACACAACACAGAGATAAGTGTACATGCTTACATGCAGGAAAAACATTAAAGGAGAATCCATAGCATTAACATATGTACAGCCTATCTTTAACCCTGAAAGGAACATCCGGGGAAAGTCACCTCAAACCTCATAAATAGTGCAATGGAGACTCTTGTGTCTCAGTGGTTGAAGTGTCCACAGGAAACCTTAGGCTTTATTTGGAAATTCAGCTATCACTCTCTTTTTCCTTTGGCACCAGAGCTCAGTCTCAGGCTAACCTAACAAGGTTAGGTTAATAACAGAGAACCACAAGTCTAATCCAATCTCCCTGATCCTGGTTTACCTGTGTTGGTTTCCTGTAAGATAATGTAAGGTTTGATTATTAACAAGTATTTAGTATTAATAATCCAATCTGGCCAGGTTATCCTGCTATGGCAATAGAGCAGTAGACCCTACTCCCAGAGACTCAACATTGAGAGTCAGGCAGCATGGAACTAACCTGACAACCCTGATGATTAATCATCTTGGATGATGAAGTCCACAGGGAAGGGTGATGGTCCCCAAATGGATTAAATCTCTATGGAATCCATCTTGATGGAGAGCAACACCTTAATCAATACTGGCCTGGAGCTGATGAGGAATTTATGTGACAAAAGGGCTCAGGACCAGAAAGTGACTTGCAGGACTGGATCAGTGGTATGGGTGTCACACTGCGATGTGGAACACAAATGGAAGGTCACTGTATTATATTCTCAGGACAATCTTCATGGTTGACCACCTTGATGATTGCCTATATTCAGATTTGGATATGTCAGTAGTAGTAGTAACAGTAGCAGTAGTAGCAGCAGCAGCAGTAGTAGTAAGGCACTTCATGACTTGGTTCCTGACAGATCATCTCTTCCAGCTAGATTTGTCCCAAGCCACCTGGTCCATCCAAGCATTAGGGCTTCAGTTTTCTACCCCAAGGGAAATTTGAAAGGCTGTTACAAGGCAACATGCCTTTTCAGTGGTGGCCCCACCAATGTAGAATCCTCTTTACTCTCTTTACTCTCACCATGACCTTGGATACTAGGCTATTGAGATGTCATGGCTAGCCAAGGTCATCTAGCCTGCTTTATTGTTGTCTGAGAATTCACTTCTGAGTCTCCAAGGGTTGTTTCTCCATAGCTGTCTATATATATATTGACCTTAAACAAGTCATTTTACAGTGATTTCTGCTATCCCTTCTACAATGATGCTGATGTTATGGTGTCATAGTCTGGGCACATTTGTCATAATTACCTCTCATTTTTAAAAGATCACTTCTATTATAAGCAACACATTTTCCCTCTCCCATGGTTTCAAATGGCAGGTGCCTTCTGTTTCATGTAATTCACACTGCTGTTTGTCTTGCATACTAAATGGTTGCTAAACGAGGTTACCTCCTAAATGAAGATGAATTAGACAAACTCTTAGGAGATCAAGGTGTCCTTGCCAGTGTGGACTTTTGCAAACAAGGTTGTGAGATAATAGAAGAAAAACACATATCTCCCTAGGCCTGCTTTGGATGTTTCTTGGACAGTGAACAGAAGGCTTCCCTGCATGCCCCTTAGTCACTCCAAAAGGGATGGTTAAGCCAACTTCCAGAAGGTTTGATTTGAAGGCACTGTTGGCCCTGGACATGATGCTGTCTGAGGGGAAGGACTGGATTAAGGGTGTGGACACAATGCTGTTTTGCAGCACCAAGTTTTTCTTAGTCTCTCTTTTGTAGCAAAGAATGGTGAATACACACTCCTGAAGCTTCCAAAGATGGTGTATACCTTTAAATAAATAACATCTCCTTCCATGCTATTTAACATCCCAAAATACCCTCTCTCTTTTTGCCAAAACTGGAACTGTGTGTCTAGTGACTCCAAATATTATAACTAGGTAACTTAATATATTTTTGAAAATTAGGATGTATTCTTCTTCTTCTGTGTCTAGTCCAGACATGAAACTGCCAAAATGAAGGCACCTTTTGGTGAGTTCATTCTGCAGTTCCTTTCACCTGACCTAGTGTGTGAAAGATTAGCTGACAACACAAGGTTGGCATTACTAGGGTACACCCGATTGTGGTTCAAAAAATACCACAATCTTTGAGGAGGCTTTTGAAAATTGAATTAAAAAAGCAGAACTTGAAATTCAAAGTCTTTAATTTACACCACATTTTGTTCTCACTCACATAAATAGCAAACAGTTGCATAGTTAAAGGTAAAGGTCATCCTTGCTTGAAAGCCAGTCATATCTGACTGTAAGATTCAGTGCTCATCTCTGTTTACAGCCATAGAGCCAGCACTGTCTGTGTCTGTAGACATTTGAATGGACATGTGGCAGGCATGCCTCAACACTTTATCTACTTGCCATTTCTTGCTTTTGAGCTGCTAGGTTGACAAGAGCTGGGACAGAGACAGAAGCTCATTCCATCATACAGCACTCAGGTCTTGAACTGTTGACCTGCTGACATTCCAGTCGTCAAGTTCAGCATCTTAACCACTTGAGCCACCGCAGCTCCAACCATTGCATAGCTCCTAGTATATAAACCAAGGCCAAACTCATCCATACTATAGCATGCTGAAATACTGTGCATAGGTATGAAAGCTGGACAATGAAAAAAAGCTGGCAGGGGAAAATAATGAACTTTAATGTGGTGTTTATAAGGAACTTGACAGATACTGTACCATGAAACCCCAGAAAGAAAAATAAATGGAGTAGTGTAAATCAAACCTGAACTTCTGCTGGAAGCTAATTTAAGTTATCATTCTTTGGACATTTCATGAAAAGCCGAGACTCAAAACGGGGCAGTGATGGTAGGTAAGGCAATAGATAAAGAAGAACACAAATTGTGAGATAAATTGAAGCAATAAGAGAGACCACAGCCCACAGTTTGCAAGACATGCCCAGGGTTGTTAAAGAAAAGATCATTTGAAAACCTTAAGTCAGAAAAGACTTCTTGGCACATAACAGCAGTTTGATTTGTTAATTGATACTCAACAGGTTAACCTTTAAGCTTGCCTCCCTATTTGCTTTCCTACCTGCATTTCTCAGTGGACTTCATTTTCCCCCACTTGATATTTGATACAGCATATTTTAATAACATTTTAATGAACTACAAAAGTCCAACCTTAAGTGGAGGGCTGATGCAGTAAATTATAACTTTGCACAAAGTTGGATGTTTTACTCTAACATTATATTTTATTTATTCTCATTTCTTACAAGTTTTGCTGATAGAAGAAAATAACCATACTTTCCTGTCAGTGTCAAAAATAAACAACCCAATGCATTTCCACTTGGAGATGAAAACGTTTTATCTCTGTTGATTTTTTTTTGGAGGGGGAGGGTATAGTAAAGGAAGGGATTTTTATTTCACTTACACTATCAACAGATCTTCATATTTTTGGACTTCTGCACTAATTTTTGAACATTTCTGAAATTACTTAAAAGCCAAAATGAAAGGGTTTATTTGAAGTTTGGTTTTGTGATCAAATTATACAACATTTTATTTAGTAGCCATAATCTTTGCTAAAGATTAGTTATGGACATCTTCACTTGTCTCATTCTTATATGAGAGAGCAAAATTTTCTTCTTCTTACATATGAGATAATTTTTTTACAGTGTCAGTGAGAATTTTGAGAATGAAATTTTTGCAAATTAACTGTGATCTCTTGTGTCTTATCCCATGGACTGATAGAACTTAAATGCAATGGATGAGTTGCTCTTATCTTTTTGATGAGCAAATCCTTTTGTATTTGCTTTGTGTGGTTTGTGTGTGTGTGTTTTTTTCCCACAAAGAGAAAAGGGTCATTAGTTTTATGTACATAGTATGTGAATACAGTAGTGTAGAAACCTCAAAGTAAAAAAAATGATTTCTTTCTTTTGTTCTTGTGCTCAAGGAGAGAAATCTCATGTGGGAGTCAGCAATTTGTCTACAGTTGATAGCTGTTTTGGCAAAAAAAATCTTCATGTATGTTGGCTGAAAACCATATCACTCGTATATAGACATGATCAGAAAACAAAGAATAAGAAGAAACCTTGGTAAAGGCCAGTATACCCCAGTGTGCTGTAAATGGTACATCAGAGTGAGGTTTATTGTGCAGAGAGCCATGTTGATATCCTAATAACTCTTTGAGTTTGCAGAATCAATTAAGTGATTGGTATGTTAGACAAGGGTTGCCAACCTTTTTAAGTCAGGGGCTGGGTCATGCTCCCTCAAACAGTTGAGTGGGCCTGACTGGTGGTTCCCCCACCATAAATGCTGCTGTAAAACATGTCCATGGGTGGATGATTTGGCACCATGGGCCAGGTCTGGCCCACAGGTCATATGTTGCCCACCCTGTGTTAGACAAAGACTGGGAATAGCCAAGTTAAAATCCTGATCAAGTCTTGAAATTCAGGGGATCACTCCAAATTAGTCATGGGAATGTAGCCATGGGAATGTATTCTGCTACAAAGTGCTGAGGTACAAGAGTCATAACCTCTTCTATTTTCTCATAATGCCTTGTGAAAACTATGCTTGGTCCCCTTCCTGATGCTTAAGAGGTGAATTCTAGTAATCCACATTTGTCAATTTTTCATATTCCATAAGATGCTCATGCTATTTTCTACAGATTCCCCTTCTGGTTATAAAGCTCCTACTTTGTACAAAGGTTTTCATCCTCAGCATGATGAAGCAGAGGTTTTCATCAATTGTACTGAATTAATTTCTTACTAATGGAATAATGAAAACACCTTATGTAAATTATTATGAAAGAATTTGCCCAGTGATTTTCCCCCCTCTCCTAAATCTGAGCCTTGGATTTGTTAGACTTTTCATTATGGAAAACAACCTGCTATTTTTAGCTCAATACCAAACAATAGATCAAAATAGTTCTTCAAGCCTAATTAACCAATAATTTCCATGACAACCAGTGCTTTCAGTGACAGATGCTGAAAATGTTGTCTAGAGAAGCACCACAAGTTTATATTCCTTACAGTTCTCCATTTTGAACTAAAACTTATTGGACAAAGCTTTGTAAACAGATAGCCAATGACAATTGTTGCAAGTGAGTATAATTAACTCTACTTCACTTATTTATTTTGCTTTGGCTTTGAAAAGGTTACTGGCCATATCTCCTTGTGGAATGGCTTTTGTCTATGCTAATTGAGAGACTTCATGCTGTATTCTATTTGTAATTATGTCTATGAACCTTATGTTTTTTGTTTACCAAACAGCTTCTATTTATTTCCTTGTACAGTATAAACAATATTGTGACCTAATTATTCTTCCATGTCCCTTAGAATTATTTTCCCCATTTAGTTGTTGTTTATTCGATATCGATGGACAATGTAAGCTCATTAGATGTACTGGAGAACATGGCCTAGCTACCTCAAGAAGTTGTGCAAAGATTATTTCCATAAATCTCAACTCTTTATCATGTGTTTGAAATTCCCTGTTTGTTACTAAAGATCCTAAGTATTGACTTACTTTTGATTTACATATTATTCCTTATTGTTCGGAGCTGCAGCTGATTTTGACACTGTTCTCAAAAGTGTGTGTGTGTGTGTGTGTGTGTGTCTGTGAGTGAGTGAGTGAGAGAGAAGAAATGCAGACAAGACGTAATACTTGCTATAAATTATTTCTTCACACATGTTCTTGTGTGGAACCGCAAAAAAAGACATATAAGTTAGGTAGGCCCACAAGTCCAAGGTAATGGACAGGATACATCTGGGTAAAAATATCTATAACATATACCATTTTCATACAAACTGACCCAAAGACAGTCAGGCAGACAGACAGACAGGGGAGGTAAACTTATCCTTCTGAAACATTGTAGGTCTCTTACATTTGGCCAACCTTTGCTACACTGGTTCCACAAGTAACCTAGGCAGATGGACATTACCTTTTTGGGACACAGCTAATGGGCAGATGCTTGCTGGATAGCTCAATGATTTAGACAGAAGCTGGGAGTTCGATTCCTCATTGTGTCTTGCAGGAGAAGAGTGAATGTGTGTAATTATAGGCAAGACTGGATGTCCCCAGAAAAAGGGAAAGGTAAACTCCTTCTGTGTATTGTCTATCTAGAAGACCCTGGAAAGGGTCATCATAAATCAAACCTGACTTGACAACACACATTTATTATTTATAATGGACAGCTAGCTCTTTCATAAAAATATTTGCAGCTATTCAACCAAAACATGGCAGTCTTGATTCCCTCAAAAGAGGCAGCTATAAATTTATTCCGATTCTGCCAGGAAATGATTCTACGTTTGACAAAAAGCAATCAAACTTTAAAGGCATATCTAGTACAAAACTTACTGCAGTATTTGTCTAGAGTTTGACAAACATAATTTCCTCCTATAATAGGCTACTGTGCCTTTTAATCCAGATCTGCTGTGGGTGAATGAGGAAATTAACACTTTGGAATTTCAGTAAGAATGGGAGGCATGACCGTTCAGATTTATGAATCTCCTCTTTGCTTTGGGATTCCTGTCAAAGTGAACTCATTTTAAATGTATTCAGGTTGCTCCCATCACATTGAACTGGACTCTAACCCAAATCCTGTGGTAGATGAACATCTTCAATACACAGTAAAATAAAAGAATATAAGGACTGCTTATATCCAATTAAGGATTTATCTCCTTCCATATTCTTCATCCGAATAAATGGAAAATAGAGCTGTGTATTATTACCTGACATGCCTACTGAATAACACACAGTTAATTTTTGCTTTTTAATGAACCCACTTCACATAGCACTCCAATCAAGGATATATGACTTTTGTTCTACCTCTACCTCTTAAATCTTTTTTGATTGATGGTACATTCTGATAGGAACTGTACAGCAGTGTATTTTTTCTTGTTTGTAATTTACACATGTCAATTATAAAATCACAATCTCAAGAAAAATATATTGGAATAAACGAGATGAGTGGAATTTATTTCAATATATTGACTTAAATTTAGAGCTCTAAGGATGCTGGATAGCAGTTGGATCTGATCCTTTGCCTCTGCTGAGCATGATTTCCAGGCACCAACTGTGGACATCAGCTTCTTCTAGACCTGTCCTCTCCTGGCTTCTTGCAATTAATGTAGTAAATCACCCTAGAGTACATCCACTGAGTCAATGGGGATTTAAATGGGCCTTCTCTGTGACTTACAATACTAAAGTAAGTCACAGTTACATTAGGAGCATTGAATCAATGGAACTTATGGAGACATTGACTTACCAAATCTCAATTGATTCAGTGGGCATGCTCTAGATGTGGCTCTTACTAATGGACTTTGACCATTATTTTTAAACAGGATCTGGCTGGGTAGCCATTGTAAAGAGAATTCTGTCTTCTCACAATTGTTAAAGCAAAGGATCATTCTCTATAAAGTAGGGGAGAAAGCCTCGCTACATTGGGTGTCGGGGGGGGGGAGGGTTGTTTTTTTTTTTTGGCAATTGTGTAGATTCTGAGTGGAGTGAACAACACTGCACCAATTCCTACTTCAACTATTGGTCATTATAGAGTATATTTTCAGATAATTATATCAATATATGCCTATGAGATCTTCTTTCCCAGAAACATACCATTTGTTCAAGGGGCTGTGGTGGCTCAATGGTTAAGAAGCTTGCCTTGTTAGCTGAAAGGCTTACAAGTCAGTGGTTTGAGACCTGGTACTGCACGACGGTTTGAATGCCCATCTCTGTCCCAGCTCCTGCCAACCTAGCAGTTTTAAAGCAAGACATTGCAAGTAGGTAAATAGGGACCACTTTAGTGGGAAAAGATTTTGGGGACATGAAATAAGCCTCATTTGGGTGTTTCTCAGAGTGGAGTTTCTTCCACAAAAATCCTTTAAACCCAGACACAAAAATTATTGTGTCACAAAATTGCCTGACATGAAATTATTATTACTGTATACCACTTGTTCAAAAGTCTTTTTCTTTCTTCGGGGCAGGGAGGATTCCATCTCCTGAAGCCTTTGTTATACACTGTAAGACAGGCTATAGATAAAAATGAATTGCACTGCATTAAAGTCCATTTCCCAATATGAAATTATCTTGCCTGCTTGACTTCACTTGCCCTGTACTGCATTGAGTTTGGTGTCGGGTTTTCTTTTTGTTTGTTTTTGTTCCTAATATTGACTCTGCTAAGTGCTTCAGGGTCCCAGCATGAAGGATATTTTGTAAATGTAAATTTGATTTGATCTGTCATTCAGTTTCTTTGTGGATTCAAAGGAGATAAGAGCTCTTAGCTTCCAGAAAATTGATAATGTGGCTTAATGTGATCAATCTGGTTAGCCTCAGTTAATTCTCCTGAGAGGGTCATGTTCTTAAATAGTCTGGGCCTCCCTTGGTTTATGATAAATCATTTAAGTATGGAAAGCATCTAGTGTTGTCTACAAAGGGCATAAGACAGGGGTGCCCAAACTACAGCCCTTGGGCCGAATCCTGTCCCCAACATCAACTCATCCAGCCCACACCACCCTTTGCCACATCCGGAAGTGGAAGTAAAATGTTCCCATGGGCCATAGTTTGAGCACCCTTGTTTTAAGCAGAGAAAATGGCATCCTAAAAATCTGTCTCATCCTGTTGCAAAACAGATTGCAAGGCACATTTTACTTCCACTTCTGGCGGGAGGAACCACATGACCGGCCCATGGCCTGAAAACTTTGGGCACCCCTAGCATAAGATGATGACAAAAGAAGAGAAGAAGGTCACCACTAGGTGTGTCTTTAGAAAAGGAACACAAGGGCATATAAAAGCATAGCAGGAATAAAATCTCATACTTGTGAACTTCAGCTATTTTGAGAGGAAATGCTTCAAGTTCAAGTTCAGGCCACACTCTTAACAGTTTAGCATCAAATTTCAAATGTGTCATTTTTTAGATGTTTATTTTCAAATAATGTTGGGAAGACACCCTCCCCCACCCCCTTGATACCTTGGATATCTTAGAGTCCTTATTTAGTGAGGAGTCCCTGCATGAGTAGAGTGTCTGTGTTCAGCACAACCTCCACTCACAACAATCTGTCCCTGGTAGTTCTTCTCCATGTTCGTCCAAACTTTTTTTCTTTCTTTTTTCTTTTTCTTTCTTTCTTTTTTTTTTTTTTTTGATAAAATCTTCCTATCTGTGAGGTGGTCTTCCCCTACGTCTTTCACAATCTCTCAGATACCAATTTATTATTCTGGTACTCCATCTAACACTGGCTCTTCAGCTTTGAAACAGAGATTAGCACTGACCCCTAGAGTCAGATACAACTGGCTTTCGAGCAAGAGAAACCTTTACTTTACCTTACTCCATCTATTGTCAATTGTGCATGCAACATGGCCAACCCACCTTAATTTGTCCATCTGGTATTCTGTTACTATGTCTTTTAGCAGTAATCTTCACCTGATAGCCTCATTTTTTACTTTATTGTGAAGTGAGATTCCGAGCATTGATCTCTCCATTGCTCGTTGTGTTACTTGCAACCATTTTAATTCCACAGCTGTTAAAGCCCATGTTTTAGAAGCAGACAGCACTGGCTCTTTGACTTTGAAACAGAGATGAACATTGAACCCTAGAGTCGGATACGACTGGCTTTCGAGCAAGGGAAACCTTTACTGCTGCCATATGTCATTGCTTTCAAGACCATAGACATGATATCCAGCCACACACACACACACATACACACACACACACACACTGCTGGTGCATTTTAAGATAAGTGTATCCATCTGTGATACACGTAGAGAATTCTGGGTGTATTTTGGTAGAGTTAATCCTATAATTAGGGAAAGAGAGGCAACCAGTGCCAAGCAGCAGACGCTGGGGTATGGGGAACAGCATTGTTTGTTTCATTCCCTTGCCCTTCCATCCTCTGTGTGAGCCTGATGTTCTTGAGTATTCTTTCAGTTGGCCCTGTTGCCAGGCAAATCAAAGCTGTTTTTCAGGGGGCAGCTGCTGAGGTCAACAACAGTAGCTCCTTAGCTGTTCCTTCTCAGAGCTTGGGCCAGTCCCCTTCAGGTTCCCAAACTACCATGTCATCCCGGAGCAGACCTGATTTCAAAAGTGTAATAGACTCTAACCTCAGGTGAAATCAACTATGCTCTTTTATTTAGATGAGACACCACAAAGGAACACCAGAGATCTCAGGACAGACCTGAGAAAAAGGTTTGTTCAGGTCTGGAACTACTGCCAGTTAGAGTCAATACAACTGGGCTGGTAATATATACGCCAGATTCCACATGTCAATTTCTCCCAAACTGTTTGGATGTCCTATGGCAGCAATGGCGAACCTTGGCACTCCAGGTGTTCTTGGACTTCAATTCCCAGTGTACATACAGTAAACCCATTCGTCTGGATTCACAGAGACTTGGGCTTCTGGGAATTGAAGTTCAAGATCACCTGGAATGCCAAGGTTTGCCATCACTGCCCTATGGTATGATGGGATTTTTGTCCAAACAATCAAGATTGAGATATATTGAGTGATCACTGGGTAATTTTTCAGTAGATCTCCAGAGGATTGCTCCCAATGTTTAACAAGGACCACAGCAAAAAGATCTCTTTCCTGTGTCTCTAACTATGCAGCTGAGGGGGAAGACAACAGAAGGGAAGGATACTAGGATGGCATTTGGGTGTGGATTTGTCCTCCTTTTGTGGTAGTAAAAACATGCATGGTACCAAGAACCTTTGTTTGTGCTGTCTGATCCTAATATAAATGTATAAGCCTATGACTTCAAGGGTTGCAAGCAAAGTAATTTGAAGGGAATTGGGTCATACCTCTGCTTCATTTCTTTCTTTTTTTGTCCTCAGCCTAGCTTCATCAACACAACATAAGGACAATCAGCCTGCATCATGTGTGGGCAAGATATGGCCCATGAGCCACATGTAACCTCCCTCCCATGTTTTCCACCACCTACCACTATGTCTGCTGAAATTTCAGTATGATGCTGAACTATGTTGGCATATCTGTGTTAAAAAAACACACACAGTGGTACATTTCTTTGTGGTGAACAAGAGAAGCTCACTTCAGGGAAGCCTTCCAGGAGTATATTTCTGGTTTAATTTTCCCCAACATGACCCTTGCAAAAGAGATAACCATTCTGCCTTGCAGCATCTGCAAACTGCTGTATAAGAGGGTGTGAAAAGAAACTCAGCTTCCACATCTTATGCCCCCGAAGCTACTTAGGGTGGCCCTCCTTTCAGAGTTAAAGAACTCACATTTAAAGAGGAGGCATTCCAGAAGCATTTGTTTAAAAGCACACCAAAATATGTGGCAGCTTTGACTTGCCATATGAGATATCTCCATGTCTTATTGGGTTTTAGATTTATGACCAGCATAATTTCTAGGTGATTCTTATGATTTGTTTTGTTCGATGCTGTTGCTGCCCAGGGACTACACACATTCAGCGATAGGCTTCCACTGGTAGTCTTGTGGGTTCTTGGACAAAGCTTGTGAGATCTGAGCAGCATTTCAGAAAGATTGAAACTGAGCTGTGAAATACAGTCAAGTGCCTTCTCCACCATCAAATGTATTGATCTGTGGATATAGATTTACTGCCTATGATTCATCTCAACTGGCTGAAATGAATCTGGGGGCTTCCTCTTTAGCCTGTGTGCACACATAGGACAGAATTGTATTCACTGTCACAATTATGTAAGAGGAAAGATAAAAGCAACACATGCAGTTTCTTGGGCTGTATTTTGCTGTTCTTATCATTACACAACTGTGATCAGAGAATCATTCATGTCACTGTGCGGGAGTGGAAGACCCAAAACCTACTTCTACGACTGTCTTTAAATGTATCTGTTTTCTTCAGCTAAGGTTTTTCCATTGTTTATTTGATTTATTGATCCATTCCCTTCCTGCTAAAGCCTTCAAAATGGTTTTATGGTTCAAAATAAAAGGCTAACATCAAAATGATGAGACACCTAAGAATGAGAAGGTCAAATGGAAATTGGCAGATATTTGACTGTCAGGTTTTCCTAGTGATGTTAAACAATGGAATAGACTCTGCTGCAGCTTTGAGATTTTGGTTTCCTAGTTGTTTCTCTCTCTCTCTCCATCAAATTTGAGGTACGTAGTTTTGAGAGGGAAGGATTCAAATGATAATTGACAGACAAGACAATGGAGATGGACTCTCACTTTCTCACCTTTCTCTTTAGGGTAATAAGGTGCCTGCTTCTTTATCATTCATGTCCTGATCAAAGCCCAGACTGCCAAAATGAAGCCACCTTCTTGGCTTTGTCATTGTCCAAACTTAAATCCTCATGTTTCTGGCAATAATCGGCAGACCAGTAAATGAGCCAGATTCTGTATCTTTCCTCATTCATACAGTGTGTTGTTGTCCACCAGCAGCCCCCACTTAAGTATGTTGGTCTTGAATTTAGGTACTCCAACTCCAACCCTCAGTCTATTCAGAGTCCTCCAAGTGATGTAGAGGAGATTATGTTCTTCAGGTGCCTGTTGACAAATAGAAAGGAGGAGCCAAAATGACAGGTGTCTACCACAATCCACACACAGGCTCTTACTTTTCACCTCTCCCTCTTGTAAAATGGCTGTCAAGGGAAGCAGCCCTTCATTGACGCATTTTGCCTCATGCAAGGTATAGTAAAATCCTGGGTTACAACAGAGGTCCATTCCAATAGCATCCGTCATAAACCAAAACAAACATAAACTGAAGCACATTTTCCCATAGGAATGCACTGAAAATAGAAAAGGTCCCAACTGGACCAAAATTAATTTTTAAAAATACCAAAAAAAAAACCCCACCAAAAAAGTCAAAAAATTCCAGACGCAATCGTCCCCCACAAAAGTGATAAAATGATTTCCCTACCTTTTCCATGCCACTGCTTCTTCCTGAGTGGTTTGTCCAGCTGCTGGGGGAGCCAATTTTCTGCCCCTACTGGCAGCGGGAGAGTCTGGGGACTTTATCCATTCAGCTTTGACCTTCGTCCGAGTTCCCTGAGCAGTGCTACAGCCAAAAACATGTACCTTTCTGGCGCATGCCAGGGGGAGGTGCATGTTCCTGGCTGTAGTGCTGCTCATGGAGTTCAGACAAAGGTGGGAACTGAGCAGATATGGTCCCCAGACTCTCCTGCTGCTGGTAGAGGTGGCAGATAGTGCAGAAATAGTGGCAAAAATGTCACTGCCACAGATACCGACGACGATGGCACCTCTGCAGCAGTAAGCAATGATTTGTGACTTCTGGCAGAGGATGTGGACACCATTTTAAACTCCAAAATGGCACTGACCACCATTTTAGAGTTTTAAATAGTTCGATTTTCAGTCATAAAGCAGAAAAATGTAAACGAGGGCATTACTTTTATTAAATTTGTTGTCGTAAACCACAGCAAACATAAACCAGGGCAATTGTAACCCAGGGTTTCACTGTAGTACGTTTGCTCAGAGATACTGCGCATAACCTTAAACCAATGTTTCTCAACCTTTGATTTTTGGACTTCAATTCCCAGAAGCCTAAATCAATTCCCCAGAGCACTGAACAGCCAATGTACTGACTTAGGCTTCTGGGAATTGAAGTCCCCCACACTGGGAACCACTGTTTTAAAGTTAGGGGAAAGGGATGGTTTGTTCCAAACATAGCTATAGGGAAGGCAATTTTGGAACTTGGAGCAAGTCACACCACTTTCCTCCTAGGCATAAGCACAAGCCTTTCATGATAAAGAGGAGAGATGGTCTTCTGAAAGAAAAATATGTATTTTTTAAAAGGGGGAAATAAAAAGGGAAAGAAAGAAAAGAGTATAGGTTTGGGAAGGGTTGCTGTTTATTTCCCTAACACTTGCCAGTAGAGTCACCTCTAGATTTTGATGTACTCTAAATTCTGGTCTCCTGGGAAAATGTCCCAGTTGGTCCATCCTAGTTAAAACCCTCCTTCCACTTTTCCATCCACACTCCCAAATGCTTGTAGCTTTTGCTCCCACTACGTCCCAGAAAAAAATATCTCCATTTTAATTTTAATTTTTTGCAACAGAGAAGGAAAAAACATGGTTCAGGATATATCTTGAGCAAAATCCAGTATTCCAGCAACTGAAAGCTGCTTTATCTTTTTCTTCTGCTGTGATTGATAAATGCATGGTAAACGACCATTCCGGTTATAAGTACAGAGTGAAACCTCAGACATACCGTAATAAAATGCTATTTATATCTTATGTATTTCCATGCATCTGTCAAAGAGCACTAAATTAGGAGGAAAGGAACACGTTAATATTTATTTTACCAATTTAGAGGCAGGAGACGCATAGAGCAAAGACGTCTGGGAGACAAAGTCGATGAACTGATTTCAGATTTAACAAGAAGTGCATTAACTTGAATTTGATAGAACAGAATAGCCCCAGTGATGGAATACCTGCCATGGCTTCACTCTGTTCCATCCATCTTATTTTTTTTTTAATTCTTCATAGCTCAATTGTTTTTTCTTGTTAACAAGCATTTCCAGAGTGTTCTACCAAATTATGCAATGAGCTCATCTTGCATCAATTATTTATATTTTAGGAGCTTATTATTTGGCCAGGGGGGGGTGGGGTTAAACTCTGCATGGAAGATGTGTGACTCCATGGGATTAATAAAAATATCAAGACCTGGGAAATGGAGAAGGTAATGAAGTCCGTGTCGCCTCTTCTTCCTCCTCCTCCTTCAGCGTCTAGGCCAGATGTAAAACTGTCAAAATAAAGCCACCATTTGATGAGCTCGTTCTGCAGTTCCGTTCACCTGACCTAGTGTGAGAAAGATACGCCAGCAACACAAGGTTGCCGCTACCAGGGCATGCCTGATTGTGGTTTGAAAATACCACAGTCTTCTAGGAGGATTTTTCTGTGTACCTCAGTGGTGGAGCTGTGGAACATGCTTTTATTTTTTTAATAACTACTAAAACTGAAATAAATTAAAAATAGGAAATGACTACAAAATTCTGTGGAGATTCTGCCGTATATAGAATCAGACTCTTGATTTGTCAAGCTGTGGATGGTTCATGGTCCAACCGCGAAGGCACTTACACCTGAGCCCATTGAGCTGCACCTCATATTGTGGTCCCCTCCAGATGTTTGGGAACTGATGCACTCATAACCCCTCACCATTGGTTACACTGCTTAGGTCTGATGTAAAAAAAAAACCATCAGAAGGGCCACCACTCTCCACACTTATCTGATAGACAAAATACCTCCTCATACAAGGAATACATATTGCCTCCAAACTATAGTCTCTCTTAGCCCCGTTGGGACAGAAGTACATTTGCCCTTAGCCCTCCTCTTCTGTAAGGAGATTTTCTCCACCAGAAACCCTGGTAACTGGATTGGACCATGTAAACATGGCCAGATGACAACAAATGAGGAACAGGTCCTTTGTAAAGTGAATGGCTCCTAACAGTCAATTCAAGACTAAATTTTAATGGCATTACAGCAGTGATGGCTTATAACAATATATCTTCCCCAGGAAAATAAATTTATTTCCATTTGAGAGAAAAAGGAAAGTCTTGACAAGGTGGGGGATAAATTATATTAGATACCCTGTTTTCGAGAAAATCCTGGGGCTTCAGACTTGTGAAGGACTGGCTCCAAGACACCATAGTTCACATGTCCCTCTCTTGGGTGAAGAGTATCACTTTTCTTTGCATTTAGGATGAGCATGTAAGGTAGCACATTTGAGCCCCATTGCCTAGTGGCATAAAGAGGCATAGAGGTGTGTCAAACCTTTCAGCTCTCCCAGTCAAACCTTGAAGTTTCAGGGATTTCACCAAGCCTTGACCCATACCCAGTAAGGCAGGGATTGACAATATTTAGGCAATTCCCAGGGACTTTTTTCTGGTTCCAAAATCTCCCTAACCCCTTCTTCCCCAATTAAAGTAAAAAGGAACTAGTCCCCTTCCTAGAGACTTCATGAACTCCCAGTTTGAGCCTTAGGAACATGCCCCCCATAAAAGGAAAAAAAAAGTACCAGTGGGATTGTTTTGGTGGGGTGGCTTAATGCTTAAGATGTTGAGCTCAACAACTGGAATGTCAGCAGATCAGCAGTTCAAGACCTGAGTGCTGCACAATGGAATGAGCTCCCTTCATTTCTCCCAGCTCCTGCCAACCTAGTAGTTCAAAAGCAAGAAATTGGCAGTGGATAAATAGGTACCAACTCGGCAGGAAAGGTAACAGTGTTCCGTGTACTCCAGCATCTAGTCATGTCTGTCACATGACCATGTAAACATCTGCAGATGAAGACGGTACTGGCTCTTTGGTTGTAAACAAGAATGAGCACTGAAACCTAGAGTTGTACACAATTGGCTTTTGAGCAAAGGAGACCTTTACCTTTGTTTTCCTCATTCTACCCCAGCCCTGGTTTGCCAGCCCTGGTGTAGCCCCCACCCCCACCCCCACCCCCCGGCAGAGTGTAGAGACAAGATCAGGCTCTCAACCAATCTGTTTGTGATTTCTTCAGAAATAAAAGCCAAAATATTCACATTAACAAAAATCCAATTCTTTGGCACATGGATTGGCCCACTGAATCAATGGGGATTTAAGGGTGTCAACTCCATACATTCAGTGATTCAAATAGGCAAAGGTAAAGGTCACCCTTGCTTGAAAGCCAGTTTTTTCCAACTCTAGGGTTCAGTGCTCATCTCTGTTTATAGCCAAAGAGCCAGTGCTGTCTGTGCCTGCAGACGTTTCCGTGGACATGTGGCAGGTATGCCTCAACATGGAATACTCTTTACCTTCTTACCAATGTAGTCTCTATTTATCAACTTCAGTGTCTTGCTTTCAAACTGTTAGGTTGGCAGGAGCTGGGACAGAGACAGAAGCTCACTCCATCATGTAGTACCTGGGAATATAACTCCAACCATCCAGTCAGCAAGTTCAGTGTCTTAACCACTTGAGCCACCACAGTCCTCAGTGATTCAAGTAGGCCTACTCTAACTGCAACAGACTGTGCTAAAGTAAGCTGCAGTTAGAATTGGCCCATTTGAATCAATGGAACTTATAAAGGGGTAGAATCCTCGCGTTCCCATTGATGCAATGGATTTTAGTGTGATTTAGTACACTAAACAAGAGGAGTTTTGGAATGTGACCATGTTCTAGTCTGCGATTGGTAATTGCGATGGCTTTTCTCCACTTTTCTTGCATCAAAGGATATATGACTTGAATTATAGCTCATGAATTACTTTGAATGGAAGTAAATGCCCTGAGTTAAGAGTGAGACATAACTATTTTGGAAAAAAGGAAGTGCACAGTTGCCTAGTGATTTCATTCCAAATGTTCATTATTTCTGAAAATAATCCAGTGGCAATAATAACAATGACAAATGCTTATTGCAGTGTATACTTTCTCCTGATCTTCCTCTCTGCTATTATGCTAAATTGTGAAGCAAGTCAACAACAGCCACATCATTTGTTGCAAGAGATGGTTCTGCAAAGGAATAGAAAGTAAAAATAAAAATAAAAAATAGCTAATTATGCCTGTAATCATTTCTGACTCTGCCATTGTGACTCATTTCTTACAAGCATCATTCATGGTTCAATGGGAATGTAATGACCTCAGATGCTGCTGTTTCTTTCCTCCAGGCACAAGAGCACTGTATGTCTCGATGACTTTAATATAGATCCTACAGACGATTTAATTTCTTTCAGACACTGTTCTTGCACTCATTTTTAACTTCAGGCAGGTCAGATATGGATGGAAGGAGCAAGATAAGACATGCATAAAAAGGATAGGAGAGGTTGAGAAAGTTAATTTTGGGAGCTCTAAATTCTAGAGCTCATATTCCCATTCTGGGAGCTGTAGCCCAAAATGTAACTTTTCCAAGCACTAGAAGGGCTTAACTAAATCATCTAGTACTTTGTCTTGCTTCCTGCATTGGCCAACTGGACTCCAGCAAAAATACACTAGTCCTTTCTTGATTTTCTTCTCAGTGGTTGGTATTGAGAGGTAACCTGCTTCTTCCTGTGAATTTTCTAGGAACACATTAATCAATCTTCCATTAATTTGTCTTCCAAAGTGGGGGTGAGTAATAGAGTCCCTCCATACAGTGGTGGGCAGCAAAAAAATTCGCTACAACACCGTGGGTGAAGCCTACATCGTAGGTGATCTAGTCATGCCTGCCATATGGTCATGTATACATCTGCAAACATAGATTGCACTGGCTCTTTAGCTGTAAATGGAGATGAGCACTGCACCCTAGAGTCAGATATGACTGGCTTTTGAGCAAGGGAGACCTTGAACCACTTGCTGGGACAAAACCTGACGTCAAATTTGAATACCAATCAGGGATCTTCTGATATTAGGCAGTGATGGGATGTAACAGGTTCACAGTGTCCTGGAGAACCGGTAGCAGCTTTTGGAGGGAACCACCTTCGGGGCTTACCTTTTCACTGGTTCCCCCACTGCACATGTGTGCCAAGCACTTTGTGTGCATGCATGCCTACAGTACTTGGCGCTTATGCACGGCCTCCTTGCTGTCCTCCCAAGTGGGGAGGAGGAAGAGAAGCTGCTAGCCTGAAGCTCCCTATAGCCTACTCCCCAGGGTAAGTGACTCACCTTTGGATGTGGTGTGTCTGTGTGTATTTTAATGTGTATTTAATACCTTTACCTATATTGACGTACTACCACAGTTCCTAAAAAGGCCTGGCGGTCAGCAGGCCTGGCTTGGGATTTTTAAGCAAAGTCTTGGAGTCACCAATAAGCTACACCTGTGCTGTTCCAATTGCTGTTCCAATCGGAGAACCCTTAAGGAGGTACAGCTGTTTTACATTTACATTAAGGCATATTATCCTAGAGAACTGGTTAGGCAAAGACTTAGTACCTAACTTCTTTAACTGTTCAAAAGTTGAAAAGTGCCAAAATGAAGCCATCTTGTGGTGAGTTCATTCTGTAGTTCCTTCCATCTGACCTAGTGTGAGAAAGATTAGCCAGAATAAGCTTTAAGCTCTGGTTTAAAAGCTCTGGTTGATTTGTGTTTGGGTTGGGTGGGTGTATTTTAATGTATTATTTATTTATTTATTTATTTAATTTATTTACGCGTTTGTGTTGTGGGTGGGTGGGTGGGTTGAGGTGTGTGTGTGTGCGTGCTTATTTTTATTTTATTATTATTATTTATTTTTATTTGGCCCCACCCACAACATCATGATGTCATGACTTTGGCTCCACCCATGACATCATGACGTTAGCTCCACCCACACTGTGATGATGTCACAGTGGGGTAGTAAAATTTTTGATATCCCACCACTGGATATTAGGTAAAGGTTGCCCTTGCTCAAAAGCCAGTTGTTACCAACTCTACGGTTCAGTGCTCATCGCTGTTTATAGCCAAAGAGCCAGTGGACTTGATCAACAAAAGCTCACATTAAAATACAGAAGTTAGTCTTTAAGGTGCCACAACATTTTTGTCTTTTTGTTTTGTTTACTCTCTGATATGTTTGCACAGAATAAAACTTTTTAAATAGTAGCTGTGTTAGTCTGGGCAGGGCAGGGAGGTGGGCGTGGCCACCCAATTTCGCTACCCCCCCCTGTCTGAAGGCCACCCAATTTCACCACCCTCCTGCCCGAAGGCCACTTAATTTTTCTACACCCCCCCCCCCCCGGCCAGGGTGTGTGAACCTGTTCCTGCCCACCACTGCCTCTATATATGTAGACTCCAACTCTCATAATTCAAGAACAGTGGCCTTGCTGGCCAAGTCTGTTGCTACACTAGCTTAACCCTAGTTTAAAACCAGGTAAACTAGAGCCTAGCCTCCCATCTTTCAGAAGTGAATAAATTCTGTAAATTAACTGTATACTGCATGAAGAAGTATAAGGGCAAAACTTACATGTCAGAATAACGTCCAATCTTGGAGGTCTTCTGGTTTTGAGAGAAGCTCCACCCTTTACCTACAACAAGTTGGGGGCACAAAGGGGTTAAAATGCCTAGTAATTCAGAGGGTACCATTGGCAATTTTGAAACAAATGCATATTTTAAAGATAGTCAGGGTTGCAGGGGGATGATGGGCTGTTGTGGGTCCCCAGAGGGCTGTTAATGGTTTGCAGGCTGGGCTGTGCTTACCCATGTTCTAGAAATGTACAGTAGCTCTATTCTCTCCATGTTCAAATGTCTGTGTTGTGAAGCTCAAAATGTGATCTTAGCTATAACAGTAGCCGTTACCCTTATCTATCGTCTCATACTATTTAGTGCATTCTTTGGGCAGTTCACAACGTAATTAGTATAGTGCCCGCAACATACTAGCTACTCATGTTACTGACTTCAGAAGGATGGAAGGCTGAGTCACCCATGGTGCCCATCAGGATCGAACTCACAACATTTTAGCTGCAGTACAGCAATTTAGCCACTATGCCACCAGGGCTCTTATATCTTATGATCTTAGGTTCAATAATTCTACTATAGTCTAATTGTTAAATACACCCTGGCTTAGAATTAAAAATATTTCAATGCTGCGTTTCAACATAGCTTCTCTCCTAGGCTGGCCACAGGTCAGCAGTGCTCTCGTTTATTCTGGTTCAGAGCCAAAATATGAGCCCCTCCCTGATATCACAGGAAGCAGGACTTTGTGTTGAGCCCTGGTGGTGCAGTGGTTAAACGGCTGTACCGCAGCCCAAACATTGTGAGTTTAATCCTGATGGGGATCAAGGTTAGCTCAGTCTTCCACCCTTCTGAGGTTGGCAAAATGAGTACCCAGAAATTAGGAGCCAAATGTTAAGTACCTTGAACTGCCCAGAGAGTGATCTAAGTGCTATGGGGCAGTATAGAAGTGTAATTACTATTGCTATTGCTATGTATGTTTTTCTCCTAAACCCTGGTACAGGCCTTATACACCAAGGAGGCTCATGAACTGTGATGCTTGTGCTCCATCCCCTGGCTTGGTCCATATAGCATGCTAGACCCAAGTCAAATCAGCTGTTGCCTCACTCCTCAGATCCCCTCCCCCACCAAATTTGCTCCCAGTTATTTAGCGATCTGACTGCACAAAAAGGAATTGCTATGCAAACATGGACTCAGGAGAAGGTTTTTATGTGGGCTCCTCCCAGATTATGAAGCTCCCTTCTTCTGGAGGCTCTTTCCACCAGCCATTGAAGACCTCCTCTTTAAAGAAACTTTTGGAAAGTTGGCAGGCAGTTGAGATGAGGAGGTTTGGTGGGCTTTCAGAATCTGCCTTAAGGCTTGGGAGGGTCAGTATAGACCTGCTCTCCTAAAAGCCACTTAAGACATGGGTGTCCTAAACTGATCAGCTCAGAAACAGGTCCTCTATGCTGCCATGGAGGAGGCTGTGATGATCCATCGTCATCGTCATCGATGTCTTTAGAGATGGATATATAAAGTTTATTTGGTAACAAAATTGATTTGTCAGTAGAGTATCAGTTTAATTTAGCAGAATGACTAGTTATGAACACACAGAGGTATTTGGGTTTGGACATCTTAACTCCACTAAAAATAAAACAATTAATTATCTAAGAGTGAGAGGGAGCTTCTGCTTTTTGAGTCATCTTATACTTCCTTCAGTAACCTTAAAGTGTTTCCTACCATAAGATTTGAGTAGTCTGAAAATGTATCCAAATTAATTGTTCTGGACAGACAATGGACCAAAAAGGTTATCATTTTGCAACCCTAATGTATACAGGTTTTTCCCCATATTGCATATATTTATCTCTCTGTGTGTGTATGTGCGTGCGTGCGTGCATGTGCGCACATGTGCATATTTGATGTAGCTGTATCATTTGTTGCTACTGTTTTGTTTCTTCCAGACAGCAGCACAAGCACTTTTATTTATGTGCATGAACACCGCTGGGATCTTCATCAGCTACCTTTCCGACCGAGCCCAACGCCAGGCATTCCTGGAGACCCGAAGATGTGTAGAAGCTAGGCTGAGACTGGAGACAGAAAACCAGAGGCAGGTAAGGTAACAGAACCCAACTGCAATCTGTACAATTCTCCCTTGTGCCCAGCCTTCAAATTTTGGCCAGAGCTTGGCCTTATTTTAGTTCTTCATGATGGGATGAGAGGATGCCCTGCCCTCATTATCTGTAATAAAGACAGTGTTCATGGTTAAGATGCTGAACTTGATGACTGGAAAATTGGTAAGTCAGCAGTTCAAGACCCAAGTACTACATAATGGAGTGAGTTTCTGTCTCTATCCCAGCTCCTGCCTACCTAGCATTTGAAAGCAAGACATTGCAAGGAGATAAATAGGTATTACTTCAGTGGGAAGGTAAACAGCATTCCATGCACTCTAGTGTTTAATCATGCCTGCCACATGTCCATGGAAACGTCTTCAGACACAGATAGCACTGGCTCTTTGGCTATAAACAGAGATGAGCACTGAACCCTAGAGTTGGAAACAACTGGTTTTCAAGTAAGGGTGATCTTTACCTTTATCCTATCTAGTGTTTTATGGTTACTCTATGGTTTCCACAAATCCTTTAGTCCAGATTACATTTTGGAAATGTTACTTTCTAAAGATGGGACTCCCAAGATTCCCTGTCAACCAAAGATACAGGCCAGAAAGAATGACATTTCCAAACTCCAATTCAGATGGTGGAATTCAAATCTGTTATAATTTCTCAAAGAAGTTGATCCAGCACCTTAGACCTTGATCCGCACTTCCAGTTTGCTTATTTCTACTTATTACATTTAAATATGTAAATTGCATCATACCTTTCCTCCCATGAGACAAAGCTGGTCTGAAGCAGATTCTTCTGCTTGCCTGCTTTCTCTTCACGTCTAGTGAGGTAGGTCAAGCTGAGCCTGCGTGACTAGCCCATCGTCACTAATGAATGTTGTATTAGTGATGGTTCTGATACGATAATGTGGCTCAAGTCACTAAGACGCTGACTGGGAGGCAGAAGGTCAGCAGTTCGATTCCAGAGTACTGCAGGACAGAATGAGCTCCCATCTCTGTCCCAGCTCTTGCTAACCTAGCAGTTCGAAAGCAAGAAATTGCAAGTAGATAAATAGGGACCACTTAGGTGGGAAGGTAACAGCATTCCGTGCGCTCCGGTGTCTAGTCATGCCTGCCACATGACCATGGAAACGTCTGCAGAAGCAGACAGCGCTGGCTCTTCGGCTTAGAAACAGAGATCAGCACTGACCCCTAGAGTCGGATACGACTGGCTTTCGAGCAAGGGAAACCTTTACCTTTACTTATTTGTCCAGAAAAGTTTTTATTATCTCTGTGAAACTCATCTTTCCCATCGGTTATAAAAAGGTAATCCTTAGGAAAGGAGACCATAAGTGTTGTGAAGGAAATTGCTTATCTTTTTTTGGAATATTTATCATGCTGTCACATCTTTTTAACGAGAACCTTACAGCTCTGAGCAAATTTTAATGTGGAGTGAGGAGAAGATGGAGGTGCGCGAATTGGGAAGCATTTTTAAAATTAGTTACTATACAGCAGCTTTTGAAAAGCTATAGGTTGCACATCTCTGATGTACACTTATGCATATACATACAGTGATGTATATGTGTATGCATGTACCACTGGTGAATAATGCAACATTTTGGGAGGATGCTGTGGGAGGAAGAAAACCATGTATATTTTATGTTTGTTAGAACAGTTAGATAGCTGATAAGATAGAAATAAAATGAATGAATGAATATGGACCCAGGATATCCCATAGACAAAATATTCTCTCTCTTTTTGGAGTTTTTATTATTTTATTATTATTGACATACAAAACAAAAACAAACAAAAATATAATTATAAAAATATATTCTAAGATGCCAAGAGAGCAGGGGAGAGGGAGAATGGAGATAGTCTAATAATGAGTTTAACGGCTATCTCAACACATACATACCCATCCTTAAATCCTTACAATGGACAGTGTGTTATCAAGAATGTATTCATGATTGGGCTGTCTTGGTAAGTTGTGTGACACATTAGGTAACAGTCATCTAATAGCAAAATAATTTCCTGTAGCTTCAGTTGTATACATGGAAATGCCCAACAAGATGCTGTGTCATGGCTTTTCAAGGAGTTTGGTGTTGTGTTTAGAGGACCCTTAGAAGTATGAATTATCAGAACTGAAACCAAGCTCATAAGACGTATACAGTTGTACCTCACAGGATTGCTCTTTAAGTGAAACACCATTGTAAGAGACCATTTGTGACTTCTGGTGGGGGGGATTTCGAACCCCGATTTATTTGTTAAGCGAGTTTTTGGTTGGTTTTATTTGTTAAGCAAAGCGAACATTTAGAGAAAATTCTGCTCTTTAAGCGAGTTACTCTTTAAGCAAAGCACTCTTTATGCGAGGTTTGACTGTAGTTCCTAACTAAGGACACAGGCCAACTGGCTTTGCCTTCCAGACCATCACCACCACAAGGGCAAACAAAAAACTGGAATGGATTATCTGTATGTTGTCCATTTCTTTCCAACAAACTTGGCTTCACTCCATACATTGGTCTGTCATAAACATTACATCAAGTATTCACCACTCAACATTATTTTGTATGCATGACTGATGCCAAAACTGTTCTTTGAACTGAAGACCTCCAGGAATAAGAATATGAGTCATATCACTAAAAGCTACAATACAGGACCTCTAGATTATCTCTCTTCTGTCAGTCAGGCAGAGAATAGCACATTTGACTTCTTATCCTCCTCCTCAAAGCACTGAGTTTACTGTAAGAACCACTGGCCTTGGGGGCGAGGGGGGGGGGATAATTGAGTTTTCTAGGCAAAGTTTGCCCAAATGAGCAAAATGGATCTTGACATAAAGTCTCCTCTTTGCAAAGTGGCTTCTCTCTCTGGAGTTTCACCTCAGAAGTGATGCATACTTATGTTCTTAAATTGAGAGGCAAATCTGCTAAGAGACAACTATGAAGTGGATTTAGCAGTGAGAGGCACAGCAAAGGGGAAAAGCTGCTAAAATGAACTGATCAGACATTGATTTATTATTGTTCTAGGGCTCCATTTTTGTCAAGGAGTCTGGCTTGGAAAGAGGGATTTCTGTCAGGATCGCAGTGTTTAAAGCCAAGCCAAAATGCCTTTTCTTCCTGAAAACAAAGGGTGAAGAAGCTCCCTGAGAAACTTCTGGAAACCTTAGTTCCCCAAAATTATTTTTATACACTTTAGATCAGGGACTCTCAGCCTTTTCAAGTCAGAAGCCAGGTCATACTCCCTCAAACAGCTGGAGGGCCAGACTGGTGGTTCTGCTACCACCACTGCCTGAATTGCCCATGGACTCATTTACAGCTGTTGTAAATGAGTCCACAGCTGTCGTAAACACATTTACAACAGCCGTAAATGAGTTTGCAGCCAATTCCACTGGCAGCGGTGGTGGCAGCTGGAATGAGGGCAGGGGCCAGACTATGGGCCAGATCCAGCCCAAAGGCCAAAGGTTGAGAACCCCTGCTTTAGATGAAACAATAAATGTTTCCATTCCAGCTCAAGGTGTTTATTCTGCCACAACTTTGATAGAAGATTTTTCACTCGAGGCAGAAAAACTGAGAAGTACCTTACCTTGAGTGTAAAACTAAAACAAGTTGAAAACAGTTGATGATAACTAGCCCATTTCCTGGGATACATCAGTTTTGATTGACTCCGGTCACAAGTGGATTTCCCCCCATTTTCTACAATTTTCCTTAAAAGAAGGAACATTCAATTTTGATTATATGTATTTCCTTTTTAGTCAGTATGTACATTGACGTAGCAAAAGCCCTGGGTTTCGGTTGTTGTTGGTTTTTTCTTTTTCTTTCTTTTTTTTTTTTTTTTGGGGGGGGGGGGAATACTATTTTGTGCTTTCTTTCACAGAACCTTCCAGCTAGAATGGTCAGTGACCAGCCTGGATTCTAGGAAGTACAGTCCAAAATATTAATTTTCCCAAGCTTTTTCCCGGACTAAAATGCAGATTATGAAACAATTTGCCTTTCATCTGGGCATTATCCAAATTTCACAATGCAGGTATATCAACCAAAATAGATTCATGTGTGCCAAAATGCATATTTCCCCCATATTATTATATACAGTTTGGCTTCCTGCTCCCCTGGCCCCCTTTTATTCTTCTGAGCAGAGAATGGAAGGTTACTGTAAAACATATTTTGTCACTTTGCTTTACTGTTTAAAAAGCCTTGGAAAAATACAAAATAATAAACATTTCCTTTTAAACTTTTAAATGTTCTTTAAAAGTAATCTTTGGAAGTAAACACAACTTATTGTTTACTGTAACTGTGGAGTAACTTTGATCTTTTGACATGTAACTTCAGTGAATGCTCACTGCCTAAAAACAATTAGATACAAGTAACAAAGCGATAGGGATCAAAGTGGCTCAGTGGTTAAGACATTGAACTTCATGACCAGAAGGTCAGCAGGCTAGCAGTTTGAGACCTGAGTGCTGTGTGACAGAGTAAGCTCTTGTCATCTGTCCCAGTTTCTCCCAACCTAGCAGTTTGAAAGCAAGAAATTGCAAGTAGATAAATAGGTACTACTTTGGTGGGAAAGGTAACAGTGTTCCATGCTCTCTGGTATCTAGTCATACCTACTTCATGACCATGAAAACACCTGCAGATGCAGACAGTGATGGTTCTTTGGCTGTAAATGGAGATGAGCACTGCTCCCTAGAGTCAGACATGACTGGCTTTTGAGCAAGGGAGACCTTAACCTCTACTAACAAAACCATATTATTTACAAATTCTAATTTTAAGAACTGGTCAACTCAGTTGTGCTAAAGCTGTCCCTATGAAGCCCAAAACTCAAAATACTACTCCATCTGGTGTGAAGGATTGTCCTTTGTTATAGTGTTCTGGCAGTTATTTTTTAGATATATTCATTGCTTTACAGCTCATTTCACACCTTTCTGGCTGTTGATGTAAGCGATGATGTATATGTGTGGGTGAGCCAACACCAGTACACTTCACTAGCATTAAGTTCATTCTATTGCAAAGTGTTCATCTTTTCATTAGAGCATGTTGCTTGCTTCTTGCTGGTTTACTGCAACTTTTCATACTGATGTGGGCATTTTTGTGAATCAGCTGTAATGTTGCATTTGTGAGTGCATACAGAGACAACACATTAAGTGATTTGCCCATTTGGAGAGAATGTCTTGGCATTCCATACCATACAAGGTTTGTGTGGAAAAAGGAGAAGGACAAAAGAGCACAAGGCAGAGATAAAGGAAGGTGGAAAGATAACATGAAAGAAAGATTACATAAACATGAAATAACACTGGTTGGAGCTGCTAGAAGTGACAGAGCAAGAACCTTGAATCTCCCTCGACACCTGAAGGGGTAAAAGTGGAAGTAAAGGGGGAAAAAGAAGGACAGGTGACTTCAGAGACTCACCTGGGAGAAAGTTCTTGTATTGACCTTAAAATCAGGGGTTTCCAACCTACGACCCATGGCCTGGCCCCCGATGCCATCCCATCACTGCTTCCGGTGCACCTGGAAGTGGAAGTGGGCATGCATCCACTTCTGCTTCTGGGGGGCATGGTCTGGTCCTCCCAGCTGTCTGGGATTGTAGTCAGGCCTGCAATGTAAAAAGGTAGGCCACCCCTGCTTTAAATCTTTGAAAAGTATAAAGCCAGGTTATCTGAAGAGCATGGTTTCTTCTCTTTACACTGTGCAGGGGCAATATTTTTGCACCTCATGAATCAAAGCATGGATATCCAGAAGAAGACATTAGGAGCTAGCTGACTGATCAAAATGATGCAAACCACTCATCTGGGACTTCTTTCTTTTAAAACCACATGGAACTCAGTAGCAGCTACTCTAAAATTGTAGTTGTTACATCCCACCAGGTTGTCTCTGACTTATTTCAGTCTGATAAATAATGGACCTCTGGAAGGTCCTATCATTAACAGCCCTGCTAAGTTCTTGCAAGCTCAGGGTCATGGCTTCCTTTAATGAGTCAATTACTGCTACCATAGCTTTTAACAATTCAAAGAAGTTGCAAAAGACAAGTTCACTTCACCTTAGACAATTGAAAAAGGAAATCTGTCTAGCTTGGATTGTTTTGACTCTCCCAGCTTCAGATATTGGTCAGAGTCTTATTAAGTCATTATGTCAAGATAAGTGCAAGGAGTAACTGAAGGGGAGACTTGTTATTTAATTAGTCCCTTGTTCCTTCTTGCTCACCAGTACATGTGGCTGGTACATGTTGACAATGACTTCATAATTAGCGACAATTAGGTTCTGCAATTTAGGCCATTGTACTTATACCAGCTTGGCTAACCAGTGTCCAGAATCCTGTTAAGTTAAATCCACCAGCATGACTCACTTGAAATTGCTTTCAATGTTTAGCTGCCTCCCTTGACACCAGATGTGGTAAAAGAGGAAGTGAAGAAGAAGTTAAGCTGCCACAAGTGAAGAACTCAGTCAGTCTGTCTGCCTGCCTGTCGTTGTTTTTGTTTTGTTGGTTTGTTACCCCACCTCAATTGGTGCAAGCACCAGTTTGGGCAATTTACAACAATGAAATAGACAACCTGCAAAACAATAATATGAAACAGAGCAATCCAAACAAGATAGAATCAATGATAAACATAATAAAATACATACCTAGAGGGGATTAACATATTTAGAGTCTTACAATAATGAATAACCTAAATTTTCTATGTGCAGCCAAAATGTAACTCAATCAGCAAAAAACAAATCAGAATTGAATTACAATTAAATTGAAAATTATTGAGTTCATTAATTGAGGAAGCCTGCACATTTGTAATCAATTTACTTAAATGGAAAGTGGTAGTTGGAAAAGGAACATTTTTATCTTTTTACAAAATGCTATAAGTGTGGAAGCAGATCTAATTTCCACAGGCAGCTCGTTTCATAAAGTGGGAGCCACAACAGAGAAAGATCTTGTTCTTGTCACAGCCTTTTAAAGTTCTTTAGCTGTGACAACACATGTAAACATTTCTTTCCATACAGCAGTCATACAACTCATTGCGTACATTACTAACTAATGGCAATCTGCCTCTGAATGTCATAACATTGTAGTCAGGCCAACACAAATATACATCAGGATTGTGGCCAATATGATTTTGGCCAATGACAGGCAGCAGGAAGGTGTAGAAAGGAAATGGCAAAGAAATATACATGGGAAAGTGGTTAAGATGCTGAACTTGACAACTGAAAGGTCATCAGATCAGGAATTCGAGACCCGAGTACTGCATGATGGAATGAACTCCCATCTTTGTCCCAATTCCTCTCAACCTAGCAGTTCGAAAGCAAAAAATTGCAAGTAGATGAATAGGGACCACTCAGTGAGAAGGCAAGCAGCGTTTTGTGTGCTCCAGTAATGAGGCTTCCATCATCATCATCATCATCATCATCATCATCATCATCAATTTGTATGCCGCCCACTCGACAGTGCAATTCAGGGTGGCTAACAAAAACAACAGAGCATAACACAATGGAATACAATAGCATAAAAAACATTACAATAGAGAAAAAGGAAATTATTCATTTAAAGATTTAAACATCAAATAATAGCAACAATAAAAGTAACAATAAAAGTCCCAACAGTTCAGCATAAACCACACCATGGCACCACCCAAGCGTTGAAAAGGCCCTTGCGGTCAGTGGCAGCTACCTGTCCTCCCTGGCCATGGGAAGAGCCTGGGGTCAGCAGTGGCGGTGAGTCCAGCCACCCTCAATGCTCCAGTGGTCTTTTCTCTCCCTGGCCATGGGCCCGGAGTCAGCTATGGCAATGAGTCCAACTGGCCGCGACACTCCAGCGGTTTTTCTTATGTCGGCCACATGTCCACGGATACATCTGCAGATGCAGACAGCATCTTTGGCTGTAAACAGAAATGAACAGTGAACCCTAGAGTTGGATACAACTAACCTTCAAGCAAGGGTGACCTTTACCTTTACCTATCCACCACCCTTTCCCTATCTTCTGAGAACTAGTCTTCTTCACAGACTGATAGTGTGAACGTACTTATCAGGGCACCTGAGAAGGAAACCCACGTCATAGAGAAACCTGTTAATGGGGAAAACAAGTTAAGAGAGTCACTAATATTGGCCTCTGAAATAATGGAATTTACTGTATAACCTTAGATAATAATCTGATTCAAGAATATCATGAAAAATATGGGACAGAAGTAACAATTTTGCCCATTCTCATGTTTAGTACAAATTCCAAAAATTCTGGATGATTGAAGATTCTCCCTTGTAGAAAGGGAAGCAAAGCAGACCTTCTGTTGTATGCATTTTTTTCATTCACCTCCACTGAGAGTTTTCTCATTCAGCTTTCACACAGCGCCCATTCTGAAAGCAGCACTCATGCATGGTTTATAACAACATCCACTGAAACTGGGTGATAAGCAGATTATAAGAGCCATCACATCCTTCTTTCACTCATCTTCATGTACTGGATTATATATTTGTGAGCTTCTAAGTCAGCCCCATAAGTGATTTGTAGAGGATTCTCAAGCGCTCTGCCAAGAGAACTGAATGAAATATCATCATCGCTATATTACAGAAAGATTATTTTAGAGTCCTCCCCCCCCCCCAAAGATTTTTTACAGGCAATAATGCTGCTTCGGAGGGAATACCTCCTCAGGCCTCACATTGTTTACTTTGTAGGATGGATTTGTTTGAATCAAACCAATTTGTTTAAGAGGTGAAACAATCATAATAACAATTTAATGTCAGAAATCATTCTGGGTTGAAACGATTTTTGCTGGAGAAACTCCACACAGGGGATGCCTGAATGAAGGTCCTTTCATGCCCCCAAGATCTTTTCCCAACTGAAGTGTTCCTTATTTATCTACTTGCAATTTATCTACTTGAAGTGACAGACTTTACTTTCTTAGGATCCAAGATCACTGCAGGTGGTGTTTGCAGCCATGAAATAAAAAGGCAACTGATTCTTGGGAGACAAGCAATGAGAAACCTGGGGAACATAGTTAAAAGTAGAGACATGTCCTTGCCAAAAAAAAATTCACATAGTCAAAGCAATGGTATTCCTGGTGGTAATGTATGGTTGTGAGAGCTGGACCATTAGGAAAGCTGAGCACAGAAGAATAGATGCCTTTGAAATGTGGTGTTGGAGGAGTACCCTGGACAGCAAGGAGAACAAATAGGTCAATCTTAGAAGAAATCAAACCTGACTGCTCCTTGGAAGGTCAAATAGTAAAGATGAAGCTAAATTACTTTGGACATCAAATGAGAAGAGAGGATTCACTTGAGAAAGCCTTGATGCTGGGAAAGGTGGAAGGCAAAAGAAGAAGGGGGCGGCCAAAAATGAGATGGCTAGATGGTATTGTAGAGACAATAGGCATAGAACTGAGCGAGTTGAGGAGGATGGTGGAGGAAAGAAGTACCTGGCGGACAGTGGTCCATGGGGTCGCAAAGGGTCAGAATTGACTGTGCGACTGAACAACAACAACATTTATTTTTATTTTTTATTTTGCTTTTGAACTGCTAGGTTGGCAAGAGCTGTGACAGAGACTGGAGTTTGTTTGTGTTGCACTAAAACTCATTCTAATCGGATTATTTTAGGGGGATATTTTATAAAGATGATTCTGTCAACTCGGCTCTTAAAATTCAGTACTCTGGAAAGGGCGTCAGTTAGCTATGTTTGGTGTGCCCCTCACTATAACTGATGTGTTGGCTCCCCCATTCCCAGGCCCATTGCCACTCCTGTCTCTTCTTTTCATTTCAGGAGAGGTTGGTTCTGTCCGTGTTACCCCGATTCGTTGTGCTCGAAATGATTAATGACATGGGCAGCGTGGAAGATGAGCATCTGCAGCATCAGTTTCACAGGATCTATATTCACCGCTATGAAAATGTCAGGTGAGAATGGGATCATCTTTATTCCATGCTTTAACGATCTCCTCTTCTCTCCTGAATGTCAGTTGGGGGCTTTCTCACATTGTGTTTTGATCAGTTAATGAATCACCAGTTTGAAATGTGGAGCAATGTTGCATTTCTGGTTTTCTCCCCCACCCCCCTTCCTTCCCACTTCTCCCCTTTTGCAGGAGAAAATTTCACACAGATTTTCACAATTCATTCATTTACTTCCATGACTTTCCCCCCTCATTTGTAGACATTCTCTTTCTGCTGACTTCCATTCTGGTGGAAAGATTTTATTCCTGTGAGGAGGGAACCAAAAATCTTCCAGCTACCCACTGCAATCCACTGATATTGCCATCTTTAGCAACATTGCCTTGAAGCAGTTCTCAGCAGATTTAATGGAACTTGCTTCCTTAGAAACATTATTAAACCGAAGGAGTCATTTTTCGAGGGTTGGCAATGACAGCTGGACTAGCTGGGTATTTTAAGCGAATACAGTAATACCCCAGATAACGATTGCACTGGATAACGCTAAAATCGCATAACGACGACAAATTTGGGGGAAAGATTTGCACTGGAGAATGTTCTTTTTAGCGTTATCCGATCCATCATAATAAAGAAGGAAAGGAGGCCAAAGCTCCTCTCCCTACACTTCCCTCCTTCCACCCCCCCACCCCCAGCAGTTTGGGGACTCCCCACACCCACCCCACTGCCTGCTCGGCCACGAGAGAATCCAGCCCAGCCCTGGCCCTGCTTACCTTCAAGTCACCATAGCTTCTCTTGCTGAGCTGCATGCTCCGACTGAGCCAGGCTTGACCAGCCAATTGCAAAGCACAGAGCTATGCCTCATGGCAGGCAGAGGCAGCCGATGGTTTTCCTTCCAGTGTTTAAACTACAGGGAGAGAGAGGCTTGTGTTTTTTTCTTTCCCTTCCTGTATTGAAACTACAAACCTCTCTCTCCCTGTAGTTTAAATACAGGGAGGAAAAAAGATGCGATCTACTGCAGTCTTCCCTTCCTGTATTGAAACTACAGGGAGGGAGAAAGAGAGAGAGGTGATTTCCCCAACCCTACTGCAGTGGCAGAGACCACTGCGCTTGGGGGGTGGCTTTAAAGGCAGGGAGGTCTCTTTCTTTCCCTGCCTGCCTTTAAAGCAGTTTGTCCCTGAAGTCAGGGCTTTTTTTTTTTAAGCGTTGTTCGATGCATGCGTCAGACAACGCTAAAAATCGGATAACATCATGACTTGTGGAACCAAGTCATAACGTTATCCTGGGTATTACTGTACCCATTTTTATTCTGCACAGTCCATGAGATGGGAAACTCTCGTGCATTTTCTTGACCAATGTTCACGTCAGAAAAGTAGCCAGGAAAAAACACAAATGAAATACCCAAGCAGTATGAGATGAGGAAACAATCCTTTTGAAAAGGGCGGTGCACATCATGGAAATCTAATTAACCCAGGGGTAGCTAATCTTGGTGCTCCAGCTGTTCTTGGACTTGAATTACCAGAAGCCCAAGTCAGCACACCTGCTGATCAGGGCTTCTGGGAATTGAAGTCCAAGAACACCTGGAGTGCCAAGGTTGGCCACCCTTGAGTTAGCCCCTCAGGTTGACAATCAGGGGTTCTTTGTAGTTCTATGACATCTTAAAAATCCTATCATCAACTGTTGTTGTTTTTGAGACCGTCAACATTCTTTACACCTGTTCAACACAATACATGAGGTTCAAAAATAAATGCAGCCCACTCACCATCCATGCATACCAACCCACCAGGAACCTAATAAACCTCCTCCTTCCATTTTCCTCCTAATTGCTCCCATCTGGTAAGGCAAATACTGGAAGGTTTTGGATCAGCTGACAAACCTGTTTGTGGTGGCTTATAAAACGGCTTGCCCTGTGAAATGTAAGAGATTTAATCTGCACCAAAAGCAGCTGGTCGTGACTTTAGTAACAGTCTCATTCATAGGGGAGGTGTTACCGAGAAGAAGAGCTGTTGCATAAAGTTTTAGCCAAAAGTGAACCCTGCATAACAATAGATGCAAAACTTGGTGGTAGCCTTACAAAAACCTCAGTGATACAACAAAATTTATCTCAAGGATGAATGCTTGATTTCTGCTTGTATTATCAAACAGAGAGATGTCCATAGAGGGGCCAAGTGACAAAAGTCATAGACATATTTGTGGCTCTGAAGTGGTTTTCTGTACAATCAATTCAAGGCTACACCTAAAGCAGGGATTAAGAACCTCCAGCCTGAGATAAAACCTAACCCTCTGTAGACACCTAGTCATTCATTTCACCATAATTTCATCATTTAGTGATTTTCTGGCTTTTGTGCAAATCTTTTTATAACGTTGAAATGCCCCTCTCAAGGACTTAGCTACTGGCGAGAAAACTAAACTAGCAATTGCAATAGCCGTTACACTTATATATCTCCCCACAACACTTAGAGTACTCTCTAGGTGCTTCACAAGGTAATTAACAATCCCCCTCCCCCCGAAACAAGTAGGCTACTAGTTTAAGTGTTAATGTATGCCAGGGTGTTTAGCCCAGTCCTTTTGCTTTTAGTCCAACTCACTCATGGAACATGGCTCCTGAGAACTTCTTTAAAATTGAATTATGCCCTTGAGCTGAAAGAAGTACACCCCAACAAAAGAAATACAGTTCTACCAAGTCAGGAAGACTGACTCTGGCTTTGCTCTGAGGTATAATGTTACTCTTTCCGTGGTTTGTTCTCTTGGTGGCCTGTTAATGATGTTGTCTCCTTTTCTCCATTCTGTGTTCAGCATTCTGTTTGCAGATGTGAAAGGTTTCACAAATCTTTCCACAACCCTGTCTGCCCAGGAACTGGTCCGGATGCTGAATGAGCTGTTTGCCCGATTTGACCGCTTAGCACACGTGAGTCTAGTTGTTTGTCTATTTACATCAGTTCAGAAAAGAGAATGTGTATTGTGGTGCTGCAAGGGAAGCCATTTGATGTTTTAGGCTTGCACAACTTCATGGCCAACCATGCTAGAAGTTGTTCACTAGCTAGGAACTTGGGCTTCAAAGGTACTCACCATCTCTGATCTCTCAGTCTCAGGTAGGTGAAGCTGGGATTGACATAGTGAACCACCAAACACGGCTGGTACAGTACTTGTGGCACAGTGATTAGAGTATTGGATTAAGATTCTGGAAACCTTGGTTTGAATCCCCACTTGGCCATAAAACTCACTTGATAACCTTGGGACATCCACCTTATCTGTATTGTTGCAAAGCTAGAGAGGGGAAGAATCATACAGTCATGTCTGCTACTCTGAGCTGAGCACTGAAGGACAACTGAGATATGCAGTACTGTGCAAAAGTCTTAGGCCACCACTTGGACACCATAACTCAGTGTTTTCCAACCTTTGGTTTTTGGGCTTCATAGAAGCCTAAATCAATTCCCAAAAGCACTGATCAGCCAATGTACTGACTTAGGCTTCTGAGAATTGAAGTCCAAAAAACAAAGGTTGTGAAACGCCACTGTAACTCCAAACTTCATCGAACTTGAAGAGGGTTGAGGGGAGAGTCAGCAGAAGAATCTCTCCAATTTTAGCATGTCTAGATGGCTTGGGGGCTGAATTCTCCCTCCGAAATCATTCACTGAATATTCCCCAAATCAGCTGGTGTTGCCCTAAAACTTCTGCACAGTACTGTAAATGTAGGAAATAAACAGATACACTTGATTTGATGCCTCATTGCAAGTTTCGCAAGCCTTCGTGAGACATTTTTCATTTATTTTATTTATTTATTATGTTTGTATACCACCCATCTAGGAGCTCTTCCCACTCAGACTGCTTCACATACTTAAAATAGCAATACCACAAGATAAATAAATACAATCACAATCCCGCACCCATCTTATGGCACAATCTAAAAAAGGAAATCATAATTTAAGTAAGCTTAACTAACATCAACAAACAAATTCCAACAAGAAAAACTAGTTGGCTTTAGGGAGAACATTTTGAAAAATCTCCTTAGCAGAATGTTTTTTAATTGTATTTTCAATATATCCAGAAATGAGGCCTGGCACAGTACTATAGGTGAGATATTCCATAATTTAGATGCCACCACCAAGAAGGGCCTTTACATTGTCAAGGTCCTCCACATGCCATTCTTGATGGCAGCACCTGGAGCTGTGCTGATTGAGAAGATTGAGTGACATGGAAAGATGAGCTCTGGGAGACATTCTGACAGATAACAAGGTTCTAAATCTAATCAGGGCCATGGTGGCTTAGTGGTTAAGATGCTGAACTTGATGACCAGAAGGTCAGCTGTTCAAGACCAGAGTGCTACTTTTCCCATCATCTTCCCAACTCCGGCTATAGTAGTTCAATAGGAAGAAATTGCAAGTAGAAAAATAGGTAATGCCTTGGTGGGAAAGCTAACAGCATTCCATGTACCTTGTTATCTAATCATGTCTGCCACATGACCTTGGAAACATCTGCAGATCTAGACAGTACTGGCTTTTTTTGCTCATTACAAAACAGCTATTGGTTTCCTCTCCATTTTTCAAACATTCAGTCAATGACTTAATCATCCTTAAACAACCAAAGAACACCCTCTTGATTCCCCAGGGAAGGAATAAAATAAATTTCACACCATTGCTAGTATAACCAAATGTCTCACACCTGGACTAAAGGGAACAAGTTTCTCCTGTCTTTCTCCACGGTCAGCAAATTAGATGCAGGAATTTGCTGTTTGCAGGTCTGCCTACTTGCAATCCCAGAAGTTACAGAAATAATTGACCTTGGGCTCAAAGGTCATCCTTTACAACTCTTGATGTTTGGTGTGTGTGTGTTTTCAGCTAATGATGGAACTATTTACAGCCAGAAAGGTTCTTATCTTGCTTTGTGCATGATTGAAAGATGAACACTCTTTATTTCCTTCTTCCTTCTTTTCTTATTCTGATCACATTTCTAAACAAAACCTCTGTTGAGATGCCTGTCTGATTGCTTTGCCAAGTGGCTTCTGATTTGGAAACATACTTTACTGAATAATAACTGAAACTTGGTAATATGAGCAAATGTGTTTGTTACTGTTGGGAATACAGAGAAACACAAGTGTTATCTGGAAGTAGAAATGTAATCTTCCTCCATCCCACTCTGAATTCTCTAAAATACATTACTGTTCTCTCTTCTTTTTCTCCTCTACCTTCCCTCCACCCCCTGATTTTTCAATCAGACTTATAATGGAAATTACAGTATGTTGTAGCTCTGGATCTCAAACATGGAAGCAATCAATTACCACCTGAGTTTGTACTATTTTAAACTATTGCTAGAGATGGACTGCCTCAAAAACTAAGAATGGTGGAAAGGCTTCTAAGAATATGGAACCTACATGCTGTCTGATGTGCGCAATGTTAGGAACCATAATCATGTGTTGTGTTGTCAAGTCAATTCTGACTTATGGTGACCCTTTTCAAAGCTTTCCAGGTACAGAATATTCAGATGTATTCTGAGAATGTCTTGAGATTGCTGAAGGCCATACATGCTGTCTCTACCCATAGGAGGCACAGTAGGGAGTTAAACTCCCAACCTGTGTCTCTGCAGCCAGAAACCTAAACCACTGAGTTATCCATCCAGAGACATTAGCTTGCAAAAATTACTTTCTTGAACTACAACTCCCATAATCCCAGTGCCTATACTGTTTTAGAGATTCTAAAAAGTATAGTTCAGAGAGTTAGGAGTTACAGTACTGTATTTGTATTTTATGTAGGAGAGTAAGAGATCTCCTCCCAAGCTCATTTACCACATGATGAGCAAAGAGGGCTGTCACAGAATGTGACTACATAGTGGAAAAAATGCATTGATTTGGCTATCCAGACAGAAGCCAGCAGAAAGAGAGGAGGAAGTTATTTACTTTGAGGAGAAAAAACTTCTCTGCAGCTTAAGACAACTGCTGCAAAACCACAGCTACAGCAGAAGCTGCCTTAGCAAGCTGCAAACAAGTGCTATTGGAAAGGTTCCAACTCTCTCTTTTTTTACCTGGTGTTCTGATAAGGTAAAGGTTTCCCTTGCTCAAAAGCCAGTCATATCTGACTCTAGGGTTCAGTGCTCATCTCTGTTTCAAAGCCAAAGAGCCAGTGCTGTCTGCTTCTGCAGAAGTTTCCATGGTCATGTAGCAGGTCATGACTAGAATGCTGGCAGGCATGACATGGAATACTGTTACCTTCACACTGAAATGGTCTCTATTTATCTACTTGCAATTTCTTGCTTTTCAACTGCTAGGTTGGCAGGAGTTGGGACAAAGACGGAAGCTCATTCTGTCCTTTAGTACTTGGGAATCAAACTGCTGACCTTCCACCTGCCAGTCAGCGTCTTAGCCACAGCCATTAAAGAAGGACTAGCTTGCAAGCTTTAAAATAAAAAAAAATAGTTTGGAGAGAGAGGGGCGCTTAGCAATAGCAATTACACTTATACACCACCCTATAGCACTTAGTGCAGTCTCCGGATGGTTCTCAAGGTAATTGAGTGGAACAGACTCCTTTGCAAGTGGAGGTCCCTTTTGCTTCCTCTTTCCCCATTCCACCAACTACCAGCACCCCTGCAGATATTTGTGGTATTTTTTCTGCATTGGCACAAGCAATTATACTGCCTGAACTGATGTGAATGCATTTGATTGCAAAAAATGTAGAATTTCCAGCAAATAAAAACAAAAAGCACTTCTTCCATCTCCCAGGACAGAGTTCACTCTGTCCCTCTGCCCAACAGCCCAATGGGAGAGCTTCCTCTCTCCCTCCAGCACAGAGTTCACCCTGCCCCTCTGCCCAGTAGTCCAATGTTAGTGTTTCCTTCTCCCCTGTTGCTGTGTTGGTACTTTGTGATAAACAAGTGGTTTTGGGGTTGCAGTTTGGGCACTAAGTCTTTAAAAGGTTTGCCATCACTGCTTCTAGTCTCTCTTCTAGAGTAGACTGGTATGATGCTGAAGTCTTGTGAGATGTCTAAACTTCAGGTATTTCCTCAAATATTTTGATTTCAATTTAATCAGGTTACTGAGAATTATGGTAACATTTTTGTAGTGTTCCCTCAGGTTGAAGATGAATAACATTAATAATGATTATAATTGTGCACCATCAAGTCAGTTCTGATTTATGGTGGTCCTTTTTGGTACTTAGCAATGGTTTACTATTTCCTTCTTCTGGGGGTGCTCTGGGGCTGTGCACATTGGTTTTGCATCATGTCTCCCCAATTCTCAGTCTATTCATAATCTTCCATGTCCCATATCAGAGATGGTAAGCTGGCTTCTCCTTGGTCGCCCATAACCCTCTGGGTGATGTTCTTTTCCATAGTTCAGTTCAGTAAGCCTCAGCTGTAAATGGAATTGATGCTGTTATTTTCAGGATGCTATACCTTGACTTCAACCTTAATGGATGATGCTGAAGTCCAAACATTGGATTCTTGGGTTTGTTTCTTGCTTTTTCTTCTCAACATCTGCTGTTACTTGTATTCTAATATCTGGAGGTGTTATATTCATGAGTGAAAAGATTTTATTAATAGGCATCATTCTTAAACAGCCCGTAACTATACAACCTGTTTCATAAAGAGCCATGTTCACTTGACTAGCATGGGCAAGTTTCTTCAGACTGGGGTTCATACTCTTCAGCAGAGAAACACAGAGCAAGGGCAGATGTACAGAGGCTGTGCTCCTCATGTGGTATGTGTAAGTTTGTGGATGAGATTGTTCCAGGCACATAACCTCTACTTAATATTCTGATAGTTATGTTAATAGGTTAAAGATTGGCCAAGTTTTACTTTCAGGTAGTTTGAATTGTATTGACATTTTTCTGAACTTTCCAATGGCTCTTTTTGCACTGTAGGGTAATGCAATAGGTATCAGAAGAGCTGTGTCAGTCAATAGTCCTTAGTAGTTGTGTACACCTTCCCTATCAATTTCTTATGGTTTATTATATCACATGCAGCTGTAAGATCAATAAAAGCTACTCTTGTAATTTGCCTCCCTTCATATCTGTCCTCTATATATTGGGTTAAATTAAATTTTTGATCACATATATAAAATATAGACATCATTATCTTTGAAAAATTATATGCTGTTTCCTCTCCCACCTTCATCCACATCCATGTCTGAGAACTTCAATTAATTTTGCATTTAGAAAAAGAGCTAATTGATTTGCAAATAATTGTATAGGTGACATTCTGTGTATACATAGTAGATCTACGTATGTCAATGTTTGAGTGTCTACCATTGCTATAATAGTTCTCTGTGTTATGCAGACGTTCTCAAGCTCATTTGAAGAATATTAATATTTTTAGATCTGCTAAGAATTGAATTCTCAATTGGACCTTTGAGCCTGCAGTATTTACCTTGAACACAAAGGCATTTGAGGAATGAGTTATTCTTTTCTTTTGCCTGTCATTTAAAAAAGGATAAGTAAAGGAAATAACTGTAGAGCCTAGAATAAAAGATGTTACACATGCATGAGAGATGAAGCTTCTGAAATACTAGGCTGAGCAAACAAACTGAAGGGATTGACAGTTTGTTCTTTCTTTCAAGACTTACAACTCTTGAAGGTCTGTTGGGTGGTGTTTGCTTAGACATGTTTGAGTTGAGATTAGTGTTGGGGCCTAGATATAAATACATAATAAATGTTAAGTCAATCTAATATAGCAACCAACACAATGAGTCAATTTAGAACTTGTAGGGGAATGGCGATCTATTCCAAAGATTTGCTGAAAATATTCACTATTGGTGATTGAATTTGCCCCAGCTAGAATTCTGGAGGCTTAGTTTAGCCCACTGGTTCCTAATGTTGGGCCCTCACCCCACAGGAGGACTTCAATTCCCAAAAGCCTAAGTCAGTACATTGGTTGATCAGTGCTTTTGGGAATTGACTTAGGCTTCTGGGAATTGAAATCCCCTTGTGGGGCATGGGCCTCGCATTGGGAACCACTGGTTTAAATTCTAAGCCAGTGTTCCCCAACCTTTGGTTTTTGGACTTCAGTTCCCAGGTCCAAAACCCAAAGGTTGGGAAAAACTGGTTTAGCCTCTCCCCAAAAGCACTCTCAGGTGTTTGATATAGCTTACAGCTGTGGCAGTTCCAGGAGACTTCTGAGTTTAGTAATTTAAACAAATAGAAAATCCTACCCCAGTTGCTCATCTATTTCTATATTGAAGAGCAAAATGTGTCCCTTTCACTGCATTCAGCACTGTGAATCTGAGTTTAAGATTGCACTTCTTAAAAACTAGAGAACAAGTTAGTCATGTCTAAGTTAAGATCCTTTGTATTTGGCAGCTCTAATCTGCTTGACTAGTTCTGAGTCCAATCCCCAGAGGCTTGTTTCATAGCTCCTCCCCCATCTGCTTTAAGATCTGTAGCAGGCAATCTATATGGTTGTCATGTACCAGCTGGCCCTCTCTTTGGGAAACCCCTAAACCAAAGAAAACAAAGGGCGGGCTGGACGGCAATAAAAACAGAGTTACAGCTCTTAACTGCTTATCAGCCAAAAGGGGTTTTAATTTGATAGTGTGTTCAACGGTTTGTGTGTGAAATGCAATGCTTCTCTTACCCTTTTAGTCCAATGAAGACACGTTGTTCAGGAAAATGATGAAGATTTATCGATCAGGTTCATAAAGAATAAAAGTCAGTAGCATAAGTCAGTCCAATACAGTCCACAGGTAATCTAGGTAACCATTTTTAAGGAGCAAAAATGCATAGCTCCTAGGCAAAAGAATGTTAGCCCATAGAGATCCAGAAACAAAAGCTCTCTAATCAAAAACAGGTCTTAACTCATGGAGAAGCAGAGACAAACTCCTTTCAGTTCTCTCCAAAATGGAGAATTTGCAGTCAGGTGGTTTAGCTTTAGCCAATCAGGTAACAGAGAAAACTTTCTCAAAACAATACATTGTTTACACACGTGCACAGAGAGTGCTCTGGCACCTAGACATAACATTGGATCTCAGCTAGCTTAGAAAGATAAAAATTACTGGAAAACATGCTGTCCGTAACACAGCCTTGAGGCTCAGAGAAGACAAAGGATTTGTTCTGAGGCCTATTTGAAACTACAACTTCACCAAGCTTTAGGAACATTAGGAAAAAGATGTCGTTTCCTGACAATGGTTTACAGACTACTTCCTGCCTCCTGGCCACTAACAATCTTGTTAAACCTCCACATTTACTATGGTACAGTTTGCATGCTAAGTGTTGTAACAATAAATATTTGGAAATGTACAGGAAAAAAAAGACAGGCCTAACTTGAGACGAGTTGGATGATATCTTTAAAATCTATAAACTCAATTCTTCTCTAAGGGAAAAGATGATATAAAATTTGGGAATGAAGAAAAATCTACAGTCTCCATTTTGCCTTCCTAACAATCTGCCTTCAAGAACAACACCTGTTACATTTGGCCTGATTTTAAGGACTTTTTCCTTCTTTTCCTTTTTTCCAACTTTGGACCATCTATACCGGAAAAACAAGACAACAGAAATCCAAAACTTCTGTACAGTATTTTCAGTGACATAATATATATCACCCAATGCAACATTTTCTTACTTTGCAAAAGCTGTCAGTTGTGGTTTTAATGACCACTGTATTTCAAAAGCCTGAATAATTACCCTTTTAATAAAAAAAATTAAAAAGCTAAAAAGGAAACAACATTACAGTAAAACCTCATATAACACTAAAACCTGGTTCCACAAGTCTTGGTGTTATATGATTTTTAGTGTTATCTGATCCTCTATGGGATCCATAGAGATACATTGTAACCACACAGGCTTTTGCGGTTGTTATCTGAAGCATCCCATAGGATCTTAATGTTATTTGATGCAATTCTTCCCCCCAGATTCCTTAATGTTATGCGATTTTCGTGTTATTCGATACTAATGTTATATGAGGTATTACTTATAAGCTTTAAAAAAAAGAAACACTGGATGTCTCAACCCACTGTGTAGTTGTACAAAACACAGGCTTCTTCTGTTCATGTTGTCATCTCATCACCCACAACTAAGTATGAGGAAGAGGCATGGCTCAGCACTTGAACCCTATATCAGGGGTGCCCAAATTTTAAGGGCCGTGGGCTGATCATGTGATTCAGGGACCTGGTCACTAAGGGTCGGGGAGTGGGGGTGGCCCTGACACCAATTCATCTGGCCCCTCGAAGCCCTCATCACTCCTGGAAGTGGAAGTAAAATGCACCCATATGGGCACGTTTACTTCCGCTTCCAGGAGCGACGAGGGCTTCACGGGCCATATGAATTGGCGTCGGGGGCCACACCCGGTCCCCGGCCCTTAGTTTGGTCACCACTGCCCTATATTGTTCCTGTGACTATATAAAAAAATTGACAGCTACAGAGGTACTGGTGTTATCTCTCATAACAGTAACTATACATATGTAATTAGTTACTTCTGTGTTCTGTTTGAACCAATCAAGATAGGCTGATGAAAGTCCTGAAACCATTGCTCATACTTTATTTGTAAAGGGCATCACTATGTAAGATTTGGGTCTTAGAAAACCAAAGAATAGCCACCCCATTAATAAGTTCCCTCCCACCCCACCAACTTTAGGAATTCTGCATTCTCCTTTCTCCATTTTTTTAAAATGAAGTCATGTTTCTAAACTGAGATGAATTGCCCATTTCCAGCTTCTGCTAGGGATTTGGCATTTTGGTTGTTCTTGAAGGAAGGGGTGGAGTTGATGACAAGAAATGTCATTCATCATTTTCTTGCCCCAGGAAGGTGGAGAGAAAAAAAAACCCTTCTTAATCAAGTTACTGTTTGGTACTTTTCAGGAGAAAGATGTTTGCGTTACTCCTTCTTTACTGTCTCACACTAGTTTTTCATCATTTCTGTCAGGCACCATGGCTTATTTCTCCATTACTATTTTGTTGTTAAATTTGCTTAAGCCTAAATTTCAGAGATGTTGCTGTATATTACTAGAACATAACTATGCATTGTGTGAAAAATCTTTTTTCCACCCATCCTTCTTGAATTTCTTACCATTAAGCTTCAGTGGATAATGTTGTGATTCTAACAATATAAGAGGCAGATGAAAACTAGGTTCCCCATTTTTGTGCTGTAGCCAGTTTGGGGTCTTGGGATTGATCCTGATTCAGACTGTAGTTATATTTCACCAGCCTATTTTGATGTATGCTGTGGATCCAACCTGATTTCTGAATTTGGGTAGCGAACCCCCCCCCCCATCATCACTTTAGGGACTGTGGTGGCTCAGTGGTTAATGTCACGAAACCAGCCGGCCCCTTCTGCTCTGGCCCTCCTTCTTCTAAAGCCCCCCAGAGGGCGAGGTGGCTGGCAATGCAGCTAAACAGCCCTTAGCTGCTTCTCTTCCACAAGGAGGTTTAAACAGGTAGCGTATTCAGGGGCTTGTGTGTGAATGCATTGCTTCTCTTACCCTTTAGTCCAGTGGTTCCCAACAAGGGGTACACAGTCCACAGGTGGACTTCAATTCCCAGAAGCCTAAGTCAGTACATTGGCTGATCAGTGCTTTGGGGAAATGACTTAGGCTTCTGGGAATTGAAGTCCAAACACCAGCATTTGGGAAACACTGCTTTAGTCCAATGAAGAGACGTTGTTCAAGCAAACCTAGGTTTATTGATCAGGTTCTTAAAGCATAAGAGTCAGTAGCATAAGACAGTCCAGCAAACAGAACAATAGTCCTTGGTAATCATGATGAAAACAAAAAGGAATAGTCCCCCAGGCAAAGATGTTAATCCATCAGTCAGGTGGGGTACCTTCTACCCAATCAGGGAAGAGAGAAAACTTTCTCATAACAAGAGAACATGTAGAGACAGTGTCTCTGTGGTAGCCACAATAAGGCTAACTACAGATAAGGGATAGGAACACTGAACTGAAAACAAGCCGTCTCGTGACACATAGTCTTGTGAGACAAAGAAAAAAGGATTTTTGAGGCCTAGTTTAAACCAGGTCCTCTCCAAGCTTTGAGAACGTTAGAAAAGATGTCGTTTCATGACAGTTAAGAAGCTCACCATATTAGCTGGAAGGTCAGAAAATCGGCAGTTCAAGACTCAAGCACTGCATGATGGATTGAGCTCCCATCTCTGTCCCAGCTCCTATCAACTGAGCAGTTCAAAAGCAAGAAATTGCAAGTTGATAAATAGGGACCACTTTGGTTGGAAAAGATCATGGGGACATGAAAGGAACTTCATTCAGGCATTCCCTGGGTGGAATTCCTCCAGCAAAAATCCTTTCAACCCAGAAAGAACCTTTGTGTGCTTCTGACACAATTTTAAAAAATATCACTTTTTTTAGCATAGAAGAGAACTGATCTAGAACCATGATGGTGAACCTTGGCATTCCAGGTGTTCTTGGGCTTCATTTACCAGAAACCCAAGTCAGCACTCCTGCTGACCAGGGCTTCTGAGAATTGAAGTTCAAGAACACCTGGAGTGCCAGGATTCACCATCATTAATCTAGAATGTCTAGAACCATCACATTTCAAGAACAAGAGAATGTTATTCTACCATGAGCTTGACTCAGCCTGCATTTAGCAAGTTAAGCTACTTTTGTTTTTGTTCAATTGAGAAGTAGCAAGACTTTGTTTTCATGTTGGGATTTTCAGGAACATAGCTCTAAAGATTTGTGTGCCCAGAGGGCTAGTGTTTTATGATGAAGAAGTATGCATCTCTGTGTGGTTTCAACCTAATATATAGTGTCAGAAGAAGACTCTACACAATACATACATGAGTTACATCCCTTTGCTTGTTCTGATGATTTTAATTTGAAATCAATATTGACACAAAAACTACCCTTCTAAATGTGTAACTTCAGTCTCTTACAAGGAAAAGCAAGTTGCTCTGGCAACCGGATGTGGAAGCTATACCTGTCTAGAAGACTGCTAATCATTTAAAGGGCTAGATTAGGGATGGTAAATTATTCCCAGTCTGTATCATTTTTGCACTGTTCACATTTCATTTTAAGCTGCAGCAAACGAAGAATATTCTCCTGAAAGTGTGGATTTAGAGACATATTTTTTTAAAAGGGCAATTGCCTTTCCAAACATGCATTTTTATAATATTCTCACAAAACACAGGGAAAATACTTTTATTTACTGGCTTGCAAAAATGTGTTGGAAGCTTAGAGGACAAAAGCCATTACTATTTTGATCCACGACCTGACCGTACCTTCAAGGTATGGGTGTCAGGGCTCTATCCTCTGCCCATCATCAGAGTCTAGGAAGTGGCTGGTTGGTAAGAAAGATGAGCACCCAGGCAACAGGAAAACCAGTAAGTGTAGTCCAGATGACAAGGCAAGCCAGAAAATCAGGTAACCTAGAGAGCAGGTGAGGCAGTGTACCTTCAGGAGCTGGACATAGAGGAGGCTCAAGGGGTGAGGATCCAGACAAGGCACAGCAACATTCCACAAGAACCAGAACCTGGGCAAGAAGTCTTAGAATGTGGGAACCAGAAATAAGTAAGGAGGTCTTCTAAAGGCAGGAGCAAAGCAAAAGATCTTTGAAGGCAGAAACTAGGCATGAGATCTTCAAAGGCAGGAACCAGACAGGAGATTCAAGAGCTGAACAAGTCTTGTTACTTTCATTCCAATGGCAACTTCTAGGATGATCAGCTGGTTCTTATAAAGCCCATCCTCCCAGGGCCTCCAGCTGGAGTCTATCATGTCCAGAACCTTCCCCATGGCTATCAGGTGGGAGTCTCTCAGCTGCAGCAGAGTGAGGGTCCGATCCTGGAAGCAGTAAACCTGCCCCTTAGACTGGGTGTCCAATCCTGAAGGCATCAAAGCAAATTCATCCTGCAAATACTAGAGCTCTCTAAAACCTATCATATTATATAGTTGGTACATGTCAGTGAGGAATTAAAAACATTATAATTGTTTTGATTTTTCAACACAAATCAATGGAAGGTTTACACATTGAGTCAGATCTGGACCACAAATCAAATTGGATGGGGCACAGATTGCTGCAGACTGAAGCAAAATACATTCCATAGCCTTGCTCCAGATCGTATTTGGGAACCAAGAACAGTCCTGGTGTACTGCTGACATTGCATAAGCATCAGTATTTGTGATGTCTGTGAGTTGACTAGTTAGTGTGCACCCCCTTCAGGAAATATCTGTCACAGAATAAAGGAAGTTGGGTTTAATAGCTTAGGAAAACAACGCATGTATCGTAGGCAATTTGCTTTTTTACAGCTTCATTTTTGGATTTTTGATGAAGCAACAAAGTAAAGCAACTTAAAGAGAGATACTGCAAACATGTATGTTTCATATGAGGGGAAGTTACACTATTTATTTGAAACCAGAATATTTCCAAAAATAGCTCAGCATAATTGCATAACCAATCATTTGTTATCCATTTTAATATTTATTTTTTATATTTATTTTTTATTGTAAAGTGTTAGTTGGGAATGTTTTTTCTCTCTTGGCAACCATCTGCATTACTCCTCTCCTTCTCATTGGCAATTTTCTTAAACAGATGGTTTAACATGCTACGTTTAATGAGCCATCAAGATCTAAGCTGCTCGTTCTTGTTCTCATTTTTAAGCCTTCTCTTAAGAACTGGTTGTGGGAAGGGCCTTAAAAATAAAGTGACTATCTCTTTTGAAAAAGTCTGATCAATCCTATTGACATCTCAGACATCTTTCCTTCATATCATCTATACCAGTGATGGCCAATCTTGGCACTCTAGATGTTCTTGGACTTCAATTCCCAGAAGCCCTTGTCAGCAGGTGCGTTGACTTGGGCTTCTGGGAGTTGATGTCTAAGAACACCTGGAGTGCCAGGGTTCACCATCACTGATCTATACCCTTTCTGAGTTCTTTGTCTACTAGAAATAGACAAGAAAGCTTTCCCAGGTCTGACCTTCATCTTTTACTTCCCCAGTGACCCATTTTTCTTATATATGTAGCATGACATCTCCCAAGTATCAGAACAAGGCTGTTGTAGATATGTCCAAGGTCATGGACATATCTGGTTTGAGGATCCAGTTCCCCATCAATTGTCCCTTTGTCACACTGGATTCAAGATGAATTGTCTTCTTGTCACACAGAATTCAATACTTCCCATTAAAGTATGTCTATTTCTGAACATCCAAATTTATCTACAAGGTTATGAGATCCTAAATATTGCTTAGGATTTTCTCATGTCTTGGGTAGTTTCTGAAGTCTAAATATTAGAGGAAAATACTTATTCCCACTCCCTCCAGCAATACTTTCTCCATTTAATCAATGAGTCTAAGGAGAAGAGTTTGCTGTTTATATATAAGTTGTACAAAGAAGTCAGAAACCCTATTTTCCATGTGAGATAGAATCTCTTCTCTTCAACTCATCAGTGGTTGCATTAAGAATGCAACAAAATAGTAGGACAGGCTAACACTCTTCCATAAGAGTGTTTTTAAAAAACCCAAATTCTCTATCTCTTGAATAAGGTTTTCAGTATATTAACATCTTGGGCAGAGAAAGTCATAGAATTGGGAATTTACTAGTCACTTGAAATATACTGGGGGCCATGTTGCTTCCATAATTCCTGCTGTACCCAGTTTTTCCACAGCAATTGCCAGAGGGTGGGATATTATTGTATTTTAAATAATTTGTTATGTAATTCATCACAAATTCCCCCCAAATGATGAGTCACCATTCATTTTGCCAAGTATTAATTCTTTAACATCACTCATATTGATGTAACTTTTACCTTTCCTTTTTGGAAAACAAACGTTTATTTGAAAAAGTAGAAAAACGGTCAGACATTTTTTTAAAAGTCTACTCACTATGTTTTATGAAAATACTTATTTTTGATCCCAAAGTGTAACTTGAAAAAGTAACAAATATATGTAAATTTGTGGAAGTTACAACATAATCCATTATTACATTAAAATAAATTATTTTATCTCTCTTGTCCCCAAAGTAGCAGGCCCATTATCTTCATTGATATTTCTAAAATGAAACTATCATTACTCTTGTTTTGTTTCTGTTACAAAATGGTAAACATCTCTTCTTTGAAGACCAAATTTGGCAGAGAGGCTGTTTATTTGAAATTGAGGGAAACAAATTTAACAAGCAACAAAGAGCTCCTAGGCCTTTCTAAGGCCACTGAACTGTGAACCAAGTTTGCTTCTATGAATGATCCTCTGTCGTATAATCAAGACATGTGGGCAAATCCTACACTGGGCCTGACCAGTATAAAACAGTTATGTTCTCACACAGTGACAGAGAACTGGGTGGAGGCAGGTGGCCAATTTGTAAAGCCACCCTATACATTAGGGTGAAGCTTGTTCATCCTCTGGCTTGCCCTGATATACTTTGAATGGCTTTTCTAGAAATGGAAAGTCGTCATTCAATGACTTCTGATTTGGAAAACAGTGCAAGCATATGGGCAGTATCTTTCACTGTTGAGAACCTGGTAGATTTTTCCAGTGTTTTCCTTTCCAAGAAAGCCTTGAGGCTATTTCTTTCTGGGTGTAGAAAGGTGAACAAACATTTAAGTATGTTTGCAGACAGTACCTGGAAGTCTTCTTGTTTTCAATTCTGCTGTCTCTCACTGTTTTTTCCCCATTAGATTATGCTCTTCAGCTAGCAATTTTATAGCCTCACATCACCTTTCTCTCTCCCTTCCTGGGTTTCCTCTTTTTGTCTTTTCTTTTCTTGGCTGCAGGAGCATCACTGCCTTAGAATTAAGATCCTGGGGGACTGTTACTATTGTGTATCTGGGCTTCCAGAACCACGCCAAGACCATGCTCACTGTTGCGTTGAAATGGGACTCAGCATGATCAAAACAATCAGGTAATTGATTCTCTTTTCTCTCTTGTTTGTATTGCTACCATCACACTATGCCTGCATCTATGATTCTCTAACTCCTTACTGCTAGACTGTATCCCTCCCTGGCAAATAGAAGGGGAAGAAATTGAAGCAGTGACAGACATTACCTTCTTGGGATCCAAGCTATGGCAAACCTAAGCAACATAATCAAAGATAGAGACATCACCCTACCAACAAAAGTCCATATACTTAAAGCAATGGTAATGTATGGATTACAATAGTAATGTATGGATGTGAGAGCTGGACCATAAGGAAAGCTGAGCACAGAAGAATAGATGCCTTTGAACTGTGGTGCTGAAGAAGACACTTGAGAGTCTTCTCCATCACCACAGGAGATCAAGGAGATCAAATCAGTCCATTCTAAAGGTTCAGAATTGACTGTGCAACTGGACAACGACAACGACAACGACAATGACAAGGAAATCAACCCTGACTACTCTTTGGAAGGACAAATACTTAAGCTGAAGCTCAAGTACTTTGGCCACAAAATAAGAAGAGAGAACTCACTGGAGAAGGCCCTGATGCTGGGAAAGATCAAAGGCAAAAGGAGAAGAGGGAAGTAGAGGATGAGGTGGCTAGAAGGCATTGTTGATGTGGTGGGCATAGATCTGGGTGGACTACAGAGATTGGCGGATGACAGAAGAGCCTGGTGTGCTGTAGTCTATGGGGTCACAAAGGGTCGGACTCGACTGAGACTCAACAACAATAGGAGATTCTCAGATTCTCCCTTTGCTACTTTATTGCATCCAAGACTTTCTTTATTTATTTTACAGACTTATATGCCGCCCTCCTCAAAGAGACTCAGGGCAGCTAACAAAAGCTTTAAAAGATACATAAAAACACAATTATAAAATCCAATTTAAAAATTATTAAAATATTAAAGCTGAACAAGTTAAAAGATTAACTTGTTGTGATATTGGAGGCTGGCAGATCAGGCTTTCAAGAATGAAAGGGTTTGGTTGGAATCTAAGAACTTCCTTTAAGCAATGACATGAAAAGGGTCCTTCAAAGTCTTCATGTTTCTTCCAAGGAGAAAAAAACCAAGTTTCTCTGGCTTCTTCTTTCATGTCCTGATCAGACCTTGGACTGCCAAAATGAAGCTACTTTCTCCTCTCTGTCATTCCCCAAGTGAAAGTCCTCATTGGCTAACCAGCAAATGGGACAGACTCTGTGTGTCTCCACGTTCACACCTGTGTTGCTTTCCACCAGCAGTCCCCACTTGAGCATGCTGATCTCGCACTTAGGGACTTCAACCCTCAGCCTATTCAGGGTCCTCCAGGTGATATAGGGGAGACTGAGATCTTCAGCTATATCCACCTTTAATGATGTTCCTTTCCCAGTGAGCTCCTTCCTCCATCTTCTAATTTGTTTTTGCTCTTGTGTATCTTCAAGGATGTTTGTTCTTACCATAAAGCTCTTCCTGGATCTGAGCCGGTGGACTTGAGGCTCATATCTGTTCAGAGGGTGCTGAGGGTTATTCTGTTGCTTAGTTCTCTCAGCATCTGCTGCTGCTTCTCTCCTGATCTTAGGTGAAGGTAAACCTACAACTGATGTAGGTTTAAGGCATCATGTCACTATCCACATGGCTTCATTAACAGCAATGTCAACTTCTTTTGTTTGTGTGAATGTGTTCCATACTGAAGCAGCATACTCTATTGCTGAGATGCTCCAGGACAAAGCTGATGTGCGCAGCATTGATGGTTGAGCTCCCCATTTATCATTTGTGAGTTTCCTGATGATGTTGTTCCTTGTACTAACTTTGGCTTTGGTATCCAGGCAGTGCTACTTAAAAGAGAGTGTCCAGTCAAGCATCACACTGAGGTATTTTGGTGCTGAAGAATACTGTAATTGATTGTAACATTCAACTTAACCCTTGCCTCTCAGCAGGGCCATAGCTGGGGTGGTGGTGTCTTAATCCTCCTGAGCTAACAGCCTGCTTCCCTCCCAACCCACCCTGTGGTGCCAATGTTATATATGTACTTGTGACATTGTTGCCCCTCCTGAGAAAATTTGCCCCTCCTGAATTTTTTTGACCCCCCCCTCCAAAAAAAAAAATCCTAGCTACAGCCCTGCCTCTCAATTTTTAAGGTGGAAAGGACATACAGTACTGAGTCTTGCTTTGGATTAGGCTTCAAATGGTTGATGCAACATAGTTTGAATGATATGCTTGTTTGGAATATTGCTCTCAGTTTTAAGGCTGGATTAAATTATTTCTTTCAAGCAAGTACCATAATGGCTATGCTAGCTGGTAATTGCTTGACTGAGGGTCAGACAGCTATACAAATGGAAATGACAAAGAATACATTACGGCTCTTGACCTCTTACAAATGCAAGCTATGATACGGATGTATCTAAATTGGTGGGCAAGGGACATCTATAGTAAGGACATAATGAATATTTACCTGCTTTCCCGTCCTTGATGGGAAAGGGTAATCTGACACATCAAGTTAACTCCTCAGCAAAAGGGCCAATTACAGCAAGATATTTTGCTCCTTTATGAGAGCAAAAATACTTGTGGGTTTTTCCCACAGCAGTGGCATTAGAAAAAATTAATTAGCTTTAAAAAGCAAAATATGTATATTATCTAAAATATTTATTTTTTGCAGAACAAAATATAAACTCTTTTTAGTATAATACAGAATCTGGCTCATTTACTGGTCTGCTGATTACTATCAGAAACATGAAGATTTAATTTTGACAAATGACAAAGCCAAAAAAGTTTGACCTGGACATGAAAGAAGAAGTGAATCTAATACATGGTTGGAGCAATTTTTTTACCACCAAAGCATCCATGTCTCCATTTGTAGGATCCAACATCTGTAGTTTAAAGAGAAACTTTAAAAACCTTGCTAGAGAGTCCTAATGCTCAAGTTTACACGAGCTCACTAGCAATTTCCAGCAAGGAGTTCTAAGTATTTTACCAAACTGTAGACCTCAGGATTTCATAGGATGGAGCCAGGTATACAAGCTGATGTAATTGTGTGATAGATGTGCTCCTATAGCTGAGAAGCAGTCTCCAGGCATGCCTCTTTGCTTATGCTCACTATCAGGATTTCTTTTCCAGGTTTGTAAGGTCAAGGACAAAGCATGACGTCGACATGCGGATTGGAATACACTCGGGGTCTGTGCTATGTGGTGTGTTGGGTCTACGGAAATGGCAGTTTGACGTCTGGTCCTGGGACGTAGATATTGCAAACAAACTTGAATCAGGTGGAATCCCTGGGTAAGTTAAGCCTCAGGCAAACATTAAAAAACAATGCATTAACTTTTTTTTTGAAAATAACATTTTTAAAACAACATTGCTTTTGAAAAATGGTTATTTTTAGAAATGTAGATGCACCCATTTACTTATCCTTCTGTGACCCCAAACATAGCAATTATAATGCTAACATGTTAACACTAACACATTATTTCCAGGCGGTGGTGCTTAGATTGAAGTCTTAACAGCTTTGGAGTCTTCTGACATGCTTTGGAGTCTCTTGGGCCATGTCTGCATGAAGATTGCCTCCATTAAAATTCTGGGATAATGAGTCCTATTCCCTTGCATTTGTTTGTGTGTCCTGATTTTTGGTACCAATGTCACTAGCAGCCAAATATGATGTGACATTAACTTTATGAATCCAATTACTGTCGTGTTGTTGGTGTTGTAAAGAGTGAGTTAGAATTAGGGGCATAGGAGAAATTGAAACCATAAACTTTTGTTCTCTGCATCTCCCTTTTTATAGAGACATCCTGAACAAGTTCTTATCTCTGCTACTCTGCAAGTATCCTGGCTGGCCAAACAGTGCATACACCCACTGGCTGCTATCTGATAATAATAATAATTTCATGTAAGAGATTACTCTGGGTTGAAAGGATTTTTGCTGGAGAAACTCCACTCAGGAGACGCCCAAATGAGGCTCCTTTCATGTCCCCAAGTGCAGCCCTCGGGTATCAAAACCAGACCATCGAGTTTCCAAGCTCAGCATTTTAACCACTAAACCACTGGGAGAGCTGCTGCTATCTGATGAATGCCTCACTTTCACCCACAACACTGCCAGGATCTGCACTGAAGCATGGAAGATCAGAAGAACAATCCTGGCAGGTCCTTCAGCTAAATCAACTACTAGTACTACTTCATAGGCTTAGTAATAGTTGTACTGTTGTAACATTATTAATTTTAAATAGTAATTTTACTAAATTCATTTTAACTTCTATCTCTTTAAGTACCCTCCTTTAAACTTCGTTTTGCTGTACTATGCTGGTCTTGGACTGTAATAAAGATTTATTGATTGAATTAGGGGCACCCTGAGGAGTAGGGTGGGCAAGGGAAAGGAAGTTTAACTCCTTCAGGGACAAAGAGGGAGTTGGTCAGGACTGCAGCCATGACCGAAACATAGGCTCATTGCCCTTGTGGCCTTCAAACTGCTCAAACATTCTCAAGTGTGTGGAGTATATACCAAAAATCTGCAAATGAATTACACCATGTTTTCTCTGACCCTGCAGGTCTTGTTTAGGTAATAGCCTTGACCTGATATAAAATCACTGATGGCATACAAAGTAGACAACTTCTAGTAGCAGATATGTATTGGCTACCTTGAACCTAGTAGGTGCCATACCACCTGCTGTTAACATATCACTGAATTTTCTACTCTTACTCTGCTTTCAAAATCTGGCAGTTCAATGGCTGGAAAAAAGAGAGAGCTTCAGTTTGACTTTGAAGCAAATTGTGCTGGGTAGCTTGTTTTAAAGTCATTTTGTTTTGTTTCCCCTGTGACCACCCTGCTCTTGAAATTCAACATAAGACAATTTCCTAGTGGCAGTGTGAAGATAGCAGGGCCCACAAAAATCAGCTTGGAAGACATGTTGACAACCCTTGCCATATAGTTTTACCTGAAATCTATTATCCTTCTGATCGTTTTCCCGCTTGAATTTCAATGTATTACATGTATGAGACTTAACACTGATTTGACAGCCATTTCTTCCATCAGGAAACTGTGGGGATTGTGATGGAAGTTGAAAGATCTTTCAGATAAATTTCTCAGCACCCTTGATAATTTTTTAGGGAAGCCATGATGGTATAGAATTAATATGGCAAAATGGAATGGTTTGGTGAATAGAGTGTTGGATTGAGCTGTGTAAAATGCCTCTGATAATCTCCCACCCCCACCCTAAAATCTGAAATTCACTGGGTGAACTTGAGTAGCCAACATATTTTGTGTTTGCCTGTGTACATGCATGTGTGCACTCGCTAATTACCTTATGAACTGCCCAGACAGTGCACAAAATGCTATGGGGTGGCATAGAAGTGTAATTGATATTGCTACAATGATATATATATAAATTACCCATTTATGTTGCTCATTATTTCTTAGTAGGCAAATTGTCCTAATCTTTATTATTGAATCAATCAGGCAAATAATTTGTTATGTCCCTGATTGTTAGCAAACTAATTCTCTCTGATTCCCTCCAATGACCAATTCTGATAGTGGGCGTTCCAAATAATTACAAAACAACAAAAGGCAAAAACTTACGAGCATGCTGTACGTTTTCAGGATTCTCTCACTTTTTTTACAATGCCCTTAATTGTTTTAGCACTGGGCATAAAATATTTCACAAGTCTATACCTCCTATCATCCCTTGTCAACTAGGACTCTCCTTGCTGTCATAATTGGTGTCATCATCATTACAGGTGGTAGAAAATGCATCTTTACCATCCTTATAAAAAAAATATTCTGATAATATCACCAATCTATAAACAGTAAACTGAGGTCTTAATGCTGCTTTTTCAAGTTTTCATATTGATGGAAGCATTAGTTCAGGCGAGTAGTCAGAAAGTGATGCTTCCATTCTCTTTAAGCTTAGCAGACAACATGTTATCATTTGCTGACCCAGTGACATGATACTTGGAGACACTGTGGGCAGTGTTCACACACACAAATCACTTTGAGTCACTAATGTGTGATTTCTAGTGTTTTTTTAATCGTTGGCCTGATATGGGTTATATACTTGGTATCATTCTAGCCGAACATCCAGACATGTGCAAATGTTATTTCTCTGCAACACCACTAATATATTTCAGCATATTTTAAGAAGCATAAGTGACTGAACAGCAATATTGTTACTTCTCAATAGCAAAGCTGTTATGTTGTGTGAGAGAAGGAAACTGGCCATTAAGCCCCCTCCCCCTTCTATCCCATCTGCCAACCTCATCACAGCTAACTTTGGTCATAAGTTTTAGTCTCCTTCCAAGAACAGAAACATTGAAGGGCCATCTTACACTTCTTAGGCCCATTATACCAAAATCCAAGATGGAGCTCTGAAGGCCTTCTAGATACAGTGGAACCTCACTTAAAGAGCATAATGCGTTCTACAGGATTGCTCTTTAAGCGAGTTTGCTCTTTGAGCGAAACACCATTGTAAGTGACCAGTTGTTGGGGGGGGGGATTGCAAACCCCGATTTATTTGTTAAACGAGTTTTTGGTTGGTTTTATTAAGCGAAGCAAACATTCAGAGAAAATTCTGCTCTTTAAGTGAGTTACTCTTTAACTGAAACACTCTTTATGCAAGGTTTGACTGTATTTTCAAAAATAATTCTTATAGAGGGCAACTATTATGACAAGGAGAGTCATAGTTGACAAAGTGTGACCGGAGGTTTAGATTATCAATGTGTGAAATGTTGTATGACCAGTGCTAAAATAATTATGGGTACTGTAACCCCTCCCAGATGTTAACCTATTCAGCACTTTTGAATATGTTTGATGCAGTAGAAAGGGACTGATGTATAAAACATCTGGAGGAGCTGTAAAGTATTTCAGAGAGCTACTAGAGCAGGAATGGACAAAACATGGCCCTCCAGATGTAAAACTGCAACTACTCACCACATTGCTTTTGAAATGTAATGTTCTACTCTTGTTGACCAAACAAGCAACTAGTTACATGCAACTCTTTTACTTGTAGTTTGTTACTTTTTTAGTCTCCTCAGGTGGTGAACCTAAATGAAGACAGTAAGAAACAAAAGGGACATAAAAGCATGTTTAAGACTCACCATTCTATCCCAAAATTAGTTCTTTGAGGAGAAAGAATTTATTTATTTATTATTCACACTTGTTTATTGCCCTCCTCCCCTAAGGGACTCAGGGTGATTTACAACATGTCATCAATAACAATCAAAAAGTTTAAAACCAATTAAAAGATTAAAAGTTAAAAAGAAGATTAAAAGACTAAAACTAGGAGTTACAGCTAAGAGGCACAGGAGTCAAATCATCCAACCCGCTGAGGATATTGTTCCATCCATCCCCCAAACCTGACCTGTCAGCCAGGTTTTCACTCCTTTCCTAGAAGACAGCAGCTCCGTCTGCATGCGTAATTCTATTGGAAGGAGGTTCCATAGGGCCGGAGCAGACATAGAGAAGGCCCTCCTTCTAGTGCCAGAGAGGTGCGCCTCTCTGGCTGATGTCACAACCAGAGAAACTCTCTGGTCCACTCTGGTGGGATGGACAGATGTTCTTGGGGTGAGGCGGTCTCTTAAGTATCTCACAAGGTCAACGATTCAAATGAAAAAACATCTGTGAAAGTTGGCAAAGAGGGGTGACATGGTGTCTCTTAAAGCAAGGCTGGCTGTTTGGAATTCTTAGCAGGAGTATTCATGTTAGGTGATAAAAAAAAATTCAGCCCCTTGGGCATTTTTAACCTTGGATACCTCGGAGTCTTTATTCAGTGAGGAGTCTGTGCACTGGTAGATGTCTCTGTGACAACATTCCACACATTCAAATGGACTTAAGATATCAAGCCCACTTGCACGTGGTTTTTTAGTCATTTGGATATCACATCAACCACTGGCTAGGCAGACCATGACATGTGCCCAAGGGATCCAACGGGGGATGCTTTGGTGAGTTTTAGTCCTGGCCTAACATCATTGGCAAGAAATGGGCAACATTGCCTCATTAGGCTGCTCAAGCCCCTTTGGGGCTCTCACCTAGCAGGGGTGGCTATTGTTTACAATTTTGAATTCTGTTTATTCTCTATGGTTCTCTGTTTATTCAAAATTTGGAATTTAGAACTTCTCACCATTAATTTTATCATTTTTTTCATACCTCTACAGGAGGGTCCACATATCAAAGGCCACTCTGGATTGCCTAAATGGGGATTATAATGTTGAAGAAGGACATGGCAAAGAACGTAATGAATTCTTGAGAAAACACAACATTGAGACCTACTTGATCAAGCAGCCTGAAGAGAGTTTGTTGACTCTGCCCGAAGACATAGTCAAAGAGGCGATCACGTCTTCAGACAGAAGAAACAGTGGAGCAACATTCACTGAAGGCTGCTGGAGTCCTGAGCTTCCTTTTGATAACATTGTGGGACAGCAGCATGTAAGTCTATGTTTCCACCCTAACATCGTCCACTGGATAAGCATGCTTTACTGCATCTCCATAAAGAACGCTTTCGAAGCCATTACTTTCTCTTTACCCATTTTCACTCATGCAAACTTCAGATGGTTAAGCCAACCACTGTAGGTCAGAATTAACCCATATCCAGAAAGTGTCAAGGTTTCCTCCCACCTCCATGTTAAAATTAAATGTTACGCATGACGGAGTATTAATTGAATCACAACCTCAAACAAGTTCATATAGCATTAAGATCCAAGAGTCCTTTTAATTGCCAGAAGCCACTTTCACATATATGAAAGGTTGCATGCTTTCAACACAACTTAACTTAGGTCAATTGTGCCTCTTCCCAATGGCAGATGAGGCATTTGATTTGTGACTAGACTGAACCCCTTTAAACTGCACAGGCAGAAAGCCACAAAAGCCACATAACCCTTACTTTTCCCCTTGCAAATGAAGACTGTGTTTTGTGTCAGATGAACCTCAAGATAAACAATGCCCAAGGGGCTGAATCTGATTCCCTGAATGCTACTTTTCTATATATTTTGCAAATGCCTTAATATGTTGTGACTGGAAGAAAGGCTTAATCTGGAAGGCTTTTGGATCTTAACCAGGCCTAGCTCTAGTGGTGGGCATCAGCAGGTTCACACCAGTTCGCCATGACAGGTAGCAGAAATTCTGGTTGGCCCCGCCCATCCAAGTTTTGAAATAAAGTAGTCCTAATTCAGGTGCGACACAGGGCTTTCCCCCTGGCCATGCCCATCATACCATGCCCACAGTGTGGTAGTAAAATTTTTTGGAGCCCACCACTGCATAGCTCTGCCCAATTATCTGTCTCAGAAAGAAAGCCCCAGCTATCACTGAGGCAGGAACCATGAAGTTTGTCCTAACTAAGCCTCAAAGCCTACCACTTGAGTCCCTTCTCCTGGGTGCATCATATTCAGGCGTTAGTATTTATGTGCCTGTAAGGCAGGTAGGACTTGCAGAATTAAAAATTATGGTATTTGTAGTTCAGAAACCAAAGGGACTGTTGTTGCTCAAGTGGTTAAGACACTGAACTCGCTGACTGGGAGATTGGAGTTTGATTCCCGGGTACTGTACGATGGAGTGAGCTCCCATCTCTGTCCCTGCTCCTGCCAACCTAGCAGTTAGAAAGCAAAAAACTGCAAGTAGATAAATATGGATCACTTTGGTGGAAAGGTAAACAGTGTTCCATGCACTCTGGTGTCTAGTCATGCCTGCCACATGTCCACAGAAACGTCTGCAGACACAGACAGTGTGGCTCTTTGGCTATAAACAAAGATGAGCACAGAACCCTAAAGTCCGATATAACTGGCTTTCGAGCAAGGGTGACCTTTACCTTTAGTAGTTCAGAAAGTCCAAAAATCCCACCCTTGTTGATCACTTTATCTGCTCTATGTCAGGATCTGACCCTTTATTCAGTTGTTTTGTAATCCAGAATGTACAACATAGTTACAAGATTGTAGCTAGATGGATCCTCCTCCCTTGTTACTTTGCTCACTCAGGAAGAGACCAGATGGAAGAGGTTCTTGACTGGGTGTAAGATCTACAGGCAAGCAAGAATCTACCTAATGCAAACAAATACAAAAACTAGGAGACAGAGGCTTACACTGACATTACACTCATGTAACTTGCACACCATTTCCCTTTTCCTTGACCACCATAGAATGCCCAGGTTCTAGACACATTTGTACGAGCAGTTTTTCCATGTATGGGAGCTTGCACAAATGGATGCACGTTCTGTCCTTTACAGATTGCTAGGTGGTTTTGGAACAGAAATCCCTGGCTTGACACTCCAGGTGTGTGATCGCATGTGCAGCAGCCCAAAGTAACTGCACAAGTGATTATTTATGTCATGCAAATATTGAGAAGAATCTTAGTTTCTTGAAATAAGGATGAGTATGGAACGTTCCTGGTATGGTAGGCATTAAGCATTTTGAACAAGTATTCTAAAATGCCTGTCCTGGGATGGCATCCTTTGAAAACTATGGCATCATTTATTTATTTATTTATTTATTTATTTATTTATTTATTTATTTATTTATTTATTTATTATTTTGGAATTCCCTTTGCTCCACAAGTTGTGTCTTAGTAAGTTGGCTTTCAGTCAATTGGTATAATGAGATTTGAAGTCCATTGTCCACCTAAGGCCATCTGGGAAGGTAATATGCAGATACCTGGCTTCCTGGGGTAGTAAAAGATGTAGCCTGCTGTTTTTCCCTACAACACATCTAAGAAACAAGGCCTGGCTGAACATCATGCCATGAACTTTTGAGACTTTCCTTTATAATTTTCCTACCCTATCCAGAAGAAATTGATGCATGCCTGAAGGAGTTACCTTGAATCACAAAAGTTTGCACAATATTTGATCTTTTTTTAAAAAAAGTGATCATATAAAGAATGGATTATCAACCTGTGGGCTGGATGGGGCCCACGACACCCATTCATGTGGCCCACTAAGAAATGCCATGTGGTAGAGGAAGGGTAAAATGGCTGTCTGGCCCCCGAAGCTGTCTGAGGGAGCATGACCCGGCCCCCAGCTTTAAAAGGTTGAGAACTCCTGGTATAAAGGTGTTGCCTTCCCTCTTGCATTTACTTTGTCCACCTAACAGAAATGGATCAGAAATCGTAGCTTAGAGGTCAAAATAGAGCCCATGATTTCAAGAGAAAGGGTCTCAAGTTCCATAGTTCTGGTTCCTACCTTTGACTCTGCAAACATGGTATGGAATGGGCCTATGTATAGCACCAGTGACATCTATAAATCCCTTTTCCCCTTCACTCAACCCTTTCATGCTCCATTTCAAGGGGTAGTTTTACCACAGTTTTGCCCTCCTGACTTATTTTGGACTATCAGAGGCAGTTTTTCCCAAATAAGAAGTGTCTAGATTTTCTGTTTTCAATTGGGGGGGAAGTTCCTGCTATCCCTAAAATAGCCAAGAGACCTCCAAAACATAGCAAAACTGACAATAGAGGGTTTGAGTTAAATACAGAGACAGAAGTGGCGGTCTACTGGGGAGGGGGCATTGGAGTTATGGAGGCAGTATCTGCAGCTCCTGGATTTTGTCCACCTCCATGTGTTGGAGTTTGTGAAGTCTTGGACTTCAGGATTGATGGGCTCTTCCCCTTACAAGTACAACTGGTGTTGTTGTTCAGTCGCACAGTCGATTCCGACCCTATGGACCAGTGCCCAACAGGCACATCTGTCTTCCACCATCCTCCTCAGCCCGCCCAGCTTTGTGCCCATTGCATCTACAATACCATCTAGTCATCACATTGAACTCCTGCCTGTGTTCATTCTCAACGGGCTTTGTTGAAAGGTCTACTGGATCCAAGCAATAGCTTCTTTGGTTTTATTAGCTGTGTCACAAAATCCCTAGGAATTCCTTAAAGAAATTAAAGAGGAAAAGGGTAAAATGCCTAAAGGAAACCCATCTTTCCGCCTCATTTGAAAGATTGGTGAGTCACAGTGGCAGAAGGTCAGCTTGAATTTCCCTCCCCTGTTTCAATCTTGCACATCCACAGTGACATAATATCTCGCTTCTGTTTCTCCACACTGCTTCGCTCTCCATGTCTGGAATGTCCAGATAAGTTAAAGTTAAACTTTCATCTCATAGAGATGTTACTCTGCCAACTCTCCCTTTACCTCCTGCGAAGTAAGAAATGTCACTGATAATTGTTGGGGGGGGGAGGGGGCGATATCTTTCGCCTTTGTGGAAACAGCAGATATCTCTATATCCACCAGTTTTTCAGCTGGATGGTTGTCTTCATTCTATGTCCTATTATTATTTGCCCTCTCTCTACATTTTAGCATGTTCCAAACTGATGTTAAAATAGCAGATATAATGGATGCTAACAGACATTATTTACTGACCAAATTTATATTCTACCTGTCCTCCTGAGGTATATGGCAGACACAGGAATCCTCCCCATTTCATTTTTATGACAACTGTGTGAGGTAGACATTTCCAGGGCTGTAATTCATGTTATTCTGTTGTCAGTGGCACCAAAACTACTAAAGGGTCCTGTAACATTTTAAACATTAATGTGTTTTATTTGAAATAAACCATTATGAGCAGCAAGCCTCTATCTTCAAATGGTTGCAGTATAGCCTATGTAGACAGACATTTACACACACACAAAGAAAGGTGTTCAAAATGTGAAGTATAATAGAATAATGCTAGTATGCTGATAGTTATCTTAAGAATGGTTGCTAAATGTCATTTAATAATCCTCAGGAGGGGATAGGTACATATTTTAGCAGTTGCTTTACAACTCTTCTTCTGTGTCTAGGACAGACATGAAACTGTCAAAATGAAGGCACCATTTGTGAGTTCACTCTGCAGTTCCTTTCACCTGATCTAGTGTGAAAAAGATTAGTTGGCACACAAGGTTGTTGTTTACCAAGGTATGCCTGGCTCAAAAATACCACAATCTTCAAGGAGGCTCTTTCTGTGTACCCCTGTTTTATACTAAGAATGTGCAGCAGTACAGTACTTCAAGTTGGTCTGTGCCCAAACACAAGGACAGAAATACATACTTGATCTGCTCTATTGGCTCTGACACTTTGAGTAAATCCTTGTCTGAGTATTTGTAAATTTCCTGATTTTTTTTTTTTTGGGGGGGGGACAGGGCTGCAGTGGCTTAGTGGTTAAGATACTGAGCTTGGCGCCTAGAAGGTCAGCAAGTCAGCAATTCAAGATGCAAGTGCTGTGCAATGGAACAAGCTCCCATAATTTGTCTCAGCGCTTGTCAAGCTAGCAGTTTGAAAGCAAGAAAGTGCAAGTTGATAAATAGGTACTGCTTCAGCAGCAAAGGTAACAGCATTCTGCACATTCCAACATCTAGTCAGGCCTTTAACATGACCACAGAAATGTCTGCAGAGGCAGACAGCGCTGGCTTTTTGGCTGTAAACAAATGAGCAATGCCCCCTAGAGTTGGCTTTTGAGCAAGAGGAGATCTATATTTGACCTAGCTAATCAAGGCCCATATAAGTGAGGCATAACCCATAGTCACATGAACACAGTGGTCCTCCGGATGTTGTTGAACTGCAACTCCCATGAATTCTAAACCAACACTATGGAATTATAAGGGGCATCTTAAGGTTCAGGCAGTTGGTACTGCAGGTTACACTAACATTATGTAAGGAAAGCTTGATCAGATAAACAGTGAAGTTTATGTTTCTTTTGCAAGTTGAGTAAAATGTGCATAGAATACATGCAAAAGCATTAATAGTTTAATGCAGTGGATGAAATCCAGTAATATGTCAAAGCTAGAGAAGGTCTAGATCAATGGAGGAGTTGACCCATCAAAGCTTCAGTGATTCATTGGGCTTACTTTAGTTGTGACTTACTACATGTAAAGCTAGATTCTTAAAGACTAAGGGGTAGTTCATTTTTATTTTTACCTTAAGTCCATTTGTCTGCCCTATTAGACACCCAAATTGGCATACAAACCTTGAAAGTACTACAATTAATTAATGGTATGCCAAGTAACATTTGAAACTGTAACATGCAAACTTTTAAAAACATTAGGGTAAATCTGTAAATCAAATTGTAAATATATCTCCATTTCAATTGCCTGCAGAATCCTCACAACCATTCTAGGAGGCCTTCAGCAATGTGTTACTTCCTTCTAAGTGCTGGACCTTAAGTTGCCTTTTCGTTGGTCATCACCATCTATATTATTTGGGCTTGTTCTTTATTTAATATACTATATGTGGTGGATTTTTAAAATATCTTGTTTGTCTGTATTTGGCTGCCCAGAGTGGCTGTTTCAACCAGGTGGGCAGGATACAAATAGAAAGGAAGGGAGGAAGAGCTACATTTACCAAGCACACTTCTCAAGGAAGGGAGTTTCATAATCTTGAATATGAGCCATACTGTACTTCTGAGGAAATGTGTGATGAGCTAGATGGTTATTTAGGGCAGTGAAACTGAATGCATGCAGTAAATGTTCTTCTTCCTGCTGCTTCCTGCTTTCCTTTTGGGGATTCAGGACAACTAACCTGTCACACAAATTTGTCTGGTGAGTTATCTGCCTACATTGGTAGGAAGGGCTCTTGAAGAGAGAATTCCAGCAGCTGTAACTTGTCACATAAACTGTATTTGCTGAAATTGCCTCTTCTACACAATAGTAACATGATTAGCCTAATCATCATATCCAAGAGTCCTCAAGCCAATTATGGAGACCCTTTCCAGAGTTTTCTAAGTAAAGAGTAAACAGAAGTGGTTTTCTATTGCCTCCTTCCCTGGGACTGTGTAGCTTGCTGGTTCTTCTGGGATGCACAGTGGGGAATCAAATTCCTAACCTCTGACTCCACAGCCAGATGCCTAAACCAACTGAGTGATCCAACCAGTTAGTTCACCTAAACAAGATTCCAGATTCATGCCAAATTTAGTTAAATTCTATACCATGGATAGGGTTACTAGGAGCCAAGAGGCTAATGGAAGTCTCATGCAGTTTCTACATTTCCTTAGGTCTCTAGGCAGTGAGACAATCTAAGGGCAAGTGGTCCTGGAGGAAGTGAAAACTCTGTTTTGTGATAAGGAGTGCTTTTAAAGCCTGGACATGCTTCTCTACCTGTCCCCAAATGGCAACAGAGCTCACTGGGCTGGCTTGAAAGGGCTGGTGAGCATCTTATGCTCACTCTCACACCAGTCCTCACCTGCCCTTCCTCTGCGACATCACAAGGACCTGGCCTCTGATTGCAGGATTGGTCCTGAAGCCCTCAGGAATGGGGCACTGCTGATCTGATAAATCCAGTCATGGAAAGACAACAGTGACATTAATACATTTAGGCATGTTTTGCCATGGTGCATATATGCAGATTTTTAGACCAATTAGAAAAAAAGGATCAGTTAACCATATGACTTTTGAATAAATTTACAGCACAAATCAATGAATGTCTGTGCACCTCCTTTACCAGAGCTACTAACTCTTGCAGTGTCAGCCACTAAGGAGCAACAGCAGGGGAATTGTTGAAGGTCATTCCCTTCTTGGGAGCTTGCCATAAGCATCTTGGTGGCCACTGTGTGAGCAGAATGATGAACTATACAAGACTTAGGTCTGTTCCACTGTGTCTCATTTTACATTACTACAAATGTCAATGAACAAATGATTCTTTGCTCTTCAACATTTTCATAAATGATTTGAATTAGGGAGTGCAGGGAATTCTTATCAAATTCGCAGATGATACATAACTGGGTGGAATAGCTAATGCCTTGGAAGACAGGAGCAGAATTCAAAAAGATATTGATAGGCTTGAACACGACTGAAAGCAACAGAATGAAATTTAATGGGGAGAAGTGCAAAGTTCTACACCTAGGGCAGTGGTGGAAAACCTATGGCACACGTGCCAGAGGTGGTATTCACAGCCCTCTCTGTGGGCACACACGCCGTTGCCCCAGCGCAGCGTTTACTCTTCCACTTTGCTCAGCAGCCCAATAGCAGTGCTTCCACCCTCCTCCCAGCACAGAGTTCACCCCACCCTTCTGCCCAGCAGCCCAATGGGAGTGCTTCCAAAGTTCACTCCACCCCTCTGTTTGGGCATTCAGGCTCTAAAAGGTTTGCCATCACTAACCTAGGGGAATAAAACCCAGATGCACAGTTACAAGATACTTGGCTCAGTAATACTACAAGTGAAAAGAAATCATTGTAGATCACAAGCTAAATATGAGTCAAGAGTGCAACATGGCTACAAAGAAGGCCAGCACTGTTTTAGGCTGCATTAACAGACATATAGTTTCCAAAAACCATGAGGTACTAGTCTTCCTCTATTCAGCACTAGTTAGACCACATCTAGAGTACTGTGTCCAGTTCTGGGCACCACACTTTAAGAAAGTTGCAAACAAACTAGAGCAGGTACAGAGAAGGTCAACAAGGATGATTGGAAGACTGGAAACCAAACCCTATGAGGAAAGACTGAAGAGTCTGGGGATGTTTAGCCTTGAGAAAAGGAGACTAAGAAAGGAAATGACAGCACTCTTCAAATACCTGAAGGATGGTTATAAAGAAAATGGGTTGGATCTGTTGTTGGTCATTCCAGAGTGCAGGATGCATAAAAATGGGTTCAAACTAAAGGAAGCCAGATATATGCTGAATATCAGAAAAAACATCTTCACAGTTAGAGCAGTATAACAGTGGAACCAACTGCCTCAAGAGGTAGTGATAATTCAAGAGACAATTGGACAACTATCTGTCATATCTGCTTTGATTCTGATTGCTGCATTGAGCAGGCAGTTGGACTCGATGACCTAAAAAGCCTCTTCCAATTCATTTATTCTATGATTCTCCCCTATTGAAAAATAGCTAATTGGTTGATCTTACTGCGCATGCTTCCACACATGATCACATTCCTTTTCCAAAGAAGATGAAGTCTCCCAGTGAAATGAATACATCATCAAGAGATGGTGGAAGCCTATGTACGCACAGTGAGCATGTATTTTTCTGGGTTGAAACAAATTTGCCAGTTCTTACATAAGAATAACCTTTTCTTTTTGGAAAACTCAAACACCTGGAAGTAATCAATTACCTTAGTGGAGAATAGACACAAATGTTACCTTTAGGATTAACAAGTAATATCTAGTTAATTTCACAAATTACTTTTTAAATGTTTTTGAAAGCATTTTTGGAAACACATTTAGAGGAATTTTTAAACGTTTTATGCCCTTGATTTATCAATCCTGAGTGGCAAGGGAAGTATTATTCTGTTTCATCTTTTAGATTTTTGTAAATATTATCAAGCTGAAACATCAGAATTGGCCAATAGGGGGGAATGCAGAGTGAACTTATTTATGCAACTAGACAGAGCAATAATAATAGCTGGCTGCCATTTAGTAATGAATGATATAATAAATTCTTTCTTTTAAAACGGCTTTCTAAACTCTGGGAAAATCATGGATTCCATGGTTATTTATTAAGAAATGGCACATCTCTGGGGCATTGTTTTCAAAACTGCTTTGAAGGGATTCTCAGTTTATGAAACCACATGGAGTGGTATTCCTTGGGGAGTATGAATAGCAGTAAAGGTGATCTAGGTAATCCCAATTCCTCCCCTACCAATTTTTGACATGAGTTCCCGTTTTCCTTTTTAAACTGTAGGTCAATTAAAAACAGTTTAAAACCTATTGCTAGAAATTAGGACTATGTGAGGCTCCCTCAATCCAATTTAGAGACCATATTTGATAAAAGAAATATGCATCCAAATAATTGTATAAACTCACTTTGCTTCACCCTGGAATTGTATCTGACCATTCTGCTTTTTATTCAGACTTTCACACAAATCCTTAGGTCTTATTCCATGTGTAGGCAGTGACACAGTGGTTACACTGCTGTACTACAGCAAAAACTGTGCTCATGTCCTGAGTCCAATCCTGAAAGGGATCAAAGTTGACTAAGCCTTCCATCCCTCTGAGGTCAGTAAAATAAGTACCCAGCATGTTTGGGGAAAATGCTCATTAACCTGCAAATCTCCCAGAGAGTGCACTAAGCACCATGGGGTGGTATATAACTGTAATTGTGATTGCTAACTTGGGAGATTACACAGATTTGACTACTAATTTAGGTTTCAGACAAGGTGGGCTTCATCTAAAGCTAGCGTGCAATGCAAGTGAAAACAAGCAGAGTGAATATCTGGGTAGATGGAATTGCTAATGGCTTGAAAGCCCATTGGAAACATGCCATCAAAGCAGTGTTCCCGTTCTATCTGTGTGCATCTTTCCATTTTTGTCTCTTCTGGGATGAATGAATTGCATGGAATGCTGTTACAGTTTGCAATGCAACATGATCTCTTAATTTTTTTATAAAAAAATGCTGTGTACCTAAACCGCAAGGGGACTAGCAGGTTTATTCTTTTTGCATGTGCTTTCCCCTAGACTCTGGCTGCCCTAACAAGAAATTCAATAAATCTGCTTCCAAACCATCTTGCACAAGCTTTGCATGTCCAGTCTGGGCCTGAGGAAATTAACAAGAGAATAGAGCACACCATCGACTTGCGGAGTGGCGATAAGTTGCGAAGAGAGCATATCAAGCCTTTCTCCCTGATGTTTAAAGACTCTAGCCTGGAACAGAAGGTAGCTGGGTCTTGAGAGATGCATTTTGCCAGCGCAAACTATCTTGAAATAACTGATGAAAATAGCAAATATGACATCTTTGTGGGCTTTCCTTTCTGCTTCCCTCCCCACCCTTCAAGACAGAGATAACGAAACTAGTATTCATGTATCCTCTGATTTATTTCCAGTGGTATTTAGCCTGGCAGCTTGGAAACCCCATCGAAAAGTGACATATTTCTCATGGGTGATGATGAAGTGGTAATGGGAGGGACAGGGGCCAGCTTTACAAACGATTTATCTGCTTTGTTGATCTGGGGAAAGGCAGATATCTTTAGTGAACTGCTTTAAAGGATTCTGTAATGTTCAGCTTCATTGGAGTGTTTGTTAGCATTCTGTGCCTAGCAGAACATATCTGGAAGGATGCCACTGCATGTAAAGGTAGCCTTGTAGTATCTTTCCAACAGTGGAAGCTGGTGGCTCTAAAATGTCAGTGGTGCAGTGAATCTGCTCTGGATTTTGTCCTGCACATTAAAAGTGTTACCTAAGTTCTGAAACTCCTTGGGGGAATACAGTTCAGTATCTTGAATAGTTGCAATCAAGTTCTGACTGAAACCATGAACTCATTCACCACTCTTGCTGACATTGGAGTTACCAGCCTCCATTTCTTCGAAAGAAGGGAAACTGCTTCCTGATAGGACCATTGGGAAACAGCCTTCCCTACTGTAGTTCCTTCCATATGTTTTGATCTTATAATTCTATTCATCCCAGCCATACCGGCTTTATGAAAAGCTTCTCTGCTTTACTGATCTAAAAATAGGCAGTCACCTCTACTGAATTGGGTTGGCAGCTTCTGCAGCTGGTTAGCTGTCTTAGGACGTTTATGAGCATTCTGTGTTCCAATGGTGAATGGTTACAAATGTAGGAAACTGTATTCAAAAATCATCTGGGAGGTTCTAGGTTAAGGGCTATGGAAGCAAGGAGATGGAGAGGCCCTTGGGTGTAGGCAGTGAGGGTGAGTTACAGAAAGAAAGTGACATTTCAGAAAAGAGACCAGCATGATTCCCTCTCTTGATCTTTTTTTAAAAATCAGAGGAATATCTGTACTTCAGTGTTGTGGTGATTCAGTGGTTAAGAAGCTCGCCTTGATAGCTAGAAATCTGGCAAGTTGGCAGTTCGAGACCCAGGTACTACATGATGGACTGAGCACCCATCTCTGTCCCAGCTCTTTGGTACATGAAAGAAGCCTCATTTGGGCATTCCATGAGCAGAGTTTCTTCTGCAAAAATCTTTCAACCCAGGATAATTTCTGACATGAAATTCTTATTATTAGTGGAAGAGCACATCCTTTGCTTGCAAAAGAATCTTGGTTTCCAAGACTACAAAAGTAGACCCTGTCTAATAGATTTTAGTTCCACCTGAGATGCTGAAAAATGACCAAGAAGCTAATGGAATTAAACAAAGAAATAGTTAAATCATGAGGCAATAAATCTTATCTTTGTGCATCATAAGATTAATCCCTCAGGGTAGGATGCCATTGAAAGCTTCTTTGCTTAAAAAAAATTCCAAGGACAAAACCTGACACACCTTCAGAAGAAGACCTTTCTGTATGAATGGGGCCACCACAGAGAAAGCCCATTTACTAGTTGAACTTTTTTGATATTTCTTAGTGAGGCCACCCTGGGGAGCAAAATCTGAACTAGATAGTTGTTCTGTGAAAGAGATGCTACAACAGGTAGTAAGGTCTCAAACTATTTAGAGATGTATATGTTAGAACTAAAACCTTTCATTTGGCACAGAAACTAACAAGTGAGCCAGTATTGGTTTGATATGGTAAAGTTTTGAGGCTTCTGAGGTTATCCTGAATATCACATTCTGAACCTGTTGGAGTTTCCATGCTGACTTCAAAGGTAGCACCACTCAGTGAGCATTACAGTAGTTGAGATTTGAGATTACCAACACATGAACCACTGAGTATGGCGACTAAACTGAGATTGAACAGGGGATCCAGAGTAATAGTAGATGAAGATAATCACCATCATTACTATTCAGTCACAAGACCTCACCCCATAGGCCACTAAACCACTCTCTGCCATAAACTATGACTGAAGGGGAAGCTAGTTCGGGCGACAGTAGAGCAGGTTGGCATGATGCAAAAGGAATCAAGGCTCTTGTAGTAATTGAAACTTCACCTGGTGTAGCTTATTCTTCAAGTTATACATGTAAGATTTCCTTCCTCTGTACAACTATGAACTGAGAGAGCCAAGGTGCTCTAGTAGATAGAGTGTTGGGTTAGGATTTAGGAAGGCTGAGCTCAAATGCCTGCTCAGACGTGGAAACTCACTGGGGTTGATGGCAATAGTAAAATCAGTTCTTAAATATTTCACTCACTTCAACAACAACCTCTTTGAGTTGTTGGAAATGACCTGATGGCACAAAACACACACACGCAACTATATAAGATGGAGAGGGAGGACCACTGTCTGTTTATATGTACATGTGAGAGGAGACAGTGGAGACAGTCCATAGTCTGTCTTGATGTTGGATGTATAGATAAAAACACATGCTATTCTGTCATTAAGCAAGGACCCTACCCCTCTGATATAAAGAATGCCCATCTTCCATGCCATGGAATATTAGTGACTCTGATTTCACAGTGGCCATACCTTTGCTTAAGTTTAGTCTAAACTTTATAGGACCTATCCTAGGTTCCGAACCCCAAGCTTTAGGAACCCAAGGGGGAGGAGGAAAGAATGATGAAAGGACAACCAGGGAAAAGGGGCTGTGTTGGCTCAGTGGTTAAGAAGTTTCCCTTGTTAACTGGAAGGCTGGCAAGTTGGCAGTTCAAACCCGGGTACTGCATGATGGATTGAACACCTGTCTCTGTTCCAGTTCTTAGGGAACATGAAAGAAGCCTTATTTGGGCATTCCGCAAGAATCCTTTCAACCCAGAATAATTTCTGACACAACATTATTATTAATGAGGAAAAGAGAGAGCAAAAAGTGTATGTGTGTGGAAATACTTACAGCATTAGAGAAGGAATGGTGAATGCCATGGGGGGGGGGGACTACAACACCCAGAATCCTAAAGTCATTAAAGCTCCTTTTATCAGGCTGCTAATTCACAATGCCAGATGGAGATTTGTTTTCTCAAATCTGCGTAAGACTATGAATTGTGCTGCTGATAGGAAGGTGGTGGAGGTAGTAAAAAAAGTGAGCTCTTAACCTATGTGGGTGGAATGTAAACATCATCATTGAGCAGTGTCAGGGCATACAATGAGTGGGAAAGACATAATAGTAATTAGTGAGGAAACAGGGTAGTAAAGTTGTGAAGGGAAGAGGTGGAGGGCTAATGAGGTTTGGGCATTAGGGGATATGGTGTCCAACTGTCAAATCTTTAGCTGGGGGTAGAAGGGTCACAACCCTGTGTGTTTAAGTGTTTCACAGAAGGCCAAATTAATAAGCAGAACTTGAGAACATTACTATTTTTAAAAGTCCAATTTTTAGAATACCAGTGAACATGCTGTCTGGGGGATTCTAGGTGGCTTTGTCCAAAAAAGATAACTTTTTTATGCTCTAAGTCTAAGCAATTACTGGTGGAATCTTTATTTTCCTGTCAAAGTCATTTTCAGAGATGATTTCAGGGAAACCATAAGAAGACAATGTGACCTAAAAGACACAATGGAATCGTGAGAAGCTGTTCAAGCTCTAGTGCGAAGGTGATATTCATCAGAATCCATTTAATAGACAGGAGCCTCGAGTAAGCCCAAGTGGATCATCCCAGGGGTTTTCCTTTTTTGGGAGGCTCAAGCCATTTTGTTGCTTATATAGCCCCCCCCCCCCCAAGTGTTTAGTTCACTCTCTGGGTGGTTCAAAAGTAATTAACATTTTGCCCCCAACATGCTAGGTACTCACTTTACCAAGCTTGGAAGGCTGAGTCAACTTTGATCCCCTTCAGGATCAAATTCAGATCATGAGTAGAGTTTTGGCTGCAATACAGTAGTTTTAACCACTGAGCCACCAGAGCTCCTATTTAACAGGGGGATTTCTTCTTAAACAAAGAGATATGATATTTGCAGAAGCTTCCGGTGACATCAATTCACCATCTAAATAGGTCCATCCTTCTTTCCCTCTTTAGAAGACCGACAGAAAATAAATGGAAAGAAAATGGGGTGAAAATCAAACCCACAATATTTTTTATTGAACTGTGGACTTCTGCCTCCCATTTCTGGTTTCATTTTCTTTGAGGTTGGCTGGAGACAATGGGAGTTCAATACCTCAGCTCAGTGTCCCCAGGGTGAGAAATTGGCCCCAAATATCCAGAATTCACCTGAGTCCACCTTAGACAAAGTAAGGCAGTACCTCAGGCAGAAGTTTTGGGCTATCACAAAAAGAGCAACAAGCTGTTAGTTACATAATTTGCTAATTTGATTGGTGGGAATGGAAGACAAGGTGGTGGATGTTTCTGCTTCATGGTCCAAGAGCAGTGATGGTGGACCTTGGCACTCTAGGTGTTCTTGGACTTCAATTCCCAGAAGCCCAAGTCAGCACTCCTGCTGATCAGGGCTTCTAGGAATTAAAGTTCAAGAACACCTGGAATGCCAAGGTTTGCCATCACGGTCCAAGAGTATCAGGCTGCTATCATGGACTTAATACATTCACCAGCCAAGGTATATATAGCTTTGCTAGTCCTCACAAGGCATCAAAATATTATAGGTCAGCTTTGCCTTCAACCTCAGGTGGTTTCCATCCATCTTTTCTGATATAAAAGCATCTGTTACTGCTAGCCAAGCCCTTTCAAATGGAGGAAGTATATCTTGAGTGCTTGATCCCATTATTTTATGAAATGCTGGAAACCAAATGCACAGGTGGAGCCAGCTTGATGAGAATCAAATAGATAATGACCTCAAACCTGTAAGCACATCAACTTATCTTATATCTCTGCTTTCAGGTTGGTTTCTAGCAGTTAGACAGTAATGAGTTCTCTTTGTGCCAGTGTCTGACTTTTAAATGACAAAGAACAAACATCAAGTGATGACTTGATTGTGTAAAATGTGCATAATAGAACATATTTCTTACATCCATTCAATTTCTAGGGACCAGATTGTAATGACTATGTTTTCTGTGGGTGGTAGTGGTGGTGGGAGATGTTAATATGATTGGATGGCTGACTGTCTATTAGAACAACTTTCATACATGCTGGGTAGTTTTTCCATGAGGACCAGAGGAGACAAAAACCTGATATGCAGATAATGGAAATGTTACCTTTTTGGACCATTGCTCTCAGAATCAATCAGCCACAGTGGCCTGTGGACTCTGTTATCTGTAGTAGAAAGAGAGCCCACAACTTTCCTAAGCACTGGATATCCCTGAACTCATCCCATAGGAATCATCTCCTAATGCCTGAAACTTAATTTGGTATACATTGAAATGAGCATTGCATGGTCCATATTTAGTGTCAGACTTGTGCCTGACTCAGAGATGCCATTACAAGTATCATCCTTGCACTGAATTTAGGTAAAAGACTATAGTTTAATGGGACAGCAGGTAGACCCATGTTACACCACTTGCAGCTCCAGTGTTTTCCACCTTCAAAACTGAGAGGCAGGGGTTGAGTTGGATATTGTGTGACAAGGGGATCAATGACACCATTGTTCAATGCCAAAATACCTCAGTGTGTCACTCGACAGGATGCTGTCTTTTAAGCATCACTGCCTGGATACCAAAGCTAAATTTAGTACAAGGAACAATATCATCAGGATGTTGACAAACTATACATGGGGAACTTAACCATCCACACTGGTAACATCAGCTATGGCCCTGAGCATCTTTGCAGCAGAATATGCTGCTCCAGTACAGAGTGCATCTGCACATGCAAAACAAGTTGACATTGTTGTTAATGAAACAATGTGTATAGTTAGAGGATGCTTCAAACCTACATCAGTTGAGAAAACATATCCTCTTGTGGGTATCATTCCACCTAAGATAAGGAGAGAAGTGATGGCGGACGCTGAGAGAACTAAGCAAGAGAAGGACTCTTGACATTCTCTGAACACATATGAGCCTCAAGTTCACTGGCTCAGATCCAGGAAGAGCTTTATGGAAAGAACAAACATTCTTGAATAAAGTGCTGCTCCCAAACATTACACAAATGTCCTTACTCTTTTCTGCATGTACATTTAGTGCTCCTGTCAATCCTAGTAAGGTGCATTTCTGCCAGCAAATTATCCCATCCCACCACACACACACTGAATATAGGCTGGGAGGAGGAAGATGAGTTGACAGAGAGATGACAAAACCCACCTGGATTCAATGGAGTTAATGGCTGCCGGTCATATTTCAGAAGCTAGTTCTTAAAGCCTGCTGCTTTTTGTTTTTGTTTTAATGTGCCAGCATCAGTACTGCCATTCCTTCCTCCCTGTCTCCTGAGAAAGGGGGAGGACAAGAAGGTGGAAGAAAAGTAAGAAAAGAAGACATCAACCTAAGCAGTGATGACAGCCACCGCCCACCTGCTGGCTGTTTTGCCTCCCCATCAGTTTTCTGGCTGGCTGCCAGCGGTGGAAGGAAGCGCAGGAGAAGGTGGGCAGTGTCCACATGCCACACTCATGAAGCTGGGTCTTTTCAGAGACTGGTGGGTGGGTGGGCAGCACCTGCTGAGGATTTGCTTTTTTAAAGCAAACTGGCAGGTGAGCAGGCCTTTTTTTTCCTCCTGATTTTACCAGCACCTGGTACTGGACCCATCAAGAGAAGATAGAATTTGCTTGAAAAACAGTAATGCTATGAGCATTTCAATGCAGCAGGATGAGAAGAAGGCCGAACAGGAGGCATATTGGCTCAGTAAAAGAAGCCTGCAAGATATGAGCAGGGCTGCTGCTGATAGAACATTTTGGAGGTGACTTTTTCATGGGGTCTCCACAAGTTAGACGTGACTTGGCAGTTCATAACAACAACAGCAACTGCCAGTGCTATTAGTTTTGTGGATCCCCTTCCTTCCTTCCTTCTTCCTCCTCCTCCCACTTTTCCACTTTGTCCTCTTCTTCTACCTGCTTTATCCAATGGTAAGAGAGAGGAATGAAGTTTCACTGCTGCCACATTAAAAAAAAAGCAATGACTAGCTCTAAGATCTAGTTTCTGAAACATGCTGTACAGCAGGGGTGGCTCTCCGATAGCCCGCAGGCTGGACCTGGCTCATGGCACCATTTCATGTGGCCTGCCGTTGCCCTTGCCACTACCGAATGCATTTACAATAGACATAAAACACACCTGTGCATGTGTAAATGTGCCCACGCCTGCCATAAACACTGCCATAAATGCACCTGCAGCACATTTACAACAGCTGTGGATGCATTTTATGTCAGCGTTTATGGTGGGAGGAACTACAAGATGGGCCCACTCAGCTGTCCATGGTGTGAAAAGTTTGGGAACCCCTGTTGTACAGCCAACATTGCATCCTTTTGCTATGAGATGTCTGTGGCCATGCCATCACCATCATTATGGAATTTATTCTTCTTTCCCCTTACTTAAGTGGTGGGGAGGAGCCAGATTTTGGAAAACATGGAATTCCAGTCATTCCAGGAACATCTTGTGGTCAGCATTGTGCTTTGCCTCCATGAACTTAAGTCTTGGCTAGGTAGCTTTGTGGTCTCAGATAGGACCTGTGCCTCCTGGGGGAAAAGTGCCCTGTGCAATTTTGGGCAAGATGTACAGTCCCTGTGTACTAGCAAATCACTACTGAGTCCTGTGTATCTACAACATCCTGGGAATGGGATTCCCCTTTGCTTCCAGCCTGAAGATGGAGGAAGGAGCTCACTGGACAAAGAATAATATTAAAGGACGATATGGCTAAGGACCCTGAATAGGCTGAGGGTGTCTAAATGTGAGACCAATGTGCTGAAGTGGGAGCTGCTGGTGGACCACAATATACTCTGTGAATGTGGAGAGATACAGAATCCGTCTCATTTGCTGGTCTGCTGATTACTACCAGAAGCAAGTACCAATCATGATTTATGTTTGGCTAATTACAAAGCCAAGAAGGTGGTTCCATTTTGGTAGTTTAATGTTTGATCTGGACATGAAAGAAAAAGATGAAGAAGCCTGAGGTGGCAGGAAAGCTTGAACCACTCCAGCTGACTATTCTCCTTCCTACTGAAATTAATTTGATTGTTAGTCAGGGCTTCCATAAAGCCCACTGATTTCAGTGTTTCACTGCTGTCATTGAAACTAGCTGACTAACTATTTAGTCAACAGGGAAACACTTTTAGGTGTAGTTTCCTGGTACAGTCTTCCCATGCAGTCTGATGCCTGGAGAATAGGTTGTCTGAAGGGGTCAAATGTATGATGCCTTCTATGGGACAGTCTAAAAATCTGATTTGTCAAATCATGAGAACAACAGGTTCTCCTATGTCCTATCTCCTATACTAATATTTAACCCATAACTTCTACTTATCAACTGTAAACTTTATGTTTCTTCAGGAATTATGTTTTTCAGATTAGATAATGAGAAAGTGGACCAGAAACAGCAAGACAGCTAGGAGAAGCAGAATAACATTTTGCAGTATCTGATTAGTAATACAGCTTTGGATATTAGTTTCTTAGCTGCTTTATGCTAAAAGGGGAGATTTAGCTTGGAAGTTCCTGCAGAAGATTTGGTAACTTGTCCTTTTTCAGGCACTGGTGATGATCTTTGTGGTTAAAGTGTAAGGCTTACGTGGAGCTTGCCATGCTACAGTTCTGGGTTCAAGGTCACATAATAAGATCAAATTCTGATTGGCCATTTATTTATATGCCAACTTATGGCAATCATATGAATTAATGGGTCCCATCATAACAGGCTAGCTGTTGTAGCCTTGGATCCTGAGTGTGAGGAGGAGAAAGACTTTTGGCCGGTCCCTCAGCCTGCTGCTGGTTCAGATCTGGAGCCTGAGTGCAAGGAGGCAGACCTGTTGCCGGATCCACAGCCTATTGCAAGTTTGGAGCTGTGCCAGCAATGAGGAGGACCAGGCAGAGCCCAGCACCTCCAAGAGATGCAGGGCTCAATTAAGAAATGCCCTGCAGCTGAGAAGGAGGAGAGCTAGGGCTCAACTCCAGAGACCATCTCCAGCTGTGTGCCCTGGAGATGATGGCAATTAACTGTTGGAGCAATCACTTTGGACCCTAACCCTGTGCTTCCTGAACTTCTCCCTGTTTCCTGGCTATCAGACCCTTGGCTGAAAACCTGATCACACCTTCACCTCACCCTTTTTGTCTACCATTGACTGGCTCTTGAACCTGGCTATCCTTGACCATGGCTTTGCTTGACCCTTCAGACTCCCGTAAGCCTTTCTTCCTTACCTCTCGTGCAGTGGCTGCAGGCCAACCTGCTCTGCTGTGTGTGTCTGGGCCATAATAATGTCTTGCAAACTTCCTTTCTTTATTCATATCAGAGTATTGCACAATTTCAAATGATGGACATATATGAAATATAGGTAAAATTCCAAACAAGTTAAAATAATTAGATAATTTTTGACCAGATGCAGGCTACTTCAATAACATTATCTCAGCTGTCTAGAAGAGCTTCTTTTTTTATATAAATTATATAAAATGCTTGCATTGATTGAATAACTCTGCACTGACAGAAAATTTGTCTTATATCCAATTTGCTACATTTTACTTGATCATTCTTTGATTTTCCTACTTAGCTTCATGGTCTATTAAGTGACTTCCAGATAGTCCAACCAGAATCTTGTCCTGGTGGGAGATGCTTTGACATTCATGCATTTGGCAAGGTGTGCTGTTTTTGCTCTCCATAGGTTTAGGCTAACTTCTTTTGATTTGCTATTTAGGGCTTGAGAGGTGTGCAGAAAACTTTTCTTTTATTTTAGCTCTCATCCATGGGACTGGTATGCATGAAGTGGATGGGTCTGAACTACAATACATTATTTCTTTCACTGTTTGCTAGCACCTCTCAGCATACTGCCAGAGGGACAATGCCAGACAAATAATAGACTTTTTCAGTGGGGATAGGTTTCAGGCAGCCAGTAATAATCCTATGTGATTCATCAAGAGCTACATCCACTTGTTTGGCATGTGCTGAATTGGACCATATGGCATATTTTGCTCAAGAGTAGTACAGAGACAGAGTTGCTGTTCTTATTGTTTGTGGGTATGCACCCCAGCTTCAAAAAGCCAGTTTCTTCTGTACGGTATTTTACTTCTGGCAGCAACTTTTAGTTTGGTGTTTTGATAATGTTTTTGTAGGTCAGGGCTTGATCCAAAAGTGATCCTTTGGGATATCACATTGTTCCAAATGTTAACTTCCCTGCTAACTTGGAGCTTCCTCTGAGCATGTCTATTCTTTAAGTGGAAGGCACAAACCTGTGTTTTCAAAGGGTTTGGTTTCAGCTGGTTGTTTTTATATCATAAGGAGAGATGTTCTAATGCAGACATTAGCTGGTACTCAGAGGAGTGACAGGTTTTCCCCTGGACTGTCAAGGCAAATCAGCAGCACAATAAACTCCTGGAGTATGGGGACATCAGTTAATCATTTTTGTAAATGTCAAAGGTGCCAGAACAGTGCCCTGTGGGAGACTGTTCCTTTGACTTTTCCATTGATTGTACCTCCCTTGAAACTCAACAAAGAATCTTCAGCTTTGAAGAAAAAGAGCAATCATTTATCTTAGTCCGTGATCTTTAGTAAGGAGGTAGAGCTTTTTGAGCAGTGGTTGATGGTGTGTACAGTGTCATCTGCTGCTTTAAGGTCAACAAATTTCGCTCTTTTTTATGAATTTTAAAACTGTCTTCTATGTTGTGGGTAGGATTTGAGATTTAATGCCTACCTGTTCTGGAGTTAGAAAAAGTTAAGTTTTAGAGGCTAGATAATTTTAATATGTTAAATGAACTGGGTAGTTTAGTATCAAATATAAGGCACTGGATAAGATTCTGCCCATTTTATTATAGATTTGCCACTTTCATCTTTTTGTCCATAACCCTAAATGTTGCAACAGCTGTTGAAATCTCCAGATAAAAAGTGATTATTTTGTTTTTCCATATTAGATGCTTTAGTATTGCTTTCCCTTCTTTGTGGAGGCTCCTTCTATGTCCCCATGTTGCAAACCTAGGTCTATGGCTTTTTTACTGAGTCAGTCTATCTCATCTCCCTTTCCCTTACTGCCTTCAACTTTTCTTAGCATTATTGCCTCTTCCAGTGAGCTTTGTTTTCTCATGATACATCCAAAATATAACAACTTCAATTTAATTAGTTTAGTTTCTAGTGGATGTTCAGTCCTCATTTGATATGGAACCCATTTATTTATGTTCCTGGTAGTCCATTATATCTGTAAAGCATCCCTCTAGCACTGCATTTCAGATTGGTATATTTAACAGCAACAATGAAATATTAAAGAGGGAGGAGATGTGAAAGCAATGATTTATTGACTATGCAGCAAGAATTAGAGTCTGGTAGTGGTGGAGAATAAAGGATCTTGGAAGAGTAAAGATCTTTAATGACTGTACATATCACCTAAATCCCCTTTAGAATGAAAATGAGAAGTGAGGAAAGTATGGCTCTCCAGATATTGAACATGAACTCCCATGTTCAATATCTCAATATATTGACAGACATCGTTCCTGTCCATGTAAAGAAAGTAACATGCGAGGCTCCAAAGGCTAGGATAAGCATTTGATTTACTCAGAAATTGCTGAGTTAACAATAGATCGGTAAGGATTTATGGGGTCCTGTGTTGCAGAAAAATAGCACATACATGAAATTAGGTTGCTGAAAAAGAACTGGAAGTGAAATCATAAGTGGACCTTCTATGTGCAGGGACTTGTGAGATGATGCTGAGCAAAAATTCCTGCAAAGAACTTGCACTCAGAAGCAACCTGCTCCTTGAGCAACCTGCTTCTGTGTTCCCCTGTTTCTGGGGTTCTAGTGATAAACAAGACAGATCCTGTAAACCTGATGCCTACCTATCCCTGTCCTAAAACTCTCCATAAGAAGTATCCTTTTGGATACCACTTTGTGGTGGGAGTGATAATGCTTAACTTAGCCTAGTCCATTGTGATTGTTGATTGGAACTAAAGTCCATGTCACCATCTCTGAAGTATAGCTTTCTGAATCAATCATTAGTGGTGATTTAAGGGAACATGGTACCCATTGTTTTAGACAGGGCGTTCTGTGGAATGAAACATCCTCAAAATGGCTATGCCAGGTCATGGATGGAAAATATATCCAAGAGTGCAGCTGAACAACCTAGAACTCAGATATCTGATATGTCAGAGTTTAGTGCAAGCAGGGGTCAGCTTTAGGAGGCGGAGGGCCATCCAATGAAATTGGCTAGCAGCAGAATTAGGACATACAGTACACCATCAATGTACTGTTGATGTTTTAGTTAGGTAATTCAAGATGGAAGGATTGCCAGCAGCAACAGTGATTTAGACAATTGTTTATTTATTTACTGAATTAATCCTCTTTTGTTGTTGTTGTTGTTCAGTCACACAGTCGATTCCGACCCTTTGCGACCCCTATGGACCATTGCCCTCCAGTCACCCCTGTCCTCCACCATCCTCCTCAACCCCTTACCGCCTAGAAAGTTCTCATGCTTATTTTTAGCGTCATGACTTACTATGGGATTCTGGGGATTGTAGACAATAAGTAACTACTTCCAGCTCTGCATCTCCTTTCCTTGTGTTCATGTGGTCATAGCTACTGGGATACTTTGACTGAAAACATGTGGAGTTGCAGAGCCAGGGCAGAATTTCTTTAAAGCCTTAAGTGTTCCATCTGCAAAGATTCAAACTATCAATACCAATTAGGGATTACATTCACATACCGTCTCATAGTGCTTAGTGTACTCTCTAAGCAGTTCATGAGGCAATTAGTATTTTGCCCCCAGCATGCTGGGTATTCAATTTACTGATCTCGGAAGGATGGAAGGCTGAGTCACCCTGGAGCCTCTCAGAACTGGATGCACAACTTCAGCAGTTTGGGCTTCAGTACAACAGTTTCACCACTATGCCATGCATGCTCTTTCCTTCCTCCAATCCTACAACTAGATTTTTTCAAGGTATGGTGGCTTAGTGGTTAAGATGCTGAACTTGACAAATGGAAGGTTGACAGATCAGAAGTTTGACACCTGAACGCTCATGCCAACCTAGCAGTTTGAAAACAAGAAAATGCAAGTAGATAAATAGGTACCATTTTGGAGGGAAGATAACAGTGTTCCATGCACTCCAGTGTTGAGATATGCCTGCCACATGTCCATGGAAATGTCTGTAAACACAGGCTCTTTGGCTGTAAATGGAGAATGAGCACCAAACCCTAGAGTTGGATATGACTGGCTTTCAAGAAAGGGCGCCCCGTGCCTTTACTAACAGAATTATCTCAGAGATATGTGCAAATTAAGTCCATTTTGCATGTTATTTACCAATTACATAACAAAAGTACTGTACTCTGAACTGCTTTTGAAGAGACGAGGAAAATCTAAATGTAAGATATAAAGGTATAAAAAATAGTTGAGAAAAAGTCGTGATTAACCTTTTTAACATGATGAAAAATGTGTCTCCAATCAAAATGTTTCTTCTAATTTGACACCTATAATACTTAACAGTTTGCCTTCCCAGAAATCCAAACCTCCACTAGCTAACTGTAGATATATGTATCTCTTGCTCTCCATTTTACATGCTTTCAAATTAACACGCTTTCACCAGCAATATAACTGCAACCCTTGCTTGGCATAGTTTTCTTGTGTTTGAATTGTTAATGCACCTGATTAAATGACAAAGCAAGCTGGATGAATCTTGGCTGCAAGATTGAACTGGGGAGAGTTTCTCATCCTCTTCACAGCAAGTTTCTTTCAGTGGGATTTTTTCTATATATAAAAATCTAAAGAGGTTGGAGTGTGTCTCACTACAGGATGCTAATTAATTTGCTGTTTCTTCTTGCTAATTTCCTGGAAGCCTCATAAAATTGTCTCACTCTCTCTACTGTTCTGTCAAACAAAATGAAAGATTTCCTTTTCTGCTTGGTTTTTTCCCCCAGTATTCCCAAATGAGAGATGAAGTATTCAAGTCGAACTTGGTGTGTGCATTCATGGTCCTTATATTTATCACTGCAATCCAAAGTTTGCTTCCTTCTTCAAGGTAAATGCAAAGATTTCTCTAATGCAGAGTATCATTTTTACAGCTTGAGTGGTTGAAGGCAACCTTTTGGTATCTATCTATCTGTATATCTATCTATCTAGCTATCTATCTAGCTATCTATGATTTAAAAGGTGATTTAGAAGACATATTTTAAAACACCTGCTCCTGTGAAAATATACGTGTATTATTCTGACTTTCATCAAATTGAGAGATGAGGTAATAGGCCACTGCATGTGTTTCCCAAATGCTGGTTTTTGGACTTCAATTCCCAGAAGCCTAAGTCATTTCCCCAAAGCACTGATCAGCCAATGTACTGACTAAGGCTTCTGGGAATTGAAGTCCACTAGTGGGCTGTGTACCCCACTGCAAAGTTTAAAATGTACTTTGCAGAAACACATATTAAACTATTTGGAAAATGAAACTTCAGATTAGATTTAAATGGCCAAAGTTTAACAGTCACATGATTTATAATTTAGAGCAGGGGTGGGCAGCCTATGGCCCACAGTCCGAGTTCGGCCCGCACCACAGCTGCAGCCACCAGAAGCCGATGCAGACACGTTTATGACAGCTGTAAATGTGTCCATGGCTGTTGTAAAAGTTTTACTGCAGCATTTATACCACCAATCCAGACCGCTTAAGTGTCTGAGGGAGCATGGCCCAGCCCCCAACTTGAAAGGGTTGGCAACCCCTGATTTAGAGAGTTAAGTATCTCCTCTTTTGTGGAGTAACTATAAGCTTTTTATAAGTTATGATGTGGAGCATCACTGAACATTAGAGGAGCATTGTCCAAATGTCATGTTGTAGGTTGCCTTTAAGTGTAGAAGGGAGGAAGAGGGGTGCCAGGAGGAAAGTGTAGTTGGTAGCACTCATATGTTATTTTTTGAATTAACAAAACCTGTTTAATTGTTTTTGAGAAATTGGAAGATTAACAGAGCTGCAAGGGAACAAACTGTTCTTGAACCACAGAACTTGAACTGTGACTGATTACTTTCAAAGTTACTATGCAAGCTCTGCCTTAAACAACAGGAGTTTAAACGCTAGTGATATGCAGTTTCAGTACGTATTTATTTATTCAATACTTATTTATTTATGTATTTAATCACACATTTATATCATGCCCATCTGGTAACAAGACCACTCTAGGCAGTTTACAAACAGTTAAAAACAGTAAGATAATACAGTACATCAAATTAAATCAACATTCAGACATAACAAAACAACAAGAAATTCAAGGTACCCCATCTCAACTTACTGCTTAATATTTTTCTCCACCTTCCTCTGGGTCTGCCTCATGGTCTTTCTCCATCTCCTCTTTCCACACATGCCTTGCATAGTATGGAATTACAAGACATTATCTCCAAATGGGCAAACCACTTTATTTGTTTGAAGAAGATGGCAAACCCATCAATTTAAGAATGTACTCTCAAATTACAATAGACATGTTCAGATTGATTGCTTTTTAACATGCCATACAGAAGCAAAATCTTGTCTTGTTCCTTCTAAAGTTCAAGCTTTTGCTTTCCTTAGGATGATACCAATGGTTGTCCAGTTTTCAGTTCTGATAATGCTGCATTCAGCTCTTTTACTGATCACAACAGCAGAAGACTATAAATGTTTACCCATTGTGCTCCGGAAAACTTGCTGCTGGATTAATGAGACCTACTTGGCTCGGAATGTCATCATTTTTGCCTCAATTATGATTAATTTCCTGGGAGCTGTCATTAATATTGTAAGTATGCAGAGGGGATAAGGTAATGATCTGTGAATTGGTGAGCAAGAAAGCAGAAGGCGGAGGGAAGTGGGTTTCTGAAAAAGGAAAGTTTTCACAGCTAGAGTGGCTACTTCCATATGTTATTTATTCAGAGCTGGTAAAAATTACAAATTTTACTGTAAATTTAAATATAACTTCCCAACTAAGAGTTATCAAGCAGGAAATAATTCAGCCAGCTTATTAAGGTGGTGCAGAATTGTGTGTAAATTGGCTCGTCAGGAAGAGAATTTTTCCATTTAAATAAACATGTTAATTGTTCCTGTGTTTTCTCTCTCAATCCTTGTGGCTGCATTTTCTTTAAAAGGTCGATGTTCCAGTTATGCAGAGTCAAGTATGGTGATGTAGTTGCTCTAGGACTTGCTAACAATTATGGTTCAAATTATATTAAATTGACAGAAGGCCCTGATTCATTCCCAGATTTCTGCATCTCTGATTTCCTACACTACCACTGTGTCCAATTCAAAGGGCAGAATTCCATAGCTACAAATTTGGCTTTAGATGAGAAGGCCAAATCAGACCTTGGTATAAAACATACAGCAGCCATAGAAAACTAGATATGCTTTTTGCTTCTCATGGATCCTTTATCAGAAATTTAATAACTCTCTCTAGAAGCACAAATGACTAGACTACAGCTATCATGTTTTGAGCATGTCATTAGAGAAAAACCTTTGCTAGAAAAAGCAATCAAACCAAGAAAAGTAGAAGGCATCAAGAAAGAAGACAAAATGTGAGATAGATTAACTTACATGCAGGACCCATAATAACAGGCGCTTATTTCAGAAACTGGCTGGATTTCAGGAAAAACATCTTAGCTGTTAGAGCAGTACGACAAAGGAACCAGTGATTTCAGGAGGTGGTGAGCATTCCAATGCTGGAAGCATTCAAAAGATAATTGGATGACCACCTGTCAGATCTGCTATGATTTGGATTCTGCACCAAGCAGAGCTTGTCCTTGATAACCTCAAAGGCCCCTTCCAACTGAATTATTCTATGATTTTATGAATTGAATAAAGAAAATCACAGTTTTGAGTTTCCAAGACATGGGCCAATCGCTATCTCTCAACATAATCTACCTCACAAGGCTGTTGTGAGAATTAAAAAGGAGGATAGCAATAGCAATTACACTTATATATCACCCCATAGTACTTAGTACACTCCCCAGAGTGATTTACAACATGCTGGGTTTTCATTTTACCAATCTCAGAAGGAGGGAAGGCTGAGTCAACCTTGGACTCTAGTCAGGATTGAACTTGCAACATGATGGATGCAGTACAGCAGTTTAACCATTACACCACCAGGGCTCCAGAATAGGAGTGCCATCCAATTAACTTTCCATCACTTAAAGGGAAGAGGGATAAAAACATAAAGAAAAATGCAAGTTTGTCCTCCTCCTAATAAAGAAGAATTCCAGCTAAACTATTTTAAGTTCCAGCAGCATTGTTTTCCTTCCTCGTCCACAGTTATGGTGTGACTTTGACCAACCAGTACCCTTTAAGAATCAGACTTTCAACTCTTCTGCATATTTTCCAGACATTTGCTCCTACCCAGAGGTAATTTCTCTGCTTTTCATTTTATAATTGTAACAATCACCATGATACATACTGATCAAAAACTCGGGTTGGAATGGGGGAATAGGATAAATGAGTAAGATGTTATTAGCAGACTTCTACAGTGAGATGACAGGGCACATTTCAGAATGTTTCCAATTTAACCAGATTACAAGATTAGACCATAGAAAAGTAACAGCAGGTTTTAATTAGTGTTAAGTAGTTTATATTTAAAAAGGAAGGTTTTCCAGCCTATGTTTCTGGCATCTGCAAAGGGCCATACATACTGCATTCCACTGGTAGACCTCCTGGTTCACAGAAACAAAACTAGAAGGACCAGTGTTTTGTACTGGAAAAAAAAATGTAGACAATGCCAGTATAAGTGGTGCCATGTTATCCTTGAAGTGGAATATTTTCTGTTTGACTTTGAGAAGACACTCACTGTCTCTCAGTTTAACTTACCTCACAAAATTGTGAGAATAAAAAACAGGGAGTGCCTTGGCCATGTATCCTGGCATAAACTCTTTGGCAGAAGGGTGGGATCTATGTGAAAGAATAAACAAATGGACCTAACAAGCTATTGGAGAAAGCATCAACCCATAGAAGAGCAAAGCTGGTTAAGTTATTATTTGGGGCTACACCTCTCAAAATACCACAGAGCACACAAGTAGTGGCCACATTGCTCAGGAATTCTAAGAGGCATGCCCCCAAAGAGTAACTTTACAAAGATTTGCAGAAATGGAGGTCAGTGAGACTGTTGGATTGGAGTTAGTACTCCATGCAGAAGTTGATTCTTCTCCTCAGACATCTTCCTTTTACAGTATTTTGTCTTTACTGGAATCCTGGCCATGGTGACCTGCGCTGTGTTTCTCCGTCTCAACTCTGTCCTCAAGTTGGCTGTTCTTCTCATCATGATTGCAATCTACTGCTTCCTGACTGAAACCATTTATGCTTCCCTCTTCCAACGATATGATGATATCTATCATAATGGAGAGTAAGTCTCTGATGAAACTTAGTTCTTTTATTTTATTTTTAAGACTCCTGCAGCAAGAATCTTTAATGGCATGGAATGAATCTTCTCCAAAATGAAATTTGTTGAGCAATGTGGGAGAACAACATTAGCATTGTTTGTGGTTGTATCTAGGTGCTACCTTATTGTTCCTGATAGGGATGGCAACAACTTAATCTGAAAAAGGGATGACTAGACAGTGTAGACTACAGTAAGAGACCCTTTTGTTCTTCAAACTTGTTAGTATGCAATTCCCATAACCCTACAACACTATTGGACATACCATTAGAGACTGTGAGGAGCTTTAGGTAAAAACATTTGGGGTATCAATTTTTTCCTACCACCAGATGCAGACAGTGTTGAGTTGGATGGAGCTGTGGTGTTCCTAGTTAACAACAGCAACTTTCTATACTCTATGATAAAATAAGATCTATAATAATATCTGATTTGAAGAAATGTTTAAATCAAGATGAACTTCCATTATTATTATTATATGCCAACAAATGTTTTCTGACATTTATCAAGGTATGTGAGATGTTCAAGGAGCAGCCTGTTGCCACCTCCCAGTAGGTTTCTACTGGATTTCAATGAAAACGTTTAAAATTTCTTATGTCTACTTTGAGATTTGGAGTCTTATTTTTGATATATAAATGTAAGAACCAAAGAAGTAAATATTAATAGGGGAGTTTTCAATACCATCCTCCCTCTTACTCAGATGATTAGTGGAAATGTTTTCATCATTCCATAGAGTGATTCTAAACAAGTCCATTATACAACACCCCCTTCTTATTTCGTCAAACAACAAAAGTTTAAAAAATAGCCTAGCCAAATGGAGAAATCTCCCTGAGTCATCTCACATCTAGACAAGATTAATTCCTGAGCAATGCTAGAAGCATCTCATCAACTGGGAGCAGATGCAGTCAGAATGAAACAAGGCAGCCTTATTATGGGTTCCCAAATAGGAAAGCAATACTGTGGCTGGTTTGATGTGTCAATCTTTCATTGCTATTACTGTCAAAAAGTGACTCTCTTACTGCTATTGTCTGGGCTGTAGCATGAAAATGAAGATGGGTCTTCAACCATTAGATAGAAAAGTGCAATGAAAGCTTTTCCCAGGGAGAGAGGTGCATATCACACAAGGAAAACAGAAAAATGACAAGTCCTACTCTGAAGCATAAAGTTCCTCTAAGAGAAATAGTTTACCTTTCCCTGCCCCACTGAGACCTACACGGTGAATTTGACAGTTATGACAGGGCTTCATCAGATTTTCTTGTTGTTGTTCACTCACACTGTTGAATTTGACCCTTTGCAACCTCACGGACCACAGTACGCCAGGCTCATCAGTTACCCACCATCCTGAGTCTGCCCAGAGCCATGTCCACTGTGTCAACAACGCCGTTAACCATCTCACTCTCCAATACCCCCTTCTCCTTTTGCCTTTGATCTTTCCTAGCATCAGGACCTTCTCCAGTGAGGCCTTTCTTCTCATTTGATGGCCAAAGTATTTGAGCTTCAGCTTCACTATCTGTCCTTCTAAGGACCAGTCAGTTTTGGTTTTCTTTAAGATTGACTGATTTGATCTCCTTGCAGTCCATTTTAAATGCTTTTTAATATCTCCAGAGAGGGAGTTTGATGCAGTTCCACAGGTAAGTTGTACCAAAGGCTCTCTTCCTAACTGCAAACTTTTTTCCAATTTTTGCAGTGTGCCCCTGGAGCTGCATAATTTGGGACGACCAGGTGATGTGGGTAGTTGATATTTGGGTATGATGCTCTTCCAGGCAACTTAGAACATAAGAAACCAGGTGGCCAGGGTCAAAGGGGCTTCTGTATATTGAACAGGAACATACGAAACATTTTTATTCTGGGTTATACCTTTACTCTAGTATTCTAAACTTTGTCTTGTGGTGCCCATGCAGAATTTTAGATAGGATTCTTTCCTAGTGCCACCTGGAAATCACTTTCTTAATGGTCTTTCACTCAGGTACTAACCAGAATGAAATAAAAATTAGACAAGATCAGCGAAGGCAAACATGGTGTAGTGTAGGGCTAAGTATTTCTACTACTTGTACCTTTCTTCTGTATGGATGGACAAAAGTGAAGTTCTCTCTTCTGCAGCACTGTGAAATGTACAGTAGATCAGTCTTCTTTGCATTTGGCTACTAAATAGGCAAATCTTGGGTAAGCCTAAAAACATTATGTGGTTCTTATTCTAGAACAAAATCATGGATTAAATTGTGGCTTTGCTGATTTAACCATCGCTGCCGCCATGTAAATTGGATTAGATCACTTTTCCCTATGATCTTCATGTGCTAAAAATACAATTTTGCCACTGGTATAATACCATCTTCATTTCATTTATCTTTGTTCATTTGTTTTGATGATTCATGGATTTTTTTGTCCCACAACAAACATAAGACAGCTTGGGAAGACCCATTGTATTGGAGCATACTATTCCATTTATTTTTCCTCCCTTTTTCTCTTTCTAGCACAAAATTCTTAGGAACTAAAGAAGCTTCTTTGCTCCTTATGGCTGTGTTTTTGCTAGCTGTGTTTTATCATGGCCAACAGGTAAGGCAAGCACTAATTCTTCATTCTTCAGCTTGTGAATATTTCCTTCTTGTTTTTCCCCAAAAGCTGGAAATATCCACCACTGCTCCTAGTGACAGCCTGCAGCTGTTATTTGTATGAAATAATGAAAAGTCAACCAAGAGTATCTTATGATCTTCAATAATTGCATGTCTAATTAACTTTAAGAAAGATTGCATCATAATAGCACATATCCATTTCTATTCAGTGCCATGTATTTTATCACTGTTTACATTTTTAAAAAAATGTCCAATTTTATAGTGCCTCATAACTGGTTGTAGTTGTTGGTAGCAACCCTATGCATTGTTCTTACCTTATGACAACCCTATAAATTAATGATCTATGTTCTATATTCAGCAGCCCTGTTCTGATATTGCAAAGAATAGGCCATGGCTTCCTTTGTTGAGGAAGGCAAAATGCTTGAGGGATATAAACTTTTAAAAAATTAAAATAAACAAATTTGCACCCTATATAAGGAATTCCAGCTCACCAGTATTTTGCCTTTCTTTTTCAACATTCTACAACAATCTCATTTGATCAAAATCCAAAATTTGAACATTTTACTTTGTAATAAAATGCCCACCATCCTTCCTCTGCTATGGTCAGGGTGGGTAGGAGGAGTTTTCTTAATCTCTTCTTCCTAGCTGCTTTTTGGTTTTAATTTACTTCACCTACCTTTATATGCATGAGCATGCTTTTCTTCTAATGCTGGAAAAAAAACAGATTTATCCATAAATCTGCCCCATGCATAAGCTTTTGATGAAACTTGACATGGGAAAATTAAGGCAACCAAGAGTTTTTTGTTTGTTTGTTTTTTGTAACAAGGATACTCTGAAATTGATATCTCCCGTAAATGGTCAAGAAAACAAATTCTGCCTAAGGTCCAAATTAAAATTGTCATCATGATCATCATAATTTTTGAAGTGACCACTGTGTTAGTCTGTGCAAGGATATCAGAGAGTAAACAAACCAACTACAAAAGACAAAAATAATTGTGACAACTTGAAGACGAACTCCTGTTTTTTAATATTAGCTTTCATGGATCAAGTCCACTTTTGCCTGATGAAGACAAAGGTCAAAAACATAATCAAATCTGTTATACAAAAGGGTCACAAGTTGACCAACACAGTCTACCTAGTCCCTGATGGTGAACCTTGGCACTCCAGCTGTTCCTGGACTTCAGTTCCCAGAAGCCTAAGTCCCTGTGAATCCACATGAATGGGTTTTCTGTGCATATGCCATCACTGACCTAGTCCATAGAACTATGTCTGGATCCACCACAATGACCATTATTTCACATTCAAGTGAACAGGAGGACCCACATTCACAATATGACCTTCATCCACATTTATTTTTTTAAATTTGAATTTCAATAGGAACATAAACTTATGAGGTGCTTTAGGACCTTTTAAGAACCCCAGTATGTGTTGATGGGTTATCAGTTAGTTGTGAGTAAAGTTACGGTTTGATATGAAGTTAAGACTTCCCTGAGAAATCCAGTCCTTCCTCTTCCAAATGGAGTAAGCCTACTAGCAATTATGGCATTTTTAATATCATAACTGACATAAGACATTATTTTAAATGACATGAGAGATTTATGCCTCAAAATTTTGTGTTGACTAGACCAACAAAGTATTCCAAAGATTTCATATCTACATCTATGGGGTTTTTTAAACTGACATGACAAGTGACTGATACTTGGAGACATTGTTTATAATTCTTTAGGTGACAATATCATAAAATACCCACTTTTTACATCTAGTTCTGTACAAATTCAGCAATAATTTTGAGGGATGAAAACATCTTGTTTTGATGACTGAGAGTCAACTTTTTAAAAATCAGATATTTAACAGTCTTGACCTTTATTAATAATTTTCTTCCCTTCTCTTACAATCACTTCAGCTTGAATACACAGCAAGGCTCGACTTCCTGTGGCGTGGCCAGGCCAAAGAAGAAATCAACGAAATGAAGGAGTTAAGAGAACACAATGAAAACATGCTACGCAATATCTTACCAAGTCATGTGGCTCGTCACTTTTTGGAAAAGGACCGAGACAATGAAGTATGTCATATTTTGATTCTGATTTTACCTGTGAATGATTGATACCTAGTGAAGGGACTTCTTCTGAAAATTAGAATTGTTGGTTTTTTGTTTTTTTTTGTGGCTTTCTTCATAGCAGCCTGAGTCACATTGATGAAAGAGTATCTCCATGATCTCTCTCCCTATAGCTTCTAGACTTCTGAGATCTGGAGAAAGTTGTGAGCTACTCAATAAATACAGATTAAACCATGTAAAACAAAATTAATTAAGCTAAAACATTAATGGATAAGGTTAATTATAATTTGCACAGATTGCACAATGTAAGGCACAGCATGTAGAGCCATTGATTTAACAGCATATAATGTCGTTGTTGTTGTTGCAATTATCAGTATTATGCCTCATTGATTCAGATGTTCAGAGGTGAGGGTTTTAGCTTATTCTACTAAATACTACAAGGGACTGTGGTGGCTTAGTGGTTAAGACACTGAACTTGATGACTGAAAGGTCGGCAGGTCAGCAGTTCGAGACCTGAGTACTGCACGACAGAGTGAGCTTCCATTTCTGTTGCAGCTCCTGCCAACCTAGCAGTTCAAAAACAAGAAACTGCAAGTAGATAAATAGGTACCCCTTCAGTGGGAAGGCAAACAGTGTTCTGTACACTCCAGTGTCAAGGCATGCCTGCCACATGTCCACGGAAACATCTGCAGACGCAGACAGTGCTGGCTCTTTGGCTATAAACAGAGATGAGCATTGAACCCTAGCGTTGGATACGAATGGCTTCCAAGCAAGGATGACCTTTACCTTTTACTAATAAAATGCCAACACTATGTCACATGCTTGTCTTTTCCCTTATTTACCCCCTCCCCTGAACCTTTAGGAACTCTATTCTCAATCCTATGATGCTGTGGGCGTCATGTTTGCTTCCATCCCTGGCTTTGCTGACTTCTATTCCCAGACTGAAATGAACAATCAAGGAGTGGAGTGTCTACGCCTGCTGAATGAAATCATTGCTGACTTTGATGAGGTAATTTCAGAGCCCCTGGGTAGAGAGGCAGAAGGAGATTTAGGAAGCAAGCCAGAAGTCCAGTCATTTTTGCACCAGCACTGTCATTACATCGCTATAACTTCAATTTCTGCTGTTTTTCGCTCAATCTATATGGTAATGCACTAAGAGGTAGAGTGGGGTGGGTGATAACAAGGTTGTTTGCTGTGGTGGGCTGAGCTATCTTGACAGCACAGAGGATGGGCAGAAGAATCCCACCATTCCATTGACTGAGCTGCCAAGATCCTAAGGATGTTTTCCTGTCTGTGGCTGACTTGCTGAGATCCAGCAGTAGACCATGGGATCCCTAAGGAAATATGGAGAGGGTGAGAGATGGCTAAGAAGTGATGGGTCTGAAACAATGCAACAGTGGGAATTTCAAGCTCAGATGCATCAGGTTCACAGGCAAACAGAATAGAAGGTGAAGTCTGAGACTATGACAGGTGGAGCCTGAGCCAATAGTTGGCCTAGATTGACAGTGGCAAACCTTGGCACTCCAGCTGTTCTTAGACTCCAGTTCTCAGAAGCCCAGGTCCCTGTGAATCCACAGAAATGGGTTTACTGAGTGTACACAGGAACTTGGGCTTCTGAGAATTGAAGTCCAAGAACAACTGGAGTGCCAAGATCTGCCATCACTGGCCTCGATTGACTTAAAGAATTGTAGGGGATTTGGTATCATTCGTTCTCCTAATTACAGAAACAACAAGTAAGCTCTGTAGTATGATTCCTTAATCTATTAACTATTGGACAAATTATAGTCACAAAAAGCAACCTTCCTATCCCTGTTTAGAAACTAAAAGATCAAAAGGGAAAAAAGGAAAAATTATTGGCATAACAGCTGGAGAAGAAAATCAGCAGAGGAAAGGGGGGCTCTTGGATTTGAGAGCTGAAGTTGAAATTTTAATTTGAAATAGTTTCTGGTCTCCAGTAATATCTGCATGCATACATATTTAGGTTATTAGTGGGCTACTTTTTAAAAATGAAGCCCAAAGCAATTGAATATTAAAAGGCAAGGTCTGGATCCCATTCAGTTAAATTTTTCATGAAACCATGTATTGTATTTATTTATTTCTCACACTTGCTAACCCGCCCCAATCGGGCAAGCCCGACTCTGGGCGGCTTACAGCACAGAATAAAACACATCAATATAAAAATTTAAAATTCATAAACTAAAAACAGCATCTGGGGGTGTCGTCAAGGGTAGTATCCCTAGACTAACCACCCCACATGGGATCCCCCATCCCTGGAACCCCACACTTGTCCTGCCAGCCAGGTCTTTAAGTTCTTCCGGAAGGACAGGAGCTCTGTCTGCATGCGCAGCTCAGTTGGAAGGAGGTTCCAGAGGGCCGGGGCGAACACAGAAAAGGCCCTCTTCCTGGTGCTAGCGAGGCGAGCCTCCCTAGCCGATGGAACAACAAGAGAGCCCCTCCGGTCCGCCCTGGTGGGACGGACAGATGTTCTTAGGGTGACGCGGTCTCTTAGGTATCCTGGCCCACTACCATATAGGGCTTTAAAGGTAATAACCAGCACCTTGAATTGCACCCGGAGACAAACTGGCAACCAATGCAGCTCCCGAAGCAGTGGCGAGGCCCGAGCATAACGCCCGCATCCCATCACTACCCGGGCTGCCGCATTTTGGACCAGCTGCAGTCTCCGAATGGTCACCAAGGGCAGCCCCATGTAGAGCGCATTACAGTAATCAAGTCTGGAGGTGACCAAAGCGTGCATGACCATAAGCAAGGCGTCCCGGTCTAGGAGCGGGCGTAACTGGCGTATTACACGAAGTTGTGCAAAAGCCCTCCTGGCCACGGCTGCCACCTGCTCATTGAACAGTAGCCGTGAGTCCAGGAGGACCCCCAGATTACGCACCGGGTCTGTTTGGGGCAAAACTGCCCCATCCAGAACCAAAGCTGGTAACTCCCGTGTTAGCACAGGGCCCCTTACCCATAGCCACTCAGTCTTGCCGGGATTCAGCTGTAGCCCGTTTCCCCCCATCCAGACCTTAACAGCCTCCAGGCACCTGGAAAGGACTTCCACTGCACCGCCTGGGTCCCCACGGGCTGAGATGTACAACTGGGTATCATCAGCATACTGATGATACCTTACCCCGTGGGAACGGATGATCTCACCCAGCGGCTTCATATAGATGTTAAATAGGAGAGGAGAAAGTACCGAGCCCTGAGGCACCCCATACTGCAGGGGCCTAGGGCTGGACATCTCCTTCTCCAGGCACACCGACTGGGTCCTGTCCCTCAGGAATGAGGAAAACCAGGACAACACTGTGCCCTGGATCCCCAAGCCCCGGAGCCTTCCCAGAAGGATGCCATGATCGACAGTGTCAAAAGCCGCTGAGAGGTCGAGGAGAGCAAGGACAGACGGTTCCCCTCCGTCCCGCTCTCTCCAGAGATCATCCACCAGTGCGACTAGTGCAGTTTCGGTGCCATATCCGGGCCTGAATCCTGACTGAAACGGGTCCAGATAATCCGCTTCATCCAGGACATCCCGTAACTGCTGCGCCACAGCTTTCTCCAGGACCTTACCTAAAAAAGGTAGGTTAGACACTGGACGGTAGTTGGAAATTACCATAGGGTCGAGGGACGGCTTTTTAAGAGGGGGAGCACTAAAGCGTGTTTAAATGGTGCTGGGAAATGCCCCTCTTTTAATGAAGCATTAATAATCGCCTCGACCCAGCCACCTGCCACAGTCTTGGCAGCTTTAACTAACCAGGCAGGGCATGGGTCCAGTGCACAGGTCGTGGCGCGAACAGATACAAGAAGCCTGTCCACTTCCTCAGGGCCAACTGGCTCGAACTGATCCCAGATAACATGGCTAGACTGTGCCTTGGTCAACCCCAGTTCGGTACCTTCCACGCCGGGATTAAACTTCGAGCGGATCTGAGCGACTTTCCCCGCTAGATAATCCGCAAAAGCATCAGCAGATCCCTGCCAGCCAGGGCCCGGCCCCTCTTTGCCAAGGAGGGACCTGGTCACCCGGAACAGGGCCGCTGGGCGGTTATCTGCAGAGGCAATGAGGGCGGTGAAATATTGGCGTTTCACCGCCCCCATCGCCACTAGGTAGTCTTTAATAGCAGCTCTAACCAGTGTTCGATCAGACTCGCTCCGCGTCTTCACCCAGCGGCGCTCTCGGCGTCTCTTAGCTCGTTTCAGCTCCCTTAGCTCTTCTGTGAACCAAGGGGCAGATCGAACCCTACAAGCGCGGAGAGGCCGTAGCGGAGCGATTACATCCAAAGCTGCAGACGCTCTCCTGTTCCAGGAAGCAACAAGGGCTTCGGACGAATCACTTTGCAGGTCAAGAGGACAACACCCCAGTTCCCGTTGGAATCCTTCTGGATCCATTAGTCGCCGGGGGCGGGCCCACTTAATCGGCCCTGCCTCCCTACGGTGAAGTCCCGCCCCCAGGAAGTCCAGAGTCACCAGATAGTGATCTGACCATGGCACAGGAGTGATGTCTAATTTCTGTACATTCAGATCACTCTGCCACAGCTCCGACAAAAAGATCAGATCCGGGGTGTAGCCGCTGCTCCTGGTAGGACCCTGGATTACTTGGGTCAGGCCCACGGTTGCCATGGAAACCATGAACTCCCGGGCTACCTCCGAGCCAATCCCCAATGACGGCAAATTGAAGTCCCCCAGGACCATCAGCCTGGGGGTCTCCAATGCCAGCATGGAGACCGCCTCAAGGAGCTCAGGCAGGGAGTCTGCTACTCTGCAGGGAGGCAGGTACACGAGCAAGACTCCCAACTGACCTTTAGGGCCCACACGCAAGAACAGGGCTTCACAACCCGGAATATGTGGAGCCGTGGCCCTGGCCACTCCCAAGGACTTCCTGGCTACTATGGGGACTCCACCGCCCCTTCCCCTCTCCCTAGGCTGGTGCCAAACACCGAACCCGGCTGGGCAGAGTTCAGACAGGGGTACCCCATCCTCAGGCACCAGCCAGGTCTCGGAGATGCATGCCAGATCAGCCCGCTCCCCCAAGATCGTATCTGCAAGCAGAGGGGCCTTGTTGCAGACTGATCTGGCATTCACCAGCAGCAGCCTAAAGGAGGGGTCACTCTTGACCGGCTGCACAGGACCTAGAGGTGTAGCCAAGGGGCCAGAACACGGGACAGCAATCAAACATCTGGCCCGCGTTCTCCGCGTGCGGCCCGCCCCTTGGTACCCGCCATAACACCCCATGCCCGTCACTACACCAATTTGAGCCCCATGGAACCCCTCAGACCCAACAGACAGCGCCCAGTCCCTCCCTCCTGGCTGGCAGGTCCTTCCTAGGTTCTCCCATCCGTTCCCCCAGCCCTGCTCCTGGTACTGACCATCCACTGCCGCCGCTGGCGGCCACAGCAGCAGTGAGGTCAGGCGGTCCCGCCCGGCAACAGTCGACCGGGGCCGTGACGGCGATGGAGGGGCCAGGCAGCCCTGCCGCTGCGCGGTTTTTAAACCCCCCGCGGAGGCGGGGTTTGAGGGCAGGTGCCCCAAGTCCGAAGGGCGGGTAGAACGGTGGCTGCGGCGGCGTCTCCGCCCGGCAGCGGACGTCCGGGGCCGTGACGGCGATGGAGGGGCCAGGCAGCCCTGCCGCTGCGAAGTTTTTAAAACCCCCGCGGAGGCGGGGTTTGAGGGCAGGTGCCCCAAGTCCGAAGGGCGGGTGGAACGGTGGCCGCGGCGGCGTCTCCGCCCGGCAGCAGACGTCCGGGGCTGTGACGGCGATGGAGGGGCCAGGCAGCCCTGCCGGTGCAAAGTTTTTAAAACCCCCGCGGAGGCGGGGTTTGAGGGCAGGTGCCCCAAGTCCGGAGGGCGGGTGAAACGGTGGCCGCGGCGGCATCTCCGCCCGGGAACAGACGTCCGGGGCCGTGACGGCGATGGAGGGGCCAGGCAGCCCTGCCGGTGCAAGGTTTTTAAAACCCCCGCGGAGGCGGGGTTTGAGGGCAGGTGCCCCAAGTCCGAAGGGCGGGTGGAACGGTGGCCGCCGCGGCGTCTCCGCCCAGCAACAGACGTCCGGGGCCGTGACGGCGATGGAGGGGCCAGGCAGCCCTGCCGGTGCAAAGTTTTTAAAACCCCCGCGGAGGCGGGGTTTGAGGGCAGGTGCCCCAAGTCCGGAGGGCGGGTGAAACGGTGGCCGCGGCGGCGTCTCCGCCCAGCAACAGACGTCCGGGGCCGTGACGGCGATGGAGGGGCCAGGCAGCCCTGCCGGTACAAAGTTTTTAAAACCCCCGCGGAGGCGGGGTTTGAGGGCAGGTGCCCCAAGTCCGAAGGGCGGGTGGAACGGTGGCCGCGGCGGCGTCTCCGCCCGGCAACAGACGTCCGGGGCCGTGACGGCGATGGAGGGGCCAGGCAGCCCTGCCGGTGCAAAGTTTTTAAAAACCCCGCGGAGGCGGGGTTTGAGGGCAGGTGCCCCAAGTCCGGAGGGCGGGTGAAACGGTGGCCGCGGCGGCGTCTCCGCCCGGCAACAGACGTCCGGGGCCGTGACGGCGATGTATAAGTAATGTTGACATTTTTGGAGTTTGCATTAGGAATCATTAAGTATTTCCTTGTGCAAAGGCAAATCCCATTAATTCAAATACCCTGGCGAGGTGGAAAGGCCAGCTTTTGAAGTGATAATAAAAATTAAAGTTTTGGACAATGATTTAAGGGTTTGATAGATCAATTCTATTCAGAGAATACTATAGCAGTATTAGTAAATGGTGAAGTAACAGAACAGATTTCCTTAGGCTGAGATACTAAATCAGTGATAGTGAACCTTGGCACTCCAGCTGTTCTTGAACTTCAGTTCCCAGAAGCTCTGATCAGCAGGAGTGCTGACTTGGGTTTCTGGTAATTGAAGTCCAAGAACACCTGGAGTACCAAGGTTCACCATCACAGTACTAGATAATAATAGAATCATAGAATAACTGAGTTGGAAGGAACATTTTAGGCTCCAACCCCCTGCTCAATGCAGGAATCTGAATGAAAGCAAATATGACAGATGGTTACCCTATTCTCTCTTGGATGTCTCCAGTATTGGACCACTCACCACCTCTTGAGGCATTGCTCGTATTGTTCTAACTGCACAGCTCATTATTAGACATCTTGCACTCTCAGATGATGGAGAACAGAGCTTTCCCTTCCTTTTTAGGATTTATCTTTCAAGTATTTGAAGAGTGCTATTATATCCCCTTTTAGCCTCCTTTTCTCAAGACTAAACATGCCCACTTCCTTCAGTCTTTCCTCATATGGCTTGATTTCCAGTCCTCTGATCACCCCTCTTTCACTCTGTGTTTATGGGACTCAGGTTCTAGGAATGGTGGAGAAGATCTCGATAAGGGGGGAAGAGATGGGTCTGGCTGGTCCTGAGTTATCTGTAGGAGACATTCCAAAGAAGGGGGTCAGTCATCGGGAGTGAGAACGAGGGGCGGGGATGCTTTAAGATACTGTATATGCAAACAAAATAGAGATGGTATGCAACAAGGATGATCAGAGGACTGGAAAACAAGCCATAAGAGGGAAGTCTGAAGGAACTGGGCATGTTTAGCCTTGAGAAAAGGAGACTAAGAGGGGACATAATAGCATTTTTCAAATACCTGAAAGATAAAGAGGAAGGGAAGGATCTGTTTTCCATCATTCCAGAGGGCAGATGAGCTGAAACTACAGGAAGCAAGATATAGCTTGAATATTAGAAAGAAATTCTTAATTGTTAGAGCAGTACGACAGTGGAACCAACTTCCTCTAGAGATGGTGAGCGCTTCAATGCTGGAAGCATTCAAGATAGAATTGGAAAACCATTTGTCATATCTGCTTTGATTTGGATTCCTGCACTGAGGAGGGGGTTAGACTTGGTGGCCTAAAAGGCCCCTTCCAACTCAGTGATTCTGTGAAACATAGCTTTTATAACTTTTTGTTATGTGTCATTAGATGATTTTTATGAGAATATGTGTTTCTATTTGCATGTTTTTGTTCAATAAAAGATAGCCTTAAAAAGTTCAAACACACAATCTCCGCAGCTTCTCATTGTGAAGTGGCAAGCTGCGAGATCCAGCAGATCTAATCCTATCTAGCATCACAGCATTCAGAAGGTGAAAAGAACACAATTTAAAAAACTCTAACAATCTTAAAACAGTAGCAATAAAATACTGCATTGAAATCATTAAAATTCCTGGAGCTAATCAGCCAGGTTTGTAATTAGGAAAATGCCTAGGCAAATAAGGAAGTTTTCAGCTGGGTGGATATATCCTCCCGCAGGTGGGGGATGTGACAAAGAAGGCCCATAAAGCCAAATGCAGCTGTTTATCCTGCAAATAACAATTTCAAGGCTTGCTTGTACTTGAAATAACCAGGGTGTGCAGTTGTGTTTCCCAAAATAGACTGTGTGCGTCACAGAATCCTAAGGGATGCTTCCAAAAGGAATCTGTTGTTGCATTTCATTTGTTTCTGATGCTTTGTGATTTTTTTCCCATATTGACTTTCATTTTTCCTGGGCTGCTCTGAGCTCTTATTTCCTCCTTACCAGTAGCAATGAAAAATTGTACATATTTTTCTCTACTCTGGGCAAATTTATACATAGAGGACCTGTGCATTTTTCATATTTTGGTATGGGTATTTTGCTAAAATACCATTGCAATATATTTTCTGCACAAAACCCCTTGTATCTTGTGCAAAAAAAATTGTATAAAGTATGTGTTTCTTAGACAAAATACATTTTTCCCAAAATGAAAGGATTATTTTTCTGCACAACATTTTCCCCACCTGGTACTGATGCCAAGAAATAAGAGAGAAAAGGTGCTGGGTTTTTTTTTAAAGATGTTGTTCAATTTCAACATGGTGTCTTAGTTACCCTTTACTGGACTCCATTTAAAAAAAATCCAAAAGAACTGTTTGCCTATCTCCGGCCTAGAAAAAGAGATAGCTGTTATGAACTGTGGGAATTACATTTCTACATGCATATACTGTGCAGAGAGGACCTAATAGAGGCAGATTTTAAGATGTATGATTGATACCACTGCAGGCCATGTGTTATACAACAGTTTGATTGCCCTCAAATAGATTTCCATTTTTTCCATGAATGAATACAAGGTGACAGTTGATGGCTAAAATGGTACTGCAAAATTTTGAATTATCTTGCTGCGGCCATTTGGGACAGATGAAAAGCTTCCCAACCACCCATTCCAGGGATTCTTAGTAATCCTCTGCAATTCCCTAAATTTGGCAAAGGTAGAATAGGAAGCTTTTGATTCCACCCACATGGCTGTGGCTTAGCTTCAGCTGTCCATATCATTGGAATCATGTGGCGTAACTTGTTCCTACTGAATTCCAGCCATTTTGTGTGTAGGAGCAATTGTGCATGTAGTTTCCACATGCTGACTCTTGGTTGTGCATCATGAGACCATTATTCTATTGATTGCATATACCGGAAGCTAATCACCACCAGCCTACAAAATGACTCCTACTCCTTGCTTTTATGATGTAACGCAACAGGACTCTGGGTAATAGTTATAAAACCCCAAGTTCAAGCCTATTTTCCTGTCTAACATTCTTTATATTAATTAGTAGGGGTTTTTTTATTGTACAGCTGGAGTCAAACATTACAATGTAGAAATAAAGCAAAACATATCCCATCAATTAAGTGAGCATTTGCATGTAAATGCCATATTGGCAGATCGTCACATGGTAATGAAACAGAAAAGTGCTATTCTTGCTGAGATACGCAGCTTTCCCTTTTAACACCCACTTGCTTTATTAATAAAGGATCCAATTAAGAACTAGCATGATGACTCTGCAATCTTTAGGATAGCAGATTGTCTTGGAGCCAAGATAATAGACAAAGTCTATTGAACATAGTCTTTTTGCTCCTTGCTAATCTATTTTTAATTTTGAGACAGTTGACTAAATTCAACAAGAGGTTGCTTTGAACTCAAGTACATAAAAGAAAGCAGTGAAGACAATTTAATTAAGTATAGTAATGTGGTTATTGGCCAACATTAACGAAGAAGAACATAGAAAAAACTGAAGCAGGGAACTGTTAGATTTAAACTTTTTACGTTCTTAAATTCCTGAGAGCAAAAATGAAATCATTAGAGAAGAATCTTTGTAGAGTCCATATTCTCAAGCAAACTATCCATTTCATATCTTCTAAAACAAAATGCAAAATGTGTACATTTGTGCAGTTTCTGGTATGATCCAGAAAATATAATACATGCAAATTCTTCTATATATATATTTAAAACATATGGCCAAAATAGCAGACAGCTGAAAAATGCACTCATGTGTAAGCATGATTGAGGAGCCATGATGACTTAGTGTTTAAGACATAAGCTTGATGACCAGAAGGTCAGTGGTTCAAGAGTTTACTGCTGCATGACCGAGAGAGTGCCAGTCATCTGTCCCAGCTCCTGCCAACCTAGCAGCTAAAAAGCAAGAAATTGCAAGTAGATAAATAGGTACCATCTCAGCGGGAAAGGTAGCAATGTTTCATGTGCTTCAGTGTTTAGTCATGCCTGCCACATGATCACAGAAATATCTGCAGACACAGACAGCTCATCATCATCATCATCATCATCATCATCATCATCATCATCATCATCATCATCATCATCATCATCATTATTATTATTATTATTATTATTATAGTGGTGGTGGTGGTGGTGGTCTGTTGTTGTTGTTGTTGTTTAGACTTATACCCCACCCCACTCGCATACAGTGACTCTGGGCGGCTTACAGGAATGCAAAATATACAGTTACACAATCATAACATCATACAAAGATAATACACAATCATAATAACACAATCATACACAAACATAATAACAATCGTAATAACACAATCATAATAACATCATACAAAATCTTTGACTGTAAATGGAGTTGAGCACCTAACCCTAGAGTTTGGACATGACTAGATTTTGAGCAAGGGACACCTTTACCTTTTACTGTAAAAACCATCCACTCTAATGTACACAAAATATGCAAGCCTTCTAGTTACCTCAGGCCAGATCAGAGGTGGGCAACCTTTAAGGGTCTGTAAGATCTTCTCCGTCCCATAGCTGCATGACTACATGCCTGAAATCCACCATTCTGCTTCGCCTTCCTTGTTTCTCTTATTCATTGCAATAATGTAAGTTGGCATATATGAAGGTCTTCCTAGAGAAGAGGGTCAGGAATTTTTTTGGCTCTTGGTTCCAGGTTTTCATGGAACCTTGGGCAGTAATATATCCTGTGTGGACATAGGTGCGTCGTACCAGGTAGAACTTAGTCCTCTCTGTGCTGCAAATATCTGTACCAGTTGAATTTGACCAGCTCAGATGAGTGAGAATTTTGTTTCAGTTAATTTTTGAAACCTTTACCAAAATTTCCTAATCACAGTAAAAACCTCCAATTTAGGAAAAAAGCAAGGACACTGTAAAAATGGCCAACATTTTACCGCTCCTTGTTCATTCTTCTTCTTTCATGTCCCGATCAAACCCTGGACTGCCAAAATGAAGCCACTTTCTTCACTTTATCATTGAGCAAACCCAAGTCATCATCAGTGCATGCCCCTGGCAGAAATCAGCAGACCAGCAAATCATCTGGATTCTGTGTCTCTCCACATTCACATGGTGTGTTGTTGTCCACCAGCAGCCCCCCACTTGAGCATGTTGGTCTTGTATTTAGGCACTCCAACCCTCAGCCTATTCATGGTCCTCCAAGACACATAGGGGAGGTTGAACTCCTCAGCTATATCCTCCTTTAATGTGATTCCTTGTCCAGTGAGCTTCTTCCTCTTTGTTCGTGCCAATACTTTACCTAGTTGGTCAGAACCAAGCACATGGCTGAGAAAGGGATTCAGCTGCTGTTTCAGGGAAAGGATACACTGCCAGCAGTTCCTCTGCATCCCACCCCAGCAAAATGTTCAGAATATACAAGTTGGCTATCTGGTAACTCACTGAAGGACCCCTAGCGGTACAGTAGTTAAACCCCCACTGTACTGCAACAAAAAAGGATGTGAGTTCAATCCTGACCAGGACTCAATGTTGACTCAGCCTTCCAACCATCTGAGATAGATTCAGGTTCACATTTTCAAATCAATCAATCAAAGCTGCTTGGAGCTCACTGGAGAAAATCTGGGATATAAATGTGCCTCATAGATAAAATAAAATATTCCCTTGAATGTACAGCTGGATAAATCAGTATACTTCCAGATTGGTATCATATTCATATGTATTTTGTCCTTTTTTCATAAGTAATCTGGGCATTTCCTCAAAATACCCACATTATTTTGTTTATGTACATACATGCTTGATGTTTTTGTTTTGAACACTTTAGGCATTTTCACAGCCTTTATTCTGAAATATATATGTGTGCATTTAATTATTTATTATCTATTTTAAGTTTGGGAGTGTGTAAGAACCTGGGAGCTATACAGAAATTTAAAAACTGGGCAACATATCGGAGCCCAATCCTATGCATGTTCATTCCAGAGTCAGCTCCATTAAGTTTGATGTAGCTTATTCTAGCTCAGGGGTTCCTAAACCTTTTGGGCCATGGGCCAGTCACATGGTTCAGGGGGCTGGTTACTATGGCCCAGGGGCTAGATCTTGCCCTGACACATTCATCTGGCCCACAAAGCCCTTGTTGATCCCAGAAGCAGAAATAAAACATGCCTGTATGGGCGCATTTTACTTCCACTTCTGGGAGCGATGAGGGCTTTGTGGGCTGGATGAATTGGCATCAGGGGCCAGATCTGGGGGGGCCCGGCCATAGTTTGGGCACCCCTGTTCTAGCTGATCACAATTATTCCATTTTCTTTCCTCTTCCAGTGGACTTAATGCCAATACTGTATTGGTATTTTCACAAGGTAGTGTAACTTTCTTTTTCCACATTTCAGAGATCATTTCTCTTCCCTTTTTGATCCAGTTTTTAAAAAAGTGTGTAGGGAGCATGAAATCAATCTGCCTTACATGGTACTTATTATCCTGCCACAAATGCAGATAGTGAGTGTTTCAGATTCTTAACTAAAACTTTTTATAGAAATAGGCCTCATTTACAAGATTCGTCAAACGTCCTCAGAGTCCACACATTTGAGACATTCCATGAAGTGATTCGTATTGTGGACATAGCTGCACTAAACCTGAATGCAAACAAGGCTTCAAAGTCACACCAACCAGTGGTTTTGGATGACGGCTCGGATTTCCAATGTGTGTCTCAAATAAGTAGTATATTCACCAGAGGGTTGGATCCAAACTGGTTGTGAGTAGTGCTGCCCTACTGTACCCCTAGAAATCAAAACTCTGAGACAGGAAGAGATGTGGATCTTTCATGTAGCTAAGAATATGGCTAATTTATTTTAATTTATATCTGAAATACAAGCATATGTATCCCTATCCAATTCACATTAACCTTAACCAGCATATAATTGTCCCTTGGTTTCATACTTGCTCAAATGTTGTGACCTGATTCTCTTATTAAGCAATGCATAATCCATAAATGTAAAGTACATGCAAATGCAGATATTGTGCAGAATGCTTGCAAAAAGATGTGCTGAGGTGGGAAATATTGTACCTGTATGGCACACATTTTTTTATGCACAGAAACATATATGAATGTTTATGCAAACCTCCACAAAAAGAATTAGACACTGATGCAAAAATGAGGTAGAAAATCAAAACAGGTTTGTCAGTATTACCTGCTGCTCTGATGAATGTAAATGCATGAGCACCTATATCTTGCTTCTGTTCCATTACCCTACTCCCATGATGGTGAACCTTGACACTCCAGATATTCTTGGACTTCAATTCCCAGAAGCCCAAGCACCCTGTGAATTCACACGAATGGGTTTACTACGATTCATCCAGCCCATGCTTCCCTCGTCACTCCCGGAAGCGGAAGTGAAACGAGCTTGGACGGGTGCATTTTACTTCCGCTTCTGGGAGCAACGAGGGCAGGATGGGTCAGATGAATCGCAGTAAACCCATTCGTGTGGATTTACAGGGTGCTTGGACTTCTGGGAATTGAAGTCTAAGAACATCTGGAGTGCCAAGATTCACCATCATGGCCCTACTCTGTAGCCAAAATGTTAAATATGACTGACTATGTTCCAGTTATATCTTATCATTTGATAATGAGTTCATCCAGATTCTTGGAGGGGAATTAAGCATTTATAAATGTAAATAAGAAGAGTCAAAGTCAGTTGATTAACAGTTCAGCATACCAGAGATGTTCAGTGGAAAGTTTTCCCCGTTATGCAAAACACGGCTGAATTAATAACTGCAAGCTGTGAAAATAAATCACCATTTTGGAAGCTGTGTGCCTGATGAGTTTGAGTCTAAAACCGTTTTTGAAATGAAAGCCAGAAACAACCAGATCTTTTTCTTTCTTTTTCTCTAGCTGCTTGGTGAAGAAAGATTTCAAGATATTGAAAAAATTAAAACCATTGGCAGCACATACATGGCTGTATCAGGATTATCTCCTGAAAAACAGGTAGGAAGTTATTTTCTTCTGGCTAATAAAGGGGACCTTTGGGGTTTGGGAGGAGTTTTGAAGACAAAACAGTTTGTTTTGCAGCATGTTCACCATCAAGTTGGACATGAATCTTGATAAAGCACTCCATGCCTTATCCTACCCAGATGTTTAATGTCAGTTGTGATTATTGAACACTGATGGTGTGGGCATGGCTTTTGGATGCATCAAACCAATTGCATGTCCTTCTTTTGACTCTTGTCCATCCTGGCTGCTAGAAGTAGCAGAAGGGAGAAAACTAGCTACTTTGTCCAGCAAGTGATTAATGCATTTCTGTGCAAAGGGGTTTCAGTTTCCCTCTTGCCCAGGTGCCTTTCAAGAGGCAGTTGAGCATCCCCTCCAGAAAAAGCTGTCCATGGACTCCTGTAGAGGACAACCACCATCCAGTTCCAAATACCCTCTTACGGGCAAAGGTACTTGATAGGTGATGAAATCACAGCCACAGAGATTCCTGATGGTAGGGATTATCTAGACCAGTGTTCCCCAACCTTTGGTTTCTGGACCTCAATTCCCAGAAGCCTAGATCAATTCCCCCAAAGCACTGACTAGCCAATGTACTTACTTAGGCTTGTGGGAATTGAAGCCCTCCTATGGGACATGGACCCCACTTTGGGAATGATTAATCTAGACCCAGTTCAGTTTGAGTTCAGGCCTCATATTGAGCTGAAATATGCCTTTGGCACCCTGATTGATAATATTCAGAGTAAAGATGTGTGCTTTTTCTCCTCTTCCTCCTTGGTCTCTCAGAAGCTTTTGGTACCATCAACTTCCACCTCCACCTGGACTGGTACTACCTGGTTGTAGAGGTCACTGTATTACAGTGATTCCACTCCTCCTTCCAGGGCTAGTTTTAGAGCCTGGCAGTGCGGGATTGTGCCTCTCTCCTTTGATAACGGAATGGCAGAGTACCACAAGATACAATCTTGTCCTCTGTGCTTTCAGACATCTGTTTGATGCGGCCACTAGAGCAGCTGGGATGGGGTGCACATGGCTCTTAATTTCTCTGTTATATCTGGCTAAAGTGTGGCAGTACACAACTAAGGCTGAAATTGAATTGTGCAAAGATAGAAGTTCTGTGAATGTTGGTTCCCATGTACAGGAGTTGGGTGACTGGACTTTCCAAGATAACACATGCTCCTCCTAAAGAAATGGTGAATCTCCCAGGATGCATTTGGATTCATCTTTGTCACTAGAGACCCAAAGCAAATAGCTTCATAGTGAGGATAGATGGGGAATACTAGGCATTCTCATCCAGGTTGTTCTGCTATGGTAATAGAGTAGACTATACTGCCAGTGACTCAATGCCTATCATCAGGCATTTGGGATATAAAGGGTCGTGGAATGTGATGAAAATATAAGAATGGATGTATGGTTTAGGAATGGGATTTTTGGATTTCTTAAACTACAAATCCCATGATGCTCTATTCTGGGTGTTCTACCTGCCAGAGAGATATTTAAATGTGGATCACCATCCTAGGAGAAAGGCCTCAACTGGAAACTTGTGAGATGTAACTAGGCTTAGCTCTGCCTATCATTTCAGAAAGAATGTATTTATTTATTTAATCAAACTTTTATGCTGTCCTCTTCACAAAGACCCAGGGCGGCTAACAAACTTTAAAAACACTTAAAACACAGTAAAAACATGGTATAAAACCAGTACTAAACAGGATTAAAAAGTTACAAAAATTATAAGAGATTAAACAAGTCACACAGAGAGATGGAGGGGTTAGATGAGCCAACGAACTGAGGCAACCGTCTGGCCCATACCCCAAACATGCCCCACCAGCCAGGTCTTAACCCCCTTCCTAAAGGGCAGTAGCTCCATCTGGAGGCACAACTCACTTGGCAGGAGGTTCCATAGGGCCAGAGCAGACACAGAGAAGGCCCTCCTAGTGCTAGAGAGGTGCGCCCAGTCAAATCAATCAATCAAATCAATCAGTGTAGCTCCCACAGCAATGGTGAGACGCAAGCATAACACCCACACCCCATCACAACCCTGGCAGCCGCATTCTGGACCAGTTGCAGCCTCCAAATGGTCACCAAGGTAGCGCTGGGGCAGGACCTGGAAGCCAAAAAAGACTAAATCATGTAAATCAGAATGGAGAACTTGGGACTTGTATTGCAAGAAATCAAAAAATCCCATCCTTAGTGGGAGATAGTAATATAAGTGTGAAAAGGTGACTGTTTTACTTTAAAAGTTTATGACACTGAACTGTGCATTTCTGGAACAGAAAGAATTCCCACTTCTCCCTAGAAATTCCCTGCCTGTTAATTTAAACCATACTGGGATAGATTAATTGTTGCATTATAAGGCAGTAGATACTGTTTTCACAAGCAGAGATTCCACAGAACTGAGACTAATCTTGCTTTAACCATGTCACAATATTGAGTGTTGCATATTCTGTGCATCGTAGTGTGGGTGTATTGTGTTATAAGCTGCAATGTTGCCTGTTACATCTTATTTTTGGAAGTAAAGAAAACTTACCTGGTTTTGTTTATAAAGCAATTGGTGATTATGCTTATTTTTTAGGGTGATGAGTAACATTTACTCATTACTCCTGCATTATGGACAAGATTTGGAGAAATGTTTGGCTCTCTCCATCTTTTAAAGTCCTTTTATCTAAAGAACACCACCAACAATTGAGTATCCTAATAGTAAAATATCAGAAACATCAGAAACAAGTCTACTTCTGTTTCATTGACTACACTAAGGCCTTTGACTGTGTGAACCACAACAAAATGTGGCAAGTAATTAAAGAGATGGGAATTCCAGAACACCTTATATGCCTCATGAGAAACCTGTACATGAATCAAGAAGCATCATTTAGGACAGAATACGGAATGACAGAGTGGTTTGCAATAGGAAAAGGAGTAAGACAAAGCTGCATTTTGTCACCCTGCTTATTCACCTTATACACAGAGCACATGATGTGCAATGCAGGGATGAAGGGATCACAATTTGGGATCAAAATTGCTGGGAGAAACATCAACAATTTGAGATATGCAAATGATACCACCCTAATAGCAGAAAGTGAGAAGGACTTAAAAAAGCTCCTGATTAGGTTGAAAGAAGAAAGTGCAAAAGCTGGCTTGAGACTCCATATAAAGAAAACCAAGATAATGGCTACAGGCCCTATCAGTCCCTGTAAAATAGATGGGAAGAAGTAAAAGCAGTGACAGATTTTACTTTCTTAGGATCAAAGCTCACTGCAGATGGTGATTGCAGCCATGAAATAAAAAGGCAACTGATTCTTGGGAGGCAAGTGATGAGAAACCTAGGGAACATAGTGAAAAGTAGAGACATCACATTGCAAACAAAAACTCGTATAGTCAAAGCAATGGTATTTCCGGTGGCAATATATGGTTGTGAGAGCTGGACCATTAGGAAAGCTGAGCGCAGAAGAATAGATGCCTTTGAGATGTGGTGTTGGAGGAGAGTTTTGAGAGTCCCCTGGACAGCGAGGAGAACAAATAGGTCAATCTTAGAAGAAATTAACCCTGACTGCTCCTTAGAAGGTCAAATAGTACAGATGAAGCTAAAGTACTTGGACATCAGATGAGAAGAGAGGATTCGCTTGAGAAAGCCTTGATGCTGGGAAGGGTGGAAGGCAAAAGAAGAAGGGGCCGGGCAAAAATGAGATGGCTAGATAGTATTGTAGAGTTGAGGAGGATGGTGGAGGACAGAAGTGCCTGGCGGACAGTGGTCCATGGGGTTGCAAAGGGTCGGAATCGACTGTGCGACTGAACAACAACAATAGTAAAAAATTACCCATGTTATTTTTTAAATAGAGAGTGAAGCGTAACATCATCAAGTTATGTCATGCAACAAATTACTTCTTAAAATTGATGTTTAAGGTTCTGTCATGCACAGTATTTCTAGTACACATTCATTTGGACAGGCACACGAATCCCCCAGTATCTCAGAATAAGTTTCTCCTTTTCTTGATAAATACCATAAACATGAAAAGTTACTCTTCAGTGAAAGTTAAGAAAGGACTGCTCTCATCTCTATGGAACTTGTAGCTAGAACCAACTTTTACAAAATGGGAACAACAGGGCAGATGTTCAGCTGATGCATGTCCATCCTAATGCAGTAAGATATCTGTTTCTTCCATTCTCCAGCAATGTGAAGATAAATGGGACCATCTGTGTGCTCTGGCTGATTTCTCCATCGCACTGAATGAAAGCATTCAAGAGATCAACAAGCATTCATTTAACAACTTCGAACTCCGCATTGGTATGTACACGTTGATCACTTCTAAAGGGCAAGAATGAATGAGGCTCCTTTCATGTCCGCAAGATCTTTTCCCACCGAAGTGGTCCCCATTTATCTACTTGCAATTTCTTGCTTTCAAACTGCTAGGTTGGCAGGAGCTGGGACAGAGATGTGTGCTCATTCCGTCATGAGTATCTGGGTCTCGAACTGCCAACTTGCAAACCTTCCAGCTAACAAGGCAAGCTTCTTAACCACTGAGTCACTGCAGCCCCTTGGTTACAATGGTTTCATGGTATCCTTATTAAAACGTAAGGTCTATACAGATAGCAATATATGTTTCATTGAATCACTTCTTGGACGTGCAATATGGTTTGTGATTGCTCCAGCCTCGCTTGTTCTGCCTCTCTCACAATAGCCCTGCCTCTGGACAAGAAAGGTCTGCAGTGAGGATGGAGCAGGCTTGGGCTGGCTTCCAATCTCCTATACATCACCTGGGGGCTGTGGTAGCTTGCTGAACTTGATGACTGGAAGGTCAGCAGTTTGAGACCCGAGTATTGCATGATGGAGCGAGCTCCCATCTCTGTCCCAGTTCAAAAGCAAGAAATCACAAGTGCATAAATTGGTATCTCTTTTGGTGGGAAGGTAACTGCTTTCCGTGCACTTCAGCATCTAGTCATACCTGCCACATGACCACAAAAACGTCTATAGACACAAGTAGCGCTAACTCTTTGTTTATAAACAGAGATGAGCACCGAACCCAAGAGATGGATATGACTGGATTTCAAACAAGGGTGACCTTTACCTTTACTGTACATCACCTGGTCACCAGAAAATATATCAGTGGTCTGAAAAGTGAGCGGAATTTGCTTTTCCTGAAAACACCCTTATAGTATGTTTGCGAAAGAAGTATTTGTTGTCTTCCTTGAAAGAGTCAGGCCAGGCCAGTTGTGAAGAGCTCTCTTTTCTCCCTCACTCTCTAGGTATCGGCCATGGCTCTGTGGTGGCAGGGGTCATTGGTGCTAAGAAGCCCCAGTACGATATCTGGGGCAAGACAGTGAACTTAGCGAGTCGAATGGACAGCACCGGCATCAGTGGCAGAATGCAAGTGCCTGAGGAAACATATCTTATCCTGAAGGACAAAGGATTTGCCTTTGACTACCGGGGAGAGATTTACGTCAAGGGCATCAGTGAGCAAGAAGGAAAAATCAAAACTTATTTTCTTCTGGGAAGAGTACAGCCCAACCCTTTAATCTTGCAACCAAGAAAACTGACTGGGCAGTATTCCTTGGCTGCCGTGGTATTAGGACTTGTACAGTCTCTTAACAGGCAAAAACAAAAGCAAATCCTGAATGAGAACAATAATTCTGGGATCATTAAGGGACACTACAATCGGCGGACTTTGCTAACGTCTGGCGCATCGGAGTCAGCGGCCCAAGCAGACAGCGCTGACAAAACTGAATTGCCATAAGCCTGCATCTCTCTATGTGTTCTTTTGTGGGGTTTTTTAATTTCTTTTATATATAAAATAAATATATAAATAAAAATATGGTTTAATTTTTTTTAGAACACAGTGTGTGGGGGTTTTTTTAAATCGATTCATTCTACACATGCCTGCACACAGACCCATCTCCTAACCTGCTGCCTCTTTTAATATGAGAACATCCCAGAGAGTTGTGAGTGGAGAAATACATGTAAGAGCTTCAATCCATGAGTTCGTTTTCCCACAATCATATTGTAGTTTTTCAGTCACATGGTTGAGTCCAACCTTTTGGGACTCCATGGACCACTACATGCCAGGCTCCTCTGTCATTCCCCACCCCCTTCTCCTTTTGCCTTCAATCTTTCCCAGCATCAAGGCCTTCTCAAGTGAATCTTCACTTCTCTTTTGATGGCCAAAGTACTTGAGCTTCAGCACTTGTCCTTCCAAGGAGCAGTCAGGATTGATTTCCTTCAGGATTGACTGATTTGAACTCCTTGCAGTCTAGGGGACTCTCAATAGTCTCCTCCAGCACCACAATTCAAAGGCGTCTATTCTTCTGCGCTCAGTCTTCCTTATGGTGCAGCTCTCACAGCCATACATTATTACTGGGAATACCAATGCGTTGACTATGCAGACTTTTGTTGACAGGGTGATGTCTCTACTTTTTATTATGCTGCTTAGGTTTCTCATAGCTTGCCTCCCAAGAAGTAAGCATATTTTTATTTCATGGCTGCAGTCACCATCAGCATTGATCTTGGAGGGCCTTCTCTGTGTCTGCTCCGGCCCTTTGGAACCTCCTGCCAAATGAATTGTGTCTCCAGACAGCTGCTGCCCTTCAGAAAGGGGATGAAGAACTGGCTGGCGGGGCATGTGTGGGGTGTGGGCCAGGTGGTGAATTCGGTTGGCTGGCTCCTGTGAATAATCCCACCTCTCTCTCCCCGTTGTGGTTTTTAACTTAATTTTTAACTTTTTAGTCTTTTAATCCTTGATTTTAAATTTTGAATTGTAAGTGATGCGTTTTAACTCTTTTAGACTTGAGTCCTCAGAAAAGGGTGGGGTATAATCATCATCATCATCATCATCATCATCATCATCATCATCATCATCATCATCATCATCATCATCATCATCATCCCAGGAAATCACATGGTGAGGAACAAAGAGCTAACTCTGGCATCTGTGGAGAACATGGCACCACCCATTCCAGCCACATTATATTCCTTAATTGTTGCTCAAAATAACATGTTGCTATGAGATAGCATCAGTATGAGGAATGTTTTGTGAGGAAGAATGCCACCAGCCACCTGCTGGGGAAGACACTTTTGCCCTACTTCAGTAGCTGCATTTTGGCTACACTTCTCAGCAAAGTTATAACATAAGCCTTGTTCAGTGGGTAGCAATAGCAATTTACACTTATATATCACCCCATAGCAATTAATGCACACTCTGGACAGTTCACAAGTTAATTAGCATTTTGCCCCCAAGATGTTGGATACTCATTTTACTGACCTCAGAAGGATGGAAGGCTGAGTCACAATGTTTTGGCTGCAGTACAACAGTTTTAACCACTGCACCACCAGGTTACTGACCTCATTCTCTCCAACCTGCTTAGAACATGTGCCACAGTATGCCATCACATTCTCCATGTGAAGAATGCTATGCCTACACAGATGAGAACAACACACCCAATTTTCCAAAGACCTTACTCCCATGGAGAGCCAGTCCACCAGGAAGAACTTTGTCATTGCTATCACATGGCTGTCCATATGAAGAAAGAACTGGCAAAAAGAGGAAATGTCTGTTATGTCTCCTCTGATGTGCTGGAGTACTAAGCAACACCTGAACAGGACTGTATTGTGTTGTTTAGAATAATAATGAGAACTATATAGAGTGATCAGCAGCCAAGAAGATCACTTTTGTTGTTGTTCAGTCGCAGAGTGCATTCTAACCCCCTGCGCCCCCATGGACCATTGCATGCCAGACACCTCTCTCCTTTACCATCCTCCTCAACCCGCCCAACTCTGTGCCCATTGCATCAACAATACCATCTAGCCATCTCATTTTCTGCTCCCCCCTTCTTCTTTTGCTCGCCATGAAGCAATCTGATAGATGATTTAAGCACAGGAATACCTGAATCCCTTTTGTTTTCCATTTAGCATTTTTCTCTCTTAAATTGCTTCCCCTCCATCATGTTCCTTCCTTCCCCAAACATGGTCCTGTTCAAGGAGGCTCCATTCATTATAGGCTCCTCCAAGGAAGTTAATCAAGCAAAGGGGCAGGTGATTAGGAAACTGAGGTCACATTCCTCCAGCTATATTGTGCAAAATAGCTCCCTGAGAATTTGAAACACATTAGCCCTCTTCAGAGATACTTCTCACATTTGCTACTCCTCATCTAGCAGTTCTTTACCTGCAAAAAGTAGCTTGAGGTGACTAATAAATATGCTAATGTAGACGATTGACAGCCATACCAACTTACAGCACACAATAGCTTTAAAGAACTTATAAGCCTCAAGCTTAAGGAAAAGAAGGAACTCAGCACAGTTTCACCTTGAAAGAGTTGAGGGTGGAAAAATAAATTTGAAAATTACTAGAAGATTCCTTCCAGGAGAGACAGAGATTAACAACCCAACTGGCTACCTGGAGTGATTTCTAGGGGAGAAAATTGCTCATGGTTTAAAATGACTTGCCTTCTACATAAGAACATCCCTGCTGGATCCTACTAAAAGCTCTCTAACTTAACATTTGATAGCACCAAAGCTAGGCAGAAGACCATTAGGAAACCCACCTGCAAAACAGCAATGCCTTGATTTCATATTCCTCAGCAAATAGTATATTGAGACAGATTGCCCCTGGGACTGGGATGAATAAACATCTAGCCTTTGAGAGTCAATTTCTCCCTTTTAAAAGCCATTCAAATTGGTGACCATCACGATCCCTTCTAGTAAATACTACAGGTTAACTGTCCAGTGGCTGTACCCTTGGGCTTTGTCATGCAGAAGGAATAACCTTCCATCATTCCTTGTTGGCAAATAATGAGTCCCCCACAGAGATTTCCAAGTACACCAAGATAAATAAGTAAAATTGTCAGGTCCATTAAAACTAAAATTTGCTCCTGGCAGCATATAGACAGAAGTAATGGAGAATTGTGGGTTTTGGATGGTGATAATTTTAGTGTTGTTTATTTCCATCAATGCAGCTGCTATTATGGTGAGGCCAAGTCTAGCAAAAATTGCACTCCCATACTAGTCATTCAGTTTCTCAATCACTAGTTCCATTCCAGCCACTTTGGGTCTGCATCTTGCTGTCCCTCAATGTGTTTCCTGGAGCAGAATAGGTCACATGTCTTCAAGGAGGACATTCCTATTACTTGAAAGTCCCTCAATATTTGTTGAGATCATTGTTATGGTTGGTTTTGACAAAGACCTTTCTTGTGAATTCATTCTTCATTTCCTTTGGTCTGATCTGGTATTAGAAAGATTAGCCAACAAGGTTGTCACCCAGGGTACACCCCACTGTATTAACAATCTTTGTGGAGGCTCTTTCTGTGCACCCCTGCATCAAGATAGCTGGTAATATATCCCTGAGAATCCTAGCAGTGACTTGTCAATTGCTGGCTAGAAACAAAGTTACACTTTTTGGCTTCCACATGTATAACAAAGCAGCAAGATTTCAGTCACTCTCAGGATAAGCAACTGCTTTTATCTTCTTAAAATGTTCAGCCCCAGCAGAGTGTTTCCCAAGCTTTGGTTTTTGGACTTCAATTCCCAGAATTCCCAGACCCAGAAGCCTAAATCAATCCCCCAAAGCATTGATCAGCCAATGTACTAACTTAGGCTTCTGGGAATTTAAGTCCCCCTGTGGGGCATGGGCCCCACATTGGGAACTACTGGTCTAGTTATATGAAAGAAAACAAATCCCTATCTGCTTTCTCTTCATCACCTATAACTTCAGAGTCTTCATTTCACATGTAAATTTGGATAGTAAACAGGATGCATAATTTCCAGATATCTATCTCTTGTGACATAATTTTTCTCAGCTAAAAAGCCCCCAAACATGTGCACTTTCCTTCTAAAGGAGATTAGCACCATGATCATTTTGTTTATCCTTTTCTGCATAGATTGTTTTTGTTTCTCTGTCTAATCTGTGTATGTAATCATTGAAAGCTTTTCTGTACTATTATTTACAATTACCAATGCAACTGCAAAATAAAGCATAAAAAGTACAATGTTAAAAGCAGCATAAATCACAAGAAGTGAACCCAACTTACAGCACCCCAAAACTCAGCACAAGGATGATCAAACAAACTATATGAGCTATTCCAAAGATATGTTTAAACAGAAGGTTTTCACGTGGAGTCAAAAATTCCCCACAGAAATGCCATATGACAGCTATTCCATAATTGGGATACCAGTTTAAAGTAGATTAATGAATCACAATTAGAGATCACACGACTAGTATGTTTTGGTGGGTCATCTTCTCCCAAGCTAGTGTAACCATTCATGGCCATTGGTTATATTGCTGGCATTGATGAGATGAAATAAATAAATCAATAAATCAAAATGCTTGAGGTATCCGCTTGGCAAAGAATGGCATTCTTTATTACCTGTGCCCTCTGGAGAAGGTCTGGTTTTGCAAAGTAGCATATGATTTCCCTTTACATTTGGGATTTTAGTCAGGATTAAAGTAAGGTCCATGCCATTCATTATGCCTACACTGGCTGGCAGCAACTCTTTAACGAGTGAGTGGGTGATCTGAAAATGTCAAGAATATGGACAGACCCATTCCTGGCTTTCTGGAGGGCAGCACCACTGGCTGTCAATCCTCACTAATTTGTTTTTCTTGCAAAAGTGGGCCTTTTTTCTTGCAAAAAAACTCTCCTCTGATATCAACTAGGAATTTTTTTTAATTGGGGGAGTATGGTGGTCCCCTGTGTGCCAGGACATGCTCATGAAAAATTTCCCCATGCTCCCAGAGAATCACTAGAGGTGGAAGAAATTTTTTAACATTGGTTCAAAGCCAGTTCAATATTTATTTCAGTGTACGTGTAATGCTGTAAACTGGAGTGATGAATTGCTGCTAATTAACAAGTCCTCAGTTGAATGTCTGTTTGGGATCAAGTTGCAAGACTTGACATGCTTGCATGTAACTAGGAATTCAATCAGGGTCTTGAAGGTGTGGGAGAGGGCTCTCTTTGTTGTTCTTTAGGAATGACATACAGAGATGGCCATTGGCAAACTATATGTTCCCAACCTGAGTGATGATGTTTTTCTTGCATAGCTTACTTCTCACTGTACTGATGAGAAAAATTCAACAATTAATGCACATTCTTCAGTCACTTGTAATATACATGCACAGGGAGGGAAAAGGCTTCTGCAAATTTAAAAATAAAATGTGCAGAGGTCTGTCTGTCTGTCTTTGTCTGATTGTTTATTTTGGAAGATTCTGGGACCTACAGTCAAAAATGTTTAACTCTCCCAAGCTGTGGAAATGTATACTAGTACTGAGACTGGCCCAATAAGCTTTGATGTAAAATGAAAGCCTCGGCCAGGAATTCAAGACAGAGATTATTTTTAGATACAGAGAGGGCTGCTTCGAAATGACTCTGTTACGTGCCAGCAATGCACAAGTCAAACTTCATTTCCTGTCCTTTGGATGATGAGTAATTAGAAGGAATAGGGAATTACTTTCCTGATAAGCCTTATCTCCCAAAACCCAATTTCTGATTCATATAGTTGTCTGTTTCTCCCTCAAGATAGAAGAGGGAAATATCCTAATATTTTACTTCGATTGGCACTACTCTTCGAAACAAAAGAGGCAGGATATTTTATTGATGAATGGTAGAGGGTGAAGCAGCTTAAAAGTCTCTGACACACTGAATTATTAACAGGTTATCAGCTCAGTACATGGGATAAATCATATTCTCATACCTTAGTTTTTGCTTTGCTTTCTCCCAGAAAACAAAGACAGTTGCTATTCACTTAGCTATTGTGCTTCAGAACTGGTGGGATAACTCAGTGGTTTAGGTATCAGGCTGTGGAGCCAGAGGTTCAGAGTTTGATTCCCCATGGTATTTCCTGGGAGATGAGATAACCTATGCAGCCTTGGGTAAACAGCAAAATCCCAAAGTGAACCCCAGAAGACAGGGATGTTAATTCACTCCTGAGTACAGTACTTCTGAACCTAGAAAGGGAAGCCATAAATTGAAATTAACTTGAGCAGTTCTAAAGCATGAAATTGCAAGTAGATAAATAGGTACCACTTCAGTGGGAAGGTAAACAATGTTCCATGCACTTCAGTGTCTAGGTATGCCTGCCTTATGTCCATGGAAATGTCTGGATAGGCAGACAGCACTGGCTCTTTAGCTATAAACAGAGATGAGCACTGAACCCTAGAGTCGGATAAGACTGACTTTTGATCAAATTAAACTAAACAAATTAAATTAATTGTGTTTCAGACTAAGAAGCAGTATGCTGTAGATTGGACAGAGTGGTGGCCAAGACTCAATAGATCAAAGTTTAGATTGACATGTAATTAAATGTTGGCCCAACTTTTCTACTGTGATTTTTATTGTTTGGGCTACATAAAATGTTAAATGACATTTAGATTAACTGCATTTCATCGTTTGTTAGCACCCATCATATTTGGCTGTGAGAACTAAGATCCATGGGAATTGTAGTCTAGCAACATCTGGAAAGCCATTGAGGTTTTTCTGCTATCAAGAGGAGAACCTTGAAGTCTATGAGTCTTATTTATGAATTTAAAAATTAGGCTTGCACTAAACAACAAAAACAACAATAGCAGTAATTACACAGGGTTAAACCCCACTCATACTAGAGTAGGCCATTAAATCAATGGACTTTACATCAGTGTTAGCTCAGTGTTTACTGCTGTAGGACTTCTATTTTTAGGCTGGAGTCATTCCTTAACAGCTCGTTCTGGTGCAGTCAGGCATGCACCTTTGCATCTGTTTAATCCCGGGATGTTGAACCTTGGCACTCCAGGTGTTCACGGAATCCAATTACCAGAAGTCCAAGTCAGCACTCCTGCTCATCAGGGCTTCTGGGAATTGAAGTTCAAGAACACCTTGAGTGCCAAGATTCAACATCACTGGTCTAATCACACCCTTGTTGTTTTACAGTGATGGCCTCTTTAGTTACCTCTGTCTTGGCAGGATTACTACAATGCAGTTGATGAGGAGCTGCTTTGAAAAGTTTTTGCAAACTTCATTTGGTCCAAAACAATGTGACCAGGCTGAATACTGGTGGCAGTTACAAAGAACTTATAAATTCCTTCCTTCAACATCTACACTGGCTACCAGTGCATTTCCAGGCTCAATCTAAAGTGTTGATTATGACCTGAAAAGCCTTAAACAATTTGGGTCCAAGTGATCTGAAATACCATCCTTTTCTATACATGACCAGCAGGAAAATACCTCATAGTCTCATGACCACCAGAGTTCCAGCTGGGAAGGACTTGAGAGAAGGCAACACAGAACTTAGGAACATGTTGACAATACTAAGTTTCTGCCCTGACTCTTGTCCTTCTGGCAGTTGTCATTTTTAGTATTTATGCAGGCTTTTGGCAATTAAAAACCTCCAGTTATTAAATCTGAGCTGATTATTATTATTACTAGTTTTAAGTGATTTGAAAGAGCTTTAATTTTAACTGTAATTAATTAAAGAATCTAATGTAATTCTATTTTAACATTTGTGGTTTGTATTGCATTTTAACTTTCTGTTGTTTCTAATTGCTCTGTAAGCTGTTTTAGTGCTGGAAGAAAGGTGGCATATAATCAATCAATCAATCAATCAATCATTGATCACTCAGTCAGTCAATCAATCAATCAAAGAAGCAAACAAACAAAACAAATAAATGAACAAACAAATCACTTGCTATGGAAACCTTACAACTTTACAACAGCCTACTATTATTTCTTTGTCAGATGGCAAGAAGTGATGATGAGTAAACGACACATTTTCTAAGGCTAGTTAATGTACAGGGTTCTTGGAGAAGGAACATTGAAACTTTTTGGAGAAGGAACATTGAAACCTTTTACTCATACATTCACAATGTAGATAAACATTCTTTGACTTCCAGAAAGTTATTACATATGTATTTCCACATATAAAGCATAAATAGAAATGCAACTGTACAATAGGGTGAGAACTAGTATGTAATAACTTTCTGGAACAAATGTTTGTTCATTTAATCTGTGAATTGTAATAAACTTTTATTTGTTGTGGCTTACAAAATCACACCCAGCCCCTCCTAGTAGTGTCTAGCATCAGGATTATTATTTTTATTATTAAGAGGCACCCTACTATGGGAGACAAAACAGTCTTCCATTTCACCCATCCCAAATAATTCAGCTTCCTCAGAAATGGTACATTACATTTCCCTTTCAGCAATATTGCTAGAAAATGTTTGCAGAGGGAAGCAGATCACTGCATGCCAAGGGCTTTTCAAATCCTGACCCGTGAGGTTATGAATGACAGCCTTAATCGTTTCTGCCTCAGCCAGAAGCTCTCCAGGGCCTCCTTTTGTAATCTCATCTTTCACCATCAAAGATGGAAGCTGCGGACTCTTCCACTTGCCACCACATAGAGCAGCCTCCCATGGGCTTCAGAGGCCCATGGCAAATGATAGGTTTGATTAGGTCTAATTAACTGACTTGGAAAACTCAGGTTTTTGAACCTCTTGATTTAATTTCTTCCACCTGAAGATAATTTATTTTTAGAAGGCAAAACAAATTGCCTGGAATATTCTTTTTCATTTATCCCCATTGGTTTTCAAAGGAGTTGTTCTTCTGCTACATTCCCCTATAAGTGGCTTATAAACAAAGTTCTGCTGGAGTTAATTTCTCGGTTTGAAGACAGGAACCAATAAAGATTGCTGCACATCCGAGGCAGGAGGTTTGACCAGACATTCAGCATTGTTGAAGTTTCACTGAGGATGCACCCAGGCATTCCTCACCCAGATAATCCTAATCTTGTCCCAAGGCAGTAAACCCTATTATGGTAGTAGCAGTAAAACCAAACCAGCACTGTGTACATATGTTAATTTCTACCCTCAGAAACAAAAGATGTGAAAGACACACACAAACAGAGTGAAAGAATAATCCCTAAAACAAATAATGTCTTCAAGGATGAACTTTAGATTCCAGGAAGGGTGCAAGTGAGTTCCTGGTTTTGGGGCATCAAATGTGCTGATTTTGGAATGTGGTCTAGCTTTTGCATTTGCCCAAACATGCCCAAGGCAAATTAGAACATTCAAAGAGGTTCCTGCTTGAAATATACAAAAATAAAACATGTTAGAATATATGACAGTATTTTTGGTCTGCAAGTTGTGTTGAATAGATGAGTGTTTTAGTGTGGTGTTTATGTACCATATTTGGCGACATATAAGACGACTGGGTGTATAAGACGACCCCCCCCCAACATTTCCACTCAAAATATAGTTTGTTATATACTTGCCGTATAAGACTACCCCCTCTTCCGCACACCTTCCACACACCAAATAAAATGTAAAAGAACATCAGATTTGATTTCAACATGTTAATTTATATTCAAATGCTTATTACATGCAGAAAAACTGTCACAAGGCTGTATGTTATCAAACATGTACAGCAAACATAAAACAGTGCAAGTGCAAAGTGGTACTTATTAATCTACCATATATACATGAATATAAGCTGACCTGAATATAACCCAAGGTACCTAATTTTGACCTTGAAACCCAGGAAAATAGATTGACCTGAGTATAAGCCAAGAGTGGGAAATGTAGCAACTGCTAGTGAGTTTCAGTAATTGAAATACAGTAATATTAATTTTTTAGAACTGTACTTGCACCACCCACCAGTGGTGGCGCTGCAGGTAAAGTGGGTGGGCAGGTCAATTGCACTGAGGCAGGAAGTGTTGCTCTAGCCTAGCCTCTTGCTTCCCCTGCAAGGAAGAAGCATGGCTTTTTCCTCCATCTTGGGCAGAGCAGAGATAAGGGCAGAAGGTACCAGTAAGTGAAACCCTTTCTTTTTCCCCACCAGTTTGAAAGGGAGACACAATTGTAATGTAGAGCTTCTTTCTTCATCTGTATGGTATGTAGAATGAGGTGGGCGAGCATCAGGAGACCACTATGGGCAGCTATGTCTATCCCAACTGAAGTGCACCCGGCGTATAAGATGACCCTTCCCACTTGGAGGCATGTTTTTCGGGGGGGGGGAGTCATCTTATAAGCCAGGAAATCTGGTATACGTAAGCCTAACAGTTGAAGGGGGGGGCGGAAGAGATGAAAAATAAAGAGTAAAAGCATTTTTATTGAAAATAAAAGTATTAAACAAATAATAAAAGGTGTAATGTTCAGATTTGGGGTCACAGTCAGAACAGATCTATCCCTAGTTGGATATTTTCCTTCTACTGACTGGAAATTAGTTATCCTTGAAGGAGGTGAATCACTCTGTAAACTTCTGAAGTTATTTAATTAGATCAGTTTCAGAAATATAGCCAGACACTGATGCATCTGTTTCATCTCAAAGACATCTCCTCTCTTATGTACATTGACAGCTGGAAGACTTTTAGCTTGTGGGATCTCCTTTCTCCATGCGTTAAAATCATCACACTTAATGTGCCCGTGATGGCAAACCTTGGCACTCCAGGTGTTCTTGGACTTCAGTTCCCAGAAGCCCAAATCAGCACTTCTGCTGATCAGGGCTTCTGGGAATTGATGTTCCAGAACTCCTGGTGTGCCAAGGTTCACCATCACTGCACTATGCTATCTGACACTTGGACTAAGCAGCAAAGCTATTTGTAGTGAAAGGGGAAAAAACTTAATTAGAAGAATTTTATAATGAACCAAAGCAGGGATTCTCAACCTGTGGCCCATGGGCTGGATGTGGCCTACGACACCATTTCATGTGCCTCCCCACTGCCTCCACCACACCAGGAAGTGCCATGTAGTGGAGAAAGGGCAAAATGGCCATCCAGCCCCTGAAGCTGTCTGAGAGAGCATGACCCAATGGCCCCCGGCTTTAAAAGGTTGAGAACTCCTGAACGAAAGGGACACTCTTTGTGTTACCCAATCCCATCCAAACATTTCTCAGACCTTTTTATGTTTAACACAAAGGATTATAAAGAAGCCTGTATTCATATTTAGCCAAATGTGCTTATACTGTACTGGTGATCGGGAGCTTGGCCTTAAAAGGACATCTGATCACAGGACCACTGAATGTGTGCTCAACTTCTTTGTGAACTTTCACACAAACCTCCAATGATCTTGTTGACTTCCAGATGAGGTGAGTAAGGATGTAGAAAGTGGGGCTTATGTAAATCCTCATAACCTACTTAGCCCCAAACATTGAATAAAGTTTAAAAAAATACAGCCTGAATAAGGTTCATCTAATCAAAGATTGGTGTTGAAGACATATGGGTCAAACGTCTTTTATTAGCCTTTTAAAAAAATAAACCACCTTCCCTTGAGCTGTTTCTTCTCTCCCTGCAAACAGCAGTTAACCAACTGCATCTAGAAGAAAAAGATAATCACTCTTTTTGGATGAGACGCAAAAGTTGTCTGCTGAATGCGGTTTTCTCTAGACACCATCTCATTATTTCAGGCAATTAGTTGCAATACTGAGTAAAAGCTGTCCAATTCCGGAGAAAAATAGACGCTCTTCATAACAAATGGCTCACCTACTGGCAAGCAGCAAGGTGATGGGAAATGAGGAAGAAGGATAACAGTTCTTTCTTCATTGTGACAATTTACCTTTTGCCTTTCTGCACAGAGTGTACTCAAGGCAGCTGAAATCTAAATGAGCATAGTGCATACATTGTCCTAATTATAATTTTTTAGAAATCCACAGGGTACTTCCTCCAAGGTCTAAATTTAAATGCTAATCCTAGTTTAAAACAACCTCATGAAGTGTTGACTTACAATCAGAGAAACCATCCAGTTGACCATGGGGCTGATGGTTTTTGAGCTACAGTGTAGCAAGTATTTTACCAAGGATCAAATAAAAGGGATCAACTCTCCCTGGTAAATACAGCCAGTTTCAGAGCCTGGAAAGTTATCTTTCAAATAGCATTAATTGCAGCTGAAGTGTGAAAGCCCCCAAAGGAGTTAGATACAGTTATAGACATAATTTTTTAAAAGGTAGCTCTTTAGATTCTAATTTATCAAAAGTAGTTAAAATATTCCTTCTAACCTCCCCACTTGATTTGGTAGCGAATTTCCTCAGCATTTTAGAGTACAGCACATTATTTGTTTTAAACTTTGTTTTTTCTCTCTTTGGGGAATTAGAATAAGAGATCTACAAGATGAAAAAAATTATTTATTTCATTCCATTTCCCCCACCCCCCACCCCAGCAATCTCTTTCATGTGTGTGTGTGTGTGTGTGTGTGTGTGTGTTTTGCACATTGTGTAAGAGCAGAGAGTGATTCCCCCCCCCCCCACTGTGAGAAAATTTCCCTTTTCCTCTGTGTTTAGGAGTCTCTGGGAGGAGGAGGTGGGAGCGAACTTGATAACAACGGAAACAAACCAGGATGGTCCTGAATTATCTGCAGAAGGCATTCCAACGGATGGGGTTGGTTTTTGGGAGTGAGAAAGATGGCCAGGAAGCCTCAAGTGAGTGACTTTAGTAATTAATCCCAAATGGGCCTGGTGATTGGAAGACATTTGGTGAGAAGGGGGAGAATGGGATTTGGAGTGATGTAATACTATAAAAATGCATGTGATCTTTTGTGAGCTGAGCTGTGCCTATCCTGAGTTTTCTGTTCTCTTATGCTGTGCTGATACACAACCCCTCAACCTGGGGGGGGGCCAGCCTCAATGTAAGTGGGGGCAGAAGCCCTGCTGGCTTCTAGTTAGGTCTATTGTTTTGGTGCTCTGTTCCTATGTATGCTCTGTGACATCTTTGCTTTTCAACTGAAAATCGTGTGATCTGTCTCGGAGGGAACCAAGGCTAGGAGAAGGCAATGCTACCAAGGGAGATCCTCAGCCTTATACATTGGCCCTGTCATATAATATGAAAGGGAAAGTCTCTTTCTGTTCAGGTTTTCCTATTTGTGCTTCCTGGTACTAGTCTAAATTAAGCCCCACATAACTATTTAAAAGTATTTTTTTAAAAGCAGAGCAAGAAGGTGAAAGAGAACCAGTCTAATCCAAGAGCAGGCAATAATATATGAGAAAGAAAAATCATGATCAAAGATATGTGAAAAAATACCTTATTCAACCAGCAATTAATTCAACAAGAGTAAAGCACCCAAAAATTAGAATAGGGAAAACAAAAGTATGAATTCAGGGCCACCTACCCATCACAAATGAGTCCCTCTGATCCTGAGCAACACAAAAGGAAATAGTCTTCTCACCAAAAAAACCCCACCAAATATATACCTGTAACAGAATAAGTACACAAAATATTAGCTATTCTTCTTCTTCTTCTTCTTCTTCTTCTTCTTCTTCTTCTTCTTCTTCTTCTTCTTCTTCTTCTTCTTCTTCTTCTTCTTCTTCTTCTTCTTCTTCTTCTTCTTCTTCTTCTTCTTCTTCTTCTTCTTCTTCTTCTTCTTCTTCTTCTTCTTCTTCTTCTTCTTCTTCTTCTTCTTCTTCTTCTTCTTCTTCTTCTTCTTCTTCTTCTTCTTCTTCTTCTTCTTCTTCTTCTTCTTCTACCACCCCATCAGGTGTCAAGGGAGATGAAAGGTTCTTGCTCTGGCACATCTAATGGCCTCCACCTGCATTATTGTGTGTTCTTGTAACATATCTTTGGTGTTCTCTCACCACCTTTCTCTCAGCCTGCCTCATGCTCTTTGTCTTTCTCCTCTTTCCACATAAGCCTTGTACAGTACAACATTCCAAGACAATCTCTCCAAATGGGAAAACCATTTTACTTGTTGTTTCTCTAATGACAACATTTGTGTGTTATAAGCTCTGTTTTGGAAATCAGTAAAAGAACATGAAAACCAAAACAGAGATTCATCGGGAGGGGAGGGGGGTTCATATCAATATGAAAGTCTTATCCCCAGTTATAAGGAACTATGTGGTATTTGCCTCTTTTATTTTCAAATCCTAACAAATTAGTACCGTATTTGCTGGTGTATAAGATGACTTTTCCCCCCTGAAAAACATGCCTCCAAGTGGGGGGTCGTCTTATACGACGAGTGCACTTCAGTTGGGATAGACATAGCTGCCCATAGTGGCCTCCCGATGCTCACCCACCTCATTCTACATACCATCCAGATGAAGAAAGAAGCTCTACATTACAATTGTGTCTCCTTTTCAAACTGGTGGGGAAAAAGAAAGCGTTTCACTTACTGGTACCTTCTGCCCAAGATGGAGGAAAAAGCCATGCTTCTTTGCAGGGGAAGCAGGAGGCTAGGCTAGACGCTAGAGCAACACTTTCTGCCTCAGTGCAATTGACCTGCCCACCCACTTTACCTGCAGCACCACCACTGGTGGGTGGTGCAAGTACAGTTCTAAAAAAAATCAATAAAATACTTAATATTACTATATTTTAATTACTGAAACTCACTAGCAGTTGCTACATTTCCCACTCTTGGCTTATACTCAGGTCAATCTATTTTCCTGGGTTTCAAGGTCAAAATTAGGTACCTTGGGTTATATTCGGGTCGGTTTATATTCATGTATATATGGTAGATAAATAAGTACCACTTTGCACTTACACTGTTTTATGTTTACTGTACATGTTTGATAACATACAGCCTTGTGACAGTTTTTCTGAATGTAATAAGCATTTGAATATAAATTAACATGTTGAAATCAAATCTGATGTTCTGGGAATTGAAGTCCCCTGTGAGGCCAGGTCCTCATGTTGGAAACCACTGTACTAGAGGAACATATATTTTTTAAAAAAATACTTTGATAAGGATTCCATCTTTTCCAATCAATTTGGCTGTAGTGGAATTTCTAATCTTGTGGAATGTTGTTTTGCTGACATTGACTGCTCCCTTGCTCCATGTTTTTATCCCCCAAGCAACAAAAAGGAATGTGTGTCTCACTGAAGGCAATGGGTACACAGAAAGAGGATCCTCAGAGATTGTCTATACTCTTTACAACAGTGGTGCCCAAACTAAGGCCCAGGGGCTGGGTGTGGCCCCTGATGCCAATTCATCCGGCCCGTGAAGCCCTCGTCACTCCTGGAAGTGAAAGTAAAATGCGCCCGTACTGGCGCGTTTTACTTCTGCTTCCAGGAGTGATGAGGGCTTTGCGGGCCGGATGAATTGGTGTCAGGGGCCGCACCCGGCCCCCAGGCCTTAGTGACCAGTTCCATGAACCACATGATTGGCCCACATCCCAAAAAGTTTGGGCACCCCTGCTTTACAGTTTTGTACCACAATCGGGTGTACCTCAGGCAATGGCAACCTTGTTTTGTCAGCTAATCTTTCTCACACCACATCAAGCCAAACGAACTGAAAGCAAAAGATACACCCTTAGTGGTTCTAACTGATCCACAGAAGGCTCATGGACTGAGCCAGATGGAAGCTCACCTCAAAATGTTGGAAGTACCCCTTCCCCCAATCATGAGCTTTTACTCAAATCAGGCATGGAGAGGGGAGACTAGAAAAGGATGCCTTAACTTCTCTGTCTCAAGCTGAAACTAGTGTTCCCTATTCAAGAGCAATGGGAATCACATCCATCCTAGTTCCTTTAATTGTTTCCTTCACTACCTCCCCATTTTACATGATCAGTGCCTAATGCAGAATTTTGGAAGAATTCAAGAGCACACGTTTTTTGTAACTTTATCATAGTCCAATGAAGGTTTCCCCCCAACCCAGAACTTTGTCACTTAGTACGGATGTTGATATGCCATCCTATGACAAAAAAAGCTTTCAAAGTGGCACATACAAGAAAAATCTCAGAAAATTACAGAACAACACCATTCAATAACAGCTTCTCCATCTCCCCTATTGTTTGTGTAAAGAAGGCTCCATTACAGTTGGGGACATGGGTTTCTCAGTTTGTAATTGGGATCATGCAAAAGATGAAGGTTTTTGTCTCACCTTGATATGTTTGGTCAGTTTGTCATAAATTAACTTTTGGTCAAGAGTTTCCCATCTGAAGGATATGTTTTGTATTCCAGATTCTTAGAAGAGGAAGTTTTTAAAAAGCCATCACAAAAGTTATTCATCTCTGTTGTATCAAAGTTACCTAGATTTGATTGATTCCTTCATTATCTTATAGATTTAGGATAACAGAGAGTAGTGTTTAGTGGCTCTTTGCTTAGACAACGACCCTCCTACCCCATCACTTAGATTCTACTTGTCAAAACCTTTGTCATACAAAACAGCAGCAGTGCTTCCCACCTTTGGAGAAAGCCACGGGCTACTTTTCTCTGTTTTTGTTTTTTGGCAATTTAGCCTGCCAATTTCACAAGAAAATTGTGAGATTGGGTTTTTCCTTCCTGTTTCATTTCTCAGCAGGCTGATGTGACAAAGACAAGTTCAATGACTGTTGCAATTTTAGTGATTTTAAATCTTGGTTGAATACTTTGTTTACACAGCAGAGTATGTTGCTCCAGTATGGGATGCATCCACACACACAAAACAAGTTGACATTGCTGTTAATGAAGCCATGTGTACAGTGACAGGATGCCTCAGATTTACCAGTTAAGAAAATATACCCTCTTGTTGGTATTGTTCCACCTAAGATCAGGAAAGAAGTACCAGCAGACACCGAGAGAACTAAGCAAGAGAATGACCGTTGACATCCTCTGAATGGATATGAGCCTCAAATCCAGTGGCTCAGATCCAGAAAGAGCTTTATGGCAAGAACAAATACTCTTGAGGGTACACAAGAGCAAAAACAAATTAAAAGATGGAGGAAGGAGCTCACTGGGCAAGGAGCTTCATTAAAGGAGGATATAATTGAGGAACTCATCATTCCCTACATCACTTGGAGAGCTCTGAATAGGTTGAGGGTTGGAGTCCCTAGATGTAAGACCAACATACTTAAGTGGGAGCTGCTGATGGACAACAACATGCAGTGTGAATGTGGAGAGATTCAGAATCCGGCCCATCTACTGGTCTGCACATTACTGCCAGAAACATGCACAAATGAGGACTTTTGGCCAATGACAAAGCCAAGAAAGTGACTTCGTTTTGGCAGTCCAGGGTTTGATCAGGACACAAAATAAGAAGACTTTATTTACAGAGGGGAGGAACTTCTGATCCTCCAGATATGGTTGGACTATTGTTCTTCTCGATTGTTATATTCATGTTAGAAGGGATGGTGGGAGTTTGAGCACAACAGCATCAGAAGGGTCACAGGCAGTGATGGGATGTCAAAAATTCTACTACCACGCCATGACGTCATGGACGTCATGGGCGTGGCCAATGTCATGACGTCATGACGTCATGGGCGGAGCCAACGTCATGACGTCATGACGTTGTGGGCAAGGCCAAAAATAAAAAAAATAATAAAAAAAATAAACATGCACACAGACCCGTAAATAACTTAAAGAAATAAAATAAATAAATAAATAAAATAAAAATTAAATAAAAGTACACCCACCCACCCAAAACACCATAAACCACCCACCCACCCCAAACACAAAACCCTCACTTACCCTTCTTGGGGCCGACGACCCCCATGGCCCAGGGAAACACGGCAAGGCACGCCCCATCGCCGCCGGAACCGAGGAGGAGGCGGGGCGCTCCATGTTGGCTCCAATTTTTAAAAAAACAGACCCGGAGCCACTGCCTGCTGCTACTGTCGCCGCTGCTGCCGCCTCCCGCCATCGCCATCGCCGGGGGGGGGGGGTGGAAGGAGGAGAGGGAGGGGACTGGAGTGCCGGGAGCGTTTCTGTAATTGATCCGGGTAGATGCATTTGCTTTTTCCCTCCTTCCTTTTCGTTCCGGAGCTTTCTCTTCCCCGCCTTGCCCGTTGATCGGCTCCCATCCCTTTCGGGGGCGAACAGGTCCTGCCGCCGCCGCGGGACTCGCACGGAAGAGGTGGAGATGCGGTTTTCTCTTTCTCTCCCCCCCCGGGGGGTTCCCTTTCCTCTCCTTGCCTCCCGTTGTTTCCCCTTTTACATCCATAAACCTCACGGGGGGTCTGGGGAGGGATCGGGGGGGCAGCCTTTCCATCTGGCAGCGGAGATCTGTGGCTTGGTTTTAGAAGTGACGCTTCACACGTGACGCCAAAAAGCCCGTCTTCTTCGTTGCCGCCGTCGCTGCTGGAACCGGAGGAGGAGGAGGCGCGCTCCGCTGGCCTGGGGCGACGGCGGCAACGGCGGCGATGGCGATGGCGGGAGGCGGCAGCAGCGGCGACAGTAGCAGCAGGCAGTGGCTCCGGGTCCGGTTTTTTAAAAATTGGAGCCAACATGGAGCGCCCCGCCTCCTCCTCGGTTCCGGCGGCGATGGGGACGGCAACGGCAGCAGCAGCAGCGATGGCAGGAGGTGGCAGTGGCGATAGAAGCACCAGGCAGCAGCAAGCGGCGGCAAGCGGCTCCACAGGAGGCTCCAGTCAGGGGCGGCCGGATCCAATTTTTTTTAAATCGGAGAAAAAAATGGCTCCAATTTAGTGCGCATGTGTCAGATTGAGTTTCTGCGCATGCGCACTAAATTGGAGCCATTTTTGCTCCAATTTTTTTTTAAATTTTCCTCCCGGTGAGGCGTCCGATCCGGATGCCTCAAAAACGGTATTACCCCCACGGAGAGCCCTCCGGAAATCCTTAAAACGGTTCTGTGGATCCGGTCAGAACCGGTGTCATCCCATCACTGGTCACAGGTACAGCAGCCCTGCTTGATGTGGTCTATTTAAGCAGCTGGAACAAGTTAATCCCCAGTTGTGTTTATGTGTGTGTCCCCCTTTCCACTCTGTCCCAAAAACTGCAGTAGAACTATTCTAAGCCCAACCCTAGTATTTACTTACAACATTATTTTAGATGCATTGGGGTGTCCTGATTTCTTAAAGCAGTGGTGCCCAAACATTTCGGGCTGTGGGCTGATCACATGGTTCCTCCCTCCAGAAGCGGAAATAAAACGCACCTTGCAATCTGTTTTGCAACAGGATGAGATAGATTTTAAGCTGCCATTTTCTCTGCTTAAACCAGGGGTGCCCAAACTACAGCCTGCGGGCCAGATCCAGCCCAATTCATCTGGCCTACACTACCCTTGTTGCTCCCAGAAGTGGAAGTAAAATGCACCCATATGTGCATGTTTTCTTTCCACTTCTGGGAGTGATGAGGGCGGCACAGGTCAGATGAATTGACATATATATATATATGACATTGTTGCCCATCCTGAAAAAATATTTGCCCACCCACATCTAGAATCCTGGCTACGGCCCTGAAACAAAGAAGAACCAAGAAAATGATTAGCCAAAGAAACAAAGAATCTTAGAAGCTGGAATTCAAACTCTGTTGTGACCTAAGCATATTTTGAACTAGTGATTATCTAAGAATTTAATCAGTTGCATTCCAAAAACCCACAGCTGTAAAACCATATACAGTACAGTGTTAATTGGGATGGGGGTCATAATTCTTCAGACCAGTGATGGGATTTTTAAAAAAATACTACCTACTCTGTGGGGGTGGTATAGTGGGGGGTGGCCAGGGGGGAAGCCCTGTGTTCAGTGGTGAGCATCAGCAGGTTCGCCCCAGTTCACCAGAACCGGTAGCAGAAATTATGGCTGGCCCCACCCATCCAAGTTTTGAAATAAAGTAGTCCTAATTCAGATGCAACACAGGGCTTTTCCCCTGTCCACACCCACCATACCACACCCACAGTGTGGTAGTACATTTTTTTGAGCCCACCACTGCCTGCATTGCACCCAAATTAGAACTACAGTAATACCTCATATAACATTAGTATCGAATAACACTAAAATCGCATAACATCAAGGAATCTGGGGGGAAGAATTGCATCAGATAACATTAAGATCCTATGGGATGCTTCAGATAACAACCGCGAAAGCCTGTGTGGTTACAATGTATCTCTATGGATCCCATAGAGGATCAGATAACACTAAAAATCATATAACACGAAGACTTGTGGAACCAGGTTTTAGTGTTATATGAGGTTTTACTGTACTTTATTTCAAAACTTGAATGAGTGGGACCAGCCGGAATTTCTGTTACTGGTTCTGGCGAACTGGGGCAAACCTGCTGAATCCCAACACTGCTTCAGACCCCTTAAGCAGCATTGCCAGCAGCCATAATATGTGGGAAAGCTTCTGTGTAATATTGCCATCCAGTTCTCAAAGATAAGACCAAAATCTATGGGCCCTTGTGATGTCACAGAAGAGGGTAAGCAATAATTGGATGAAGTAGAATCAAGTAGGAGACATATGATTGTGAAAATGGGCATGAAGAGTAAGTGATCCCAGAATCTGTGTACGACACAGTTAAGCACATCATCTGGCAACCAATGGTTAGGGATAATAAATTTAAAAAATCATGGCTGAAATCCTATTGCAATTTGCATTGCATAAAATTACATCAGATGAATTTTATGAGGTAAATATGCCTTTGTGGCATAGTGGTTAAATTGCAGTTCTGCACTCAAAACTCTTTTCATGATCTGAGTTCAACCCTGATGGGGGCTTAAGGTTGACTCTGCCTTCCATCCTTCCAAGGTCAATAAAATGAGTACTTGTTGCAAGGATTTGTCCACAGCCATATGAACATTTGGGAAGATAGATAGATAGATAGATAGATAGATAGATAGATAGATAGATAGATAGATAGATAGATAGATAGATAGATAGATAGATAGATAGATAGATAGAGATCTTGTTTAATTTTATGCACTTTCCTAGTCTCAATGATATCACACTTCCAATAAACTTGTGTTAGATTGGGAATACCTTTTAAAAGATCTAGGTAAAGGTAAAGGTTTCCCTTGCTTGAAAGCCAGTCGTATCTGACTCTAGGGTTCATTGCTCATCTCTGTTTCAAAGCCGAAGAGCCAGTGCTGTCTGCTTTTGCAGGCGTTTCCATGGTCATGTGGCAGGCATGACTAGACACCGGAGTGCATGGAATGCTGTTACCTTCCCACCAAAGTGGTCCCTATTTATCTACTTGCAATTTCTTGCTTTCGAACTGCTAGGTTGGCAGGAGCTGGGACAAAGACGGGAGCTCATTCCATTCTGCAGTACTTGGGAATCGAACTGCTCTACCTTCCGCCTCCCAGTCAGCATCTTAGATCTAACCTACCCCTATTTTCAGCATCTTAATTACAACTGGAAATCTCTTTATCCTTGAATGCCCTGAATGTGCCTGCTTTGAACTTTCCTTTGCTGCCATCTTGTGGAGTCAGAGTCAAAATACTTTCAGTAACAGATTCCAGAAAAACAGTAACATGAATTGTACGATGTATTGCAACCTTCCTAAATGTCACACCACCCAAAGTATCCAGGTACAACTCAGCTGGGCTGATGTACAATGGGAATTGTAATCCTCCATGTGTCTATGACTCTTGTTTGTCCAGGGGTGGGGGTGGATGAGGTGCATTTTGAACAGTGAGTCCTCTTTAGAGTGCCATCAGCTCTCTGGTGCCCTCACATGTTGACAATAAAGTGAAAGTGGGAAGATCGATATAGGGACGCAGGCCAATCTCCCCACCACCACCACCTAGGCTTGTGCAGCTCCACCTTCAGCAGCAACAGTGCCCAGGAGGGTGGGAAGCAAGGCTGGTGGTCGTTGCGGCCCAGCACCCGCAGCCAGAACAGCACCAGCCAGGCCTCACAGGGGGTGTCCTAAATTTCTGTCTTCTTCACAGAAGACTGGGAAGAGAGAGATACAGTACCAGTTTCTTTTCATCTCTGAGTTCAAGCCAGTTCAAGGAAGTACAACCATTACATAATACTGTTCAACTCTTTGTGGATTGGATAACTTCCAAGTGCAGGAGATGGTGACTGTAGGGACCATTAGTTTGAAAGGCTCATGATAAGACTCATTTCTTACTTGGAAACCCAAAATGGGCTAAGCATTCCTCCCCAATGCTCTATCATTTCTCAGAGGAGTTTTAGAAATGAGGAGAGAATACCTCTGTAGCCAAAGAAAAGCCATTTTGAACTTTAAGCGAACTAAGTGTAAAAAGTCTCCCTCTTCCCCTCCCCATGTCTCTGTTAAGAGAAGTGTTAAGAGTCACTTTATCACCCCCTCTTACCTCCTCCTTGCCTCTGGTCAGTTCTATATGTTAATTCTCATTCCCCCTATTGCTAGAGGACAGGAGATCCATCAAGAAAAGGCCCTGAAATGGCCCAGCCATCAAACCAGCTTAATACTGTGAAAGAAGGACAGAGTTTAGGATGAGGTAACAATAGACAATATGGTTTCTAGACTTGCCTTTTGTTAATCTATAAAGGTGTCTGTGCTCCTGAACATCTTCCCTTTCTTTTCTGTATCCATTTCTTGAAGGAGGTTGGAAAGAAGAGGGGTCCTTTGCAAAACATTTTTTAATAAATTCTTTCTCTCTTGCCTACTTTTGGTGCATGTATTCCTTTTGGTGCCCACATCAACAAGAGGAGTAATTTGCCTTTTTTGGCAGCACCTCTACTCTCAGTTTTAATGGTACAGTCTAAGAAAATCCAAAGGGCTCTCCCACTTCTGTTTTGGGCAATAGCAATTACACTTATATACCTCCTATAGTGCTTAGTGCACTCTCTTGGCAGTTCACAAGTTAATTAGTATTTTGCCCCAAACATGCTGGGTACTTATTTTAGTGACCTCAGGAGGATGGAAGGCTGAGTCAACCTCGGGACCAGGTCAGAATTGAACTCACAACCTTCTGGCTGCAGTACAGCAGTTTAACCACTGTGCCACCAGGGCAACATCATTCATAACAAGAGAAGAGAAGTCCTCCAGCAGACCCAGGGGCATGGGAAAAGAGGGGAGATTTAATTAATAACTCCTCTGCTTGCAGTTCATCCAACTACATTTTTGCACAGGAATTTTCCAGCGATGGGATGTAACAGGTTCTCACCAGTTCGCCAGAACCGGTAGTAACTTTTCCCAGTGTCACGGAGAACTGGTAGCTGCTTTTGGGGGAAACCACCATCGGGGCTTACCTTTTCACTGGTTTCCCCACTGCGCATGCGCGCCAAGCACTTGGTTTCCATACACGCCTACAGTGCCTGGGACGTATGCATGGAGGAAGAGAAGCTGCTATCCTGAAGCTCCCTATAGCCTGCTCCCCAGGGTAAGTGATTCACCTTTGGATGTGGTGTGTCTGTGTGTATTTTAATGTGTATTTAACACCTTTACCTATATTGACGTACTACCACAGTTCCTGGCGGCCTGGCTTGGGGCTTTTAAGCAAAGTCTTGGAGTTACCTCATCAATAAGCTACACCTATGCTGTTCCAATTGCTGCTCCAATTGGAGAACCCTTAAGGAGGTACAGCTGTTTTACATTTACATTAAGGTATATTATCCTAGAGAACTGGTTAAGCAAAGACTTAGTACCTAACTTCTTTAACTGTTGAAAAGTTGAAAAGTGTCAAAATGAAGCCATCTTGTGGTGAGTTTGTTCTGTAGTTCCTTCCATCTGACCTAGTGTGAGAAAGATTAGCCAGAATAAATTTTAAGCTCTGGTTTAAAAGCTATGGTTAATTTGTGTTTGGGATGGATGGGTGTTTGGGTGGGTGTATATTAATGTATTTTTATTTTATTTATTTATTTATTTATTTTATTTACGGGTTTATGTTGTGGGTGGGTGGTTTGAGGTGTGTGTGTGTGTGTGCTTATTTTTATTTGGCCCCACCCATAACATTTTGACATCCCATCACTGGAATTTTCACACTTTGGAACAGATGGGGAGGTTGCAGATTCTTCTTCTTTCCATGTCTACGGCAGACATGAAACTACCTAAATAAAGGCACCTTTTGGTGAGTTCATTCTGCAGTTCCTTTTATCTGACCTAGTATGAGAAAGATTAGCTGGCAACACAAGGTTGCCATTGCTAGTGGTATGCCCGATTGTGGTTCAAAAGTACCACAATCTTCAAGGAGGGTTTTTCTGTGTACCAGTTTGCGGATAGAAGAGTTTACGATTCTATTTCTCTCTCTTGCACTGATGACAGTTTTTGAACAGACCACAAGCATTTCAAATCCAATTTTCACAATCCTCAACACATTCAAATATTACTTTTAAAAAAAACTGCCAAAAACATGGAGAAACCTGCTGCTGAAATAATGGTTGTGCGTCTCACAGTTACTTCTGCACCTTCTCTGTGGGAACTTAACCCATCTTGTGTATGCTTGTTTAATCATTTGCTGTTTTTACAGCATTTATCTTGTCCTGAAACTGGGTTTCATTTTTAACCTTAATTGATTTAATTGATTTAGACATTCCTTACTCAGACTAAGTGCTTCCAACTAGGTTAATTGTCGGTTGGAAATCAGGAAATTCTCAGTCTAAGTAAGGAGTTTCTAAATCAACTGAGTCAATTAAGGTTTTTTTAAAAAAGAAAAGAAACTCAGATTTTTAAAACAATCTTGTAAAAATAGTTAACCACTGTGTTAAGTTAAAACAAGGATGTAACAGTTCGAAATAATTGCAGATGACACAAGAAAGGGAAGGGAACTGCACTATAATTTTTAAATGAAAGATTGCTTTATTTGTCTACTTCTTTTGGACATTTGGGGGGGGGAGTGGTTGTTTTTTACTAGGGGTGGCAGCAGGAACTTGGCCCTGAGCCCAGTGGAGATCATTGGGCATTCTAGCAGTAATATCTATTAAATATCTATTAAATGCCAACCCTTCTTCTTCTTCAGGTGCCGTATCCATTCCAGATATTGGCTATCATCATAGCTATTATCACCACCCACCACACTCTTGATCAGGGCCAAATCAGAATGTGTCAGGTGGAGGGGGTGAGAAACTAGGTGCACCTATATGGGACAGCTAGGTCTTGCATCCCAGTCCTCCCTCAAACTGCTGGACAACAGATTAACTCCCACAATTGTTCTCCTTTTCATGCCCTGAGAATCGTATCTCCAGTCTGAGGCTCTCCTTGGCTTTGATCTCCCCTACTCCTGGGAGAACTCCAAGGACATGCAGTGGGAGTATTGCAACCTTCAAAACTTTGGTAGCGATATAATCTCGACGCTGAACTATCAATCCAGTTCACAAAGCAAGATGTCCTTTTGTCTTTTCATGGAAGAGAAACCCAGCCGGGCTCCTTCCTTTTATTGTGATAAGAAGCAAAATAAATTCCATCAATCCGTTCGAAGAATCCAAATGCAAAGCATAGTGATAGCTAAACTACTAAACTAGCTAAATACTTTTAAAATAAAATATCCCATACCTGGGGCCTTAACTCTAAGCCTAAATCTGCATATACTTAACTTAAAATAAGAAAACACACAGATTCTAAGAGAAGACCTGAATCCATCTCCAGATTCTAAGTCTAAGATCTTATGTAAATTCAGCTAAGTGTCGCTGTGGCGAGATTGCACTAAATCAGCCAACCTAGCTCTCTTCCATCTCCCAAAGTATGGCCTCGCTTCAGCCCCATGTCAGAGTCCCATCTCCCGATCTTCCTGGAAGGTGATGGTTCCGAACTTCAAAGTGCTACACAGCTTCTGATGAGATCCCTTCTCTACTCACATCGTAACTTTTTATGCTAAAATTTCCCTCATTCTCCCACCTAAGGAATTTAGAAATGTCCTTGAGATAAGATCTGAGATAAAACATTATCTCTTCTAGATCTTTCAAGGTCAGAACTTATTGGCAAAGTTCCCAAGGTCTTGCTTTCACCACCACCCCTCTCTAATGTGGGTGTGTGACCTAACAAGTTCAAAAGGACAATGAACTTAAAATGCAGAGTTCAAACAGGTGCATTGAACTCAGGGAAATCCCTCCCTCTTGTGTCTTGCAAACCACTAGAGGTGCTAATCCTGATGATGTAATGCATTCCAGGCAAATTCTTAGACTAACTGCACTACAAAGTTCCATTTCTCAAACTGAGAAGTGGCGGTAAGTAACTTAATCCAAAGTAACATTCTTCCAAGTTCATGACAGTTATAGTCTTCCTATTCTTAATCTTGACCATATAATGAGGAACAACATAAAATATAGAATACTCCAAATCGCTCTACAAGGAAAGATCCTTGGGAAGAGAGGGCCTGGACATAGACAGACTTCATGGCTGAAGAACCTGAGAGACTGGTGTGGCATGTCCTTGGAAGAACTGTTTTGTGGAGTTAAGAATGCTTACTACTACTACTATTATGACTTCCTGTTGGGAAGCTAGTGTCATACTCCACCTTGCTTGGTCCTTTTCAGGAGGGGAAGATGATATCTTGCAGCCACATGGCACTGAAGGATAGTAATTGCTATGTAAGTTGCTATTCCTAAGGACAGGGACATAATGTTCCAGCTGAAAGCATCTTTGGGGAAAGTTTGGGGGATAAGGACATGGGCTACTTCTGCCAATATGGCATTGAACAATGATGAGAGCCTAGTGGATGTATGACCCATATGCCCAAGAGAAAGATGAAGCCTTGGAACATTCAAACAAAAGTAACAGCAGTTTCTGATGGTCCCTTGATAACTAATAGGGTGCCTCAGGGCTCCGTGCTCTCACCTCGCCTATTTAACATCTACATGAAGCCATCCATTCCCACAGGGTGAGGTATCATCAGCTATGTTGATGATACTCAGCTGTACATTTTGGCCCGTGGTGATCCAAGTGATGCAGTTCAGGTGTCTGGAGGCTGTTGAGGTCTGGATGGGGGACAACAGGCTACAACTGAATCCCAGCAAGACTGAGTGGCTATGGGTCAGGGCCCCCGCATTATCTCAAGAGCTACCATCTTTGGTTCTGGATGGGACTATTTTGCCTCAAACAGACCCAGTGCATAATATGGGGGTCCTCCTGGACCTGCGACTCCTGCTCAATGAGCAAGTGGCAGTGGTGACCAGGAGGGCTTTTGCACAACTTCGTGTCATATGCCAGTTACGCCTGCTTCTAGATCAGGACTCCTTGCTCATAGTTACATATGCTCTGGTCACCTCCAGACTGGACTATTGTAACGTGCTGTACATGGGGCTGCCTTTGACGACCATTTGGAGGCTGCAACTGGTCCAAAATATGGCTGCCCAGGTGGTGATGGGGTGTGGGCATTATGCCCATGCCTCTCCACTGCTTTGGGAGCTGCATTGGCTACCAGTGTGCCTCCGGGTGCAATTCAATGTGCTGGTAATGACCATTAAAGCCCTACATGGTAGTGGGGCAGGATACTCAAGATACCGTGTTACCCTGAGAACATCTGTCCATCCCACCAGAGTATACCAGAGGACTCTCTTATTGTGTCATCTGCTAGAGCGGTGAGAAGGATGGTCTTCTCTGTGTCTGCTCCGGCCCTATGGAACTTCCTGCCAATTGAGTTACAACTCCAGACAGAGTTGCTACCCTTTCAGGAAAGAACTAAAAACCTGGCTGACAAAACAGGTGTGGGGCACTGATAATGTGGTGACCCCCACCTGCTGGCTGATAAAATAACAGCAATATCGCTCCCTTGTTCTTTTAATCCTAGTTCTTTTACTTCTTGTAGTATTTTCAATTGGGGTTTTTATGGGTTTTTAATGTTTTAGACTGTTATGTTGATTTTAATGTTGTGCACCACCCAGAGTCATTTTGAGTTAGGCGGCTATACAAATTGGATAAATAAATAAATAGGAAACAGCTGGACATCTGGGAGGCATGTACCAAAAGCTCAGTTAGCTGATGGGATCAACTAATTAACAGCCTCTTGCTTGTACCCATCTTTGTCTTGAAATGTTCAGAATGATTTTTGACCTCAAATGTCTGACAGCCTTGTTTTGCCTCCTAGTGTGATTCAAAGTGACAAATTATTTTGCACTGAATTTTTTGGCTTGATCCACAGATAGAGACAACTACGCTATTTGAGTTGGGCTGGCCTTAGGAATGCAGGCCAGCAGTTGCTGTTCACAAACTTGATAAGCATCAGGAGGAAACACCCAGCTCCACATAGGTGCAGCTTACATCCTGTGACACCTAGTGGCTGAACAATATAACAGCATTATCCACCTGGAACGCAAGCTGTCCTCTAGAGCCGGAATTCTCAACTTGCAGCTTATTTTATATTTATTTATTTATATTTCATACTTGCTAACCCGCCCCAATCGGGCAAGCCCGACTCTGGGCGGCTTACAACCCAAGTTAAAACACATCAATAAAAAATTTAAAAATTCATAGACTAAAACAGTATCTGGGGGTGTCGTCAGAAGGGTAAAATCCTTAGACTAACCACCCCACATGGGATCCCACATCCCTGGAACCCCACACATGTCCTGCCAGCCAGGTCTTTAAGCTCTTCCGGAAGGACAGGAGCTCTGTCTGCATGCGCAGCTCAGTTGGGAGGAGGTTCCAGAGGGCCGGGGCGAACACGGAGAAGGCCCTCTTCCTGGTGCTAGCGAGGTGAGCCTCCCTAGCCGATGGTACAACGAGAGAGCCCCTCCGATCCGCCCTGGTGGGACGGACAGATGTTCTTAGGGTGACGTGGTCTCTTAGGTATCCTGGCCCACTACCATATAGGGCTTTAAAGGTAATGACCAGCACCTTGAATTGCACCCGGAGACAAACTGGCAACCAATGCAGCTCCCTAAGCAGTGGAGAGGCCCGAGCATAACGCCCGCGCCCCATCACTACCCGGGCTGCCGCATTTTGGACCAGCTGCAGTCTCCGAATGGTCACCAAGGGCAGCCCCATGTAGAGCGCATTACAGTAGTCAAGTCTGGAGGTGACCAAAGCGTGCGTGACCATAAGCAAGGCGTCCCGGTCGAGGAGCGGGCGTAACTGGCGTATTACACGAAGTTGTGCAAAAGCCCTCCTGGCCACGGCTGCCACCTGCTCATTGAACAGTAGCCGTGAGTCCAGGAGGACCCCCAGATTACGCACCGGGTCTGTTTGGGGCAGAACTGCCTCATCCAGAACCAAAGCTGGTAACTCCCGTGTCAACGCGGGGCCCCTTACCCATAGCCACTCAGTCTTACCGGGATTCAGCTGTAGCCCGTTTTCCCCCATCCAGACCTCAACAGCCTCCAGGCACCTGGAAAGGACTTCCACTGCACCGCTTGGGTCCCCACGGGCTGAGATGTACAACTGGGTATCATCAGCATACTGATGATACCGTACCCCGTGGGAACGGATGATCTCACCCAGCGGCTTCATGTAGATGTTAAATAGGAGAGGAGAGAGTACCGAGCCCTGAGGCACCCCATACTGCAGGGGCCTAGGGCTGGACTCCTCCTTCTCCAGGCACACCGACTGGGTCCTGTCCCTCAGGAATGAGGAAAACCAGGACAACACTGTGCCCTGGATCCCCAAACCCCGGAGCCTTCCCAGAAGGATGCCATGATCGACAGTGTCGAAAGCCGCTGAGAGATCGAGGAGAGCAAGGACAGACGGCTCCCCTCCATCCCGCTCTCTCCAGAGATCATCCACCAAAGCGACGAGTGCAGTTTCAGTACCATATCCGGGCCTGAATCCTGACTGAAACGGGTCCAGATAATCCGCTTCATCCAGGACATCCTGTAACTGCTGCGCCACAGCTTTTTCCAGGACCTTACCTAAAAAAGGTAGGTTAGACACTGGACGGTAGTTGGAAATTACCATAGGGTCGAGGGAAGGTTTTTTCAAGAGGGGGAGCACTAAAGCATGTTTAAATGGTGCTGGAAAATGCCCCTCTTTTAATGAAGCATTAATAATCGCCTCGACCCAGCCACCTGCCACAATCTTGGTAGCTTTAATTAACCAGGCAGGGCATGGGTCCAGTGCACAGGTCGTGGCGCGGACAGATACAAGAAGCCTGTCCACTTCCTCAGGGCCAACTGGCTCGAACTGATCCCAGATAACATGGCTAGACTGTGCCTTGGTCAACCCCAGTTCAGTACCTTCCACGCCGGGATTAAACTTTGAGCGGATCTGAGCGACTTTCCCTGCTAGATAATCAGCAAAAACATCAGCAGACCCCTGCCAACCAGGGCCCGGCCCCTCCTTGCCAAGGAGGGACCTGGTCACCCGGAACAGGGCCGCTGGGCGATTATCTGCGGAGGCAATGAGGGCGGTGAAATATTGACGTTTCACCGACCCCATCGCCACTAGGTAGTCTTTAATAGCAGCTCTAACCAGTGTTCGATCGGACTCGCTCCGGGTCTTCACCCAGCGGCGCTCTCGGCGTCTCTTAGCTCGTTTCAGCTCCCTTAGCTCTTCTGTAAACCAGGCTGGATGCGGCCTGCAGCACCATTTCATGTGGCCTACCACTGCCCCCACCACACCAGGAAGTGCCATGTGGTGGAGGAAGGACAAAATGGTCATCTGGCCCCCAAAGCTGTCTGAGGGAGTGTGACCTGGTCCCTGACTTTAAAAGGTCGAGAACTCCTGCTGTAGAGGAGGGGTGCCCAAACCTTTTATCCACAGGCCGGTGATGTTGTTGAGCAAGCCAGAGATGTGGTTCCTTCCACAACGTGCTCTGCTGAGCCCGGTGAATGGAGCAAGAGCATGGTCTTCAGACACAGCAGATAGGCCGGGAGGGAGCAAGAAATACCCATATCTAAGAAGCCATACCTCCACCATATACTGGGATGGAGGATTACTTCTTCACGAGACCGCAAAGGATTAATTGCATAGGGTTGGTATTCCTAGAGAGGAAGGGAACAGGGTGGACAGAAAGTGAAAGTCCACCATCGCAAAGGTCCTCCTTCAAAATAAGTCCCTTCCTGCAGTGGTGGGCATCAGCAGGTTCATACCAGTTCACCAGAACTGGTAGCAGAAATTCTGGCAGGCCCCGCCCATCCAAGTAAAGTAATACCTCAGATAATGTTTGCATCAGATAACACTAAAACAGCATAACATTAAGCAATCTGGAAAAAAATTGCATTGCATAATGTTAAAATCCTATGGGATGCATCGTATTCCGATCCATGCATCGGATAACATTAAAAATCGGATAACACTAAGACTTGTGGGACCTAGTTTTAGCGTTATCCAAGGTTTTACTGTAGTCCTAATTCAGGTGCAACGCAGGACGTTTCCCTTGGCCACACCCACCATACCATGCCCACAGTGTGGTAGTAAAAATTTTTGGAGCCCACCACTGCCTTCTAGTCTCCTGCTTTTCTCCTTCCAGAGGGAAACGGAGGCACCACGGACTACATTGCCGTTCTGGGCCCCTCTTTAGAACTTTCTTCCAAGGGATCCTCGTGTGGGGTTTGAGGGTGAGTCTACTTCAATGGTGTGTGTGTGTGAAGGGGAGGGTGAGGTGACCTCAGGGGGAGGAAGGGTGGTGTAAAGAGTAGCCCAAGAAATTTTATTCAAAAAAATAAAAATAGAACCATCAAGAATAGTCTTTTGCAAAAAGAAACTTGTTGTTGTTCAGTCGCACAGTCGATTCTGACCCTTTGTGACCCCATGGACCACTGTCCGCCAGGCACTTCTGTCCTCCACCATCCTCCTCAACTCGCTCAGCTTTGTGCCCATTGTGTCTACAATACCATCTAGCCATCTCATTTTTGGCCACCCCCTTCTTCTTTTGCCCTCCACCCTTCCCAGCATTAAGGCTTTCTCAAGCGAATCCTCTCTTCTCATCTGATGTCCAAAGTACTTTAGCTTCATCTGTACTATTTGACCTTCTAAGGTGCAGTCAGGGTTAATTTCTTCTAAGATTGACCTATTTGTTCTCCTCACTGTCCAGGGGACTCTCAAAACTCTTCTCCAACACCACATCTCAAAAGCATCTCTTCTTCTGCGCTCAGCTTTCCTAATGGTCCAGCTCTCACAACCATACATTGCCACCGGAAATACCATTGCTTTGACTATATGAATTTTTGTTTGCAATGTGATGTCTCTACTTTTAACTATGCACTCCAGGTTTCTCATAGCTTGCCTCCCAAGAATCAGTCGCCTTTTTATTTCATGGCTGCAGTCACCATCTGTAGTGAGCTTTGATCCTAAGAAAGTAAAATCTGTCACTGCTTCTACTTCTTCCCCATCTATTTTCCAGGGACTGATAGGCCATTATCTTGGTTTTCTTTATATTGAGTCTCAAGCCAGCTTTTGCACTTTCTTCTTTCAACCTAATCAGGAGCTTTTTAAAGTTATTCTCACTTTCTGCCATTAGGGTGGTATCATCTACATATCTCAAATTGTTGATGTTTCTCCCAGCAATTTTGATCCCAAATTGTGATTCCTCCATCCCTGCATTGCGCATTATGTGCTCTGTGTATAAGTTGAATAAGCAGGGTGACAAAATGCAGCCTTGTCTTACTCCTTTTCCTATTCCAAACCACTCAGTCATTCCGTATTCTGTCCTAACTGTTGCTTCTTGATTCATGTACAGGTTTCTCATGAGGCATTTAAGGTGTTCTGGGATTCCCATCTCTTTAATTACTTGCCACATTTTGTTGTGGTCCACACAGTCAAAGGCCTTAGTGTAGTCAATGTTTCTGATATTCGTTTGTTTTTTCCATGATCCAATGTATGTTGGCAATGTGGTCTCTAGTCCTCCTGCCTCTTCTGAACCCCGCCTGCACTTCTGGTAATTCTCTCTCCACATACTGTTGCAGTCTATCCTGTATTATCTTGAGCATCACCTTGCTAGCGTGTGGGATGAGCGCAATTGTTCAATAATTTGAACATTCTTTGGCATTTCCCTTTTTTGGGGATTGGAACATATACTGATCTTTTCCAATCCTGTGGCCATTGTTGTGTTTTCCAAATCTGCTGGCATATAGAATGCAATAATTTGATTCCATCATCTTGTAGGGCTTTGAAAAGTTCAACTTGGATACCATCATCTCCGCTGGTTTTGTTGTTTGCAGTGCTTTTTAGGGCCTTTCTAACCTCACTCTCTTGAATGTCTGGCTCAAGTTCAATTTCTTCATCATTGTTATTATCAGGGGTGTTGAGGTCCTTTCTGTAGAGTTCCTCTGTGTACTCTTTCCATCTTTTCTTAATCTCTTCTGCATCAGTTAACTCCTTGCCGTCTTTGTCCCTTATCAGTTTATTTTAAAATGATGAAGGCTGTCTGCCCTGGGCAGGGATTCTGTGGGGTCTTAGAGTTGTGATCTCTCTGACAGCCCCATCTGACACATGCACAGTTTGAAGAATGCAATGATGTCACGTGGCTGTCCTAGTTTGGAAGATTAATGGTTGAGTAGTGGTAGTGGTAGTGGTAGTAGCAGTAGTTATTTTGTGTCAGAGATTACTCTGGGTTGAAAGAATTTTTACTGGAGAAACTCTGCTCAGGCGATACCAGAATGAGGCTCCTTTCATGTCCCCAAGTGCTGCTCTCAGGTATTGAAACCCAACCTTCCCATCTCCAGCTCAGCTCTTAACCACTAAACCACCCAGGGATCTAATTACTGGAGCGACTGTATTCCAGTGCTCCCAACCTAGGCAGTCTAATTTGGAAATACAGTAATACCTCGGATAATGCTAAAATCACATAACGCTAAAATTGCATAACGTTAAGTAATCTGGGGTGGAGAATTGGATCAAATAACGTTAAGGTCCTATGGGATGGATTGGATAACAACCGCTAAAGTCTGTGCGGTTACAATGTATCTCTATGGAGCTTTAACGTTATCCGATCCATCCCATAGGATTTAACATGCATCGGATAACACTAAAAATCAGATAACACCAAGATTTGCTGAACCAAGTCTTAGCGTTATCTGAGGTATTACTGTAATGCAAATTTGCATACTCAAGTGCATTCATTGTTGCATTTTTTTTCTATTGATACGTTTCACACATGGCACTGTTTCTATAGTAAGCAGTAACATGAGAGGGACAAACCTCTGGCTAAGTGGTTCAAAGGGTCACACTTGCTCCCTAAATGAGCAGAAGTAGTGTTAGACCTTCAAAAAGAAACCTGACCTTTCTGAACCATTATCTGAAATCCCGTTTCAGACATTTAAAATTCACATCAAGTATAAATAGAATAAGTTTGTCCCTGCCTATTCTTACAGTTTTCCTCAATTCCTTCATGCCTTTAGGCTAGTATCCAGGTAAAATTTTGAAAATCTGTGGATAGTAAAGCCTCCTTGAAGATTGTGGTATTTTTGAACCACAATCGGGTGTACCCTCGTAACAGCAACCTTGTATTGTTGGCTAATCTTTCTCACACTAGGTCAGGTGAAAGGAACTGCAGAATGGACTCACCAAAAAGTGCCTTCATTTAGGTAGTTTCACATCTGGCCTAGACACGGAAGAAGAAGAAGAAGAACAGAAGCCTGATAAGATCCATAAATTCAAATTTGGACTACAAATCCCAGAATCCCAAGACATCGTTGGAGTTGGAGTCAAAGCAAATAACCAGTTTTTGAACCTGGCCATAGGCGTTGTGTACAACAGTGTGAATGTTGTTATTAAAAGTTTTATCTTTAGGTGGCACTAGACTTTTACGTTGGGCAGTGCAGAGATTTCCAATTGTCCTGTTTTGCTTAAGAGAAACAATACATTTCTTCCTAGCTCATTGTCTAAATCTGTACTGGCACTTGATGAGGATGTAATAGTCATATCTGTCATTCGTCTTGTATTCAGATGTAGAAGCATTCAATGAAAATGGATTCTTCTTATCAATGCAACTGGTGCTAAACAGTGGAATGCCAAAGAACTATCTAAGAAGGGGGCGGGGGGGGGGAATAGAATACTGTAGTTAGCCTAGCTTACATGTTCTCACTTTTAAATTAATCATCATCATCATCATCATCATCATTCATTTTAACTAATTATTCAATTCACAATTAACTGGTTAAATTAGCAAAAGAGTAAAAGCATCTCTCTAAACTTCACCTTTTCGAAATATAAAAAGGTATTGCTTACAAGTAAAAGTAACAGATCATTTTTAAAATGAAAGAATGTTGTATTTTTAATATTGGCAAAGGCTCCTCACTTCCCAGAGTGGTAGGAAGATGGAGGACATTGCTCCAGGGCCTAATTTCCTGTAACAGAGGAAACACCCCAGTTTCTAAGTGTTTCTGTAAAAATGGGTTTCTTTGTAAGCACACAAATATATTAGAACAGAAGCAAGCTGACCCCTGATAAAGAGTTAGTAGAATTATTGTGTTTACATCACTTGGGGGGGGGGGCTTATCACACAGGGTGCAAATTAAGAGATTGATGGGGTGTTTAGTTTAGTTTTTCAGATTAAATAAAGGGCATTTGGTCAACTGGGCTAGTCAGTGAAAAGGCAGCTGCTAGAACTTGGAGGTTTGTTATACCCTATTTCAGTTGTGATTTTGGTTAAAAAGAAAATTCTCCACCATCACCCTCTATGACAGCCAGCATTGAGAGGGGAATTAATTGTTCATTGGAACCTTTAATTATCACTTTGGAGTGGGGGTGATTTTTACTGAGGTCATGGCTGGGAAATGGAGGCTTAAACCTCCACTCTCAAAGCACCGCTACACAGACAATTATTGCACCACCACCACCCCGGTCAGCACCTATAATTTAGTGCTAATTGGAAAGAGAAAAATAATGTAATTACCATCCTATGCTCTTGCAAATCCCCAAAATGAAAGTATAAGACTGAACAAAGAACCAGGCCACTTCCTGCCTAGTCATACTTTCAGCACAATGACTCCATCTGTCTCCAAATTCAGGGCAGCATAAGTACATGTTATATTATATTAGACATGCCTAACTTGCTATGCATGAAGCAAAACACACCTTGTTCCACCACCCTTGTAATTGTAGCTTGTTCAAGAGCTAAACGATTTTTTGCATATCCAGTCATCCAGCAAAGATGGGCTTTATTGCATCAACAATGGGCTAATAGGCAATGGCCAGAATCTTATTCAGACTTTACTCTGGACTGAGCGAAAACCCCAGTAGTAATGTACGACTGTGAGAGCTGGAGAAGAGCACAGATGAATAGATGCCTTTGAACTGTGGTGCTGGAGGAGACTCTTGAGAGTCCCCTGGACTGCAAGGAGATCAAATTAGTCCATCCTAATGAAAATCAACCTTGACTGTTCCTTGGAAGGACAAATACTGAAGCTGAAGCTCAAGGATTTTGGACACCAAAAGAGAAGAGAGGACTCACTGGAGAAGGCCCTGGTGCTGGGAAAGATTGAAGGCAAAAGGAGAAGGGGACATCAGAGGATGAGATGACTAGATGGCATCATTGACGCAGTGGGCATAGATCAGGGCAGACTATGGAGGATGGCAGATGATAGAGGAGACTGGTGTGCTGTGGTACATGGGGTTGCAAAGGGTCAGACTCAACTGTGTGACTGAACAACAACAAAGTGAAAACATATAAGCTGCACTATTGTGACTCATAAAGTGCTGATTGTATGCCTAGTCATACAGTTGATTGAGAGACTGACATAAGACCAGGCACGCAACCAGCAATTTTTGCAATTTGCTTTCTTATGTGATTTCATTTATTTTAAACCAGGGGTCTGCAAACCTGGCTGTCCAGATGTTCTTTGACTTCAATTCCCAGAAGCCCTGAACAGCAGGTGTGCTGACTTGGGTTTCTGGTAGTTGAAGTCCAAGAACACCTGGAGAGTCAATTGCAGAGCCCTGTTCTAGAGTAAAATCTCAATAGTATTCTGACCAATGATTATGTCAGTTGTGCTTCAAATGTTTTGGAGAGGTATAAGAATTCTTGCTAGGAATGGGATTTACAGAATTTCTGAACTGAAAATTATCTATTCTGGAAGTGCCTATATTCCAAGCACCTCACAAATACCACAATGTGATGCATCTGGGGGGGAAACTTTATTTACTTATTTATGTATTTGTGTTATTTATGTGCCACCTTTCTCACCATAGGCCAGGGGAACCACAGTAGCTCACAACAATTAAAACTGCAATAATCACAGATTCCTTAAACTTCTATTAAAAATGTATATAAACATTTTGTTGTGATAAAGTACACAGGGAAGGGTAATGGCCCCCAGGTGTATTAAATCCCACTTGAGTCCCTCTTGATGGAGGGCAGCAGCTTCATCACTACTGGCCTGGGGCTGATGAGGACTATGCATGCCAAAAGGATTCAGGACCAGAAAGTGACATACAGAACTGGATCAGTGGTACTATGGGTGTCACACTGTGATGCAAAAGGCAAATGGAAGGCCACTGCAGTCATTATATTGTTCCTAGGACAATCTTCATCGCCAATAGCCATGAGGGTCACCAATATTCAGAATAAAATATGGCACTTGAAGAAGAAGTTATCAACATTATAACCAGAATTAAAAACATTGTTAAAACATTTTTAAAATATCTACCGTAATTCAATAAATCAAGCCTTCCTGGGAGTCCCACTTACTGCTTAAACACCTTCCAGAAGAGGAAGGTCTCTGTCAAATTATGGAAGGAAGGTCTGTGCCAAAGAGGATTCATTCATTGCCATTAACATTTCCCCTTCTGTGCCAAACTAGCACATTTAAAACAGCAGGTTTCTTCTAGGCAAGCAGTAGATAACTGCTTTGGGAACATTAAAATCCACTGTGGCTCTGAAGAGTTGCTTTCCCAACCTTTTCATCAACCTTGGCAAAAATGTAGGTCTACTTTCTCTGGCTCATACAGTTGTCTTCTCTATTGCGTGGATTATTGTTTTAGGGACAAATTTATCTGTATGTTCCTCCTGAGGTTCATATAAATAGAGGAAAATGGCATTTTATGGCTTAGTGATGCACCTGGAACCATGTCCTGATTTTCAAGTAGTGTTGGCTCCATGCTGTGTGTTTCCATGCACATACTCCAGAAAATTGAATGCAAGTCTACAAAGAATCAGTTTCAAAATTTAATTTTAATTGCTGTTGCTAAAAACTGCACCATCACCTGCTTATCTCAGTCTACAAAAAGAAAAGATTCACAAAACTCAGATGAGCTGCCCAGTTTGTTTATCCAACAAAGGGCAAATGAACTCTTTGTGCACATCTCTTATGCATTTTAATCGCTGAATGCTTTCATCCACCTTGAGAAATATGTAAAGCAGTTTATAAGGGCTTGAATAGTTTTTTGCTGGGCTTGTGAGACAGCATTGAGATGGAAGTTGTTGCCTCCAGAGAGACCTGTTTTGAATTAAACCCCATCTCCTGCTCAGCCAGCAAAGACATTTTTCAAATTGCAGGTACCTTGCAAATATTTAGATGTGATATATCTGGGAGAAAGGCCTAAACCATGGAAATAATAGCAACCTTGCATGCTCTAACACTGGGTATTAATGAGAGATGCCTTTACAGCCTAATAAAATTGCCCTTTGCTGCTAACTTCATTGGTAATTGTTTTTCCTTCCTCTAGAATTTGAGGGTAGTCCCCACCCCCTCTTCATATTTTTTTCTTGCTTATATTTTTGTAGCCCATTTTCTTCCTCTGACCTCCAACCAAGCAACAAGAATGGAGGTTTCCTCCATGTGCTACAAACTCCATTTCCCTTTTCCTCTTCTACTGACTTCTACATCTGGTTACTATAAGGAAACATATATTTTTCCTACTTTGAATGTTTCTAGACTTTTTTTAACATATCAACTGGGGGTAGAAACCAAGAACAGAGGGTTAAAATGACATGGCTTCTGTTATTTTTTTTTTCTGCCTCATACCGTACTATCTAAGGGGAAGAACCAAAATTACCAAGATATATTAGACATCTTTGAGGCTTGCTAAGCCAAATTTGGAACAAGTGTCCCCTTCCTAGTCATGGTACTAGCAGGTGCTTTCTTTCAGAGTATGGCTCCTTGGGTGGAGCTTGGTCTGGTTAAGCCTCAACACCTTCTAATTTCAGCCTTTCTCCTGAATATATCATGTCTTGCTATTTGCCTGTAAATTAGTTAGAATCCCCAGAATAGAGAATTATGGTATTTGTACTTCAGAAAATGCAAAATCCCATTCCTACTTCTTACACCTGCATTTATGCTGTACAAGGTTGTTGTAAATCACTGGCTGAATTTGGCCTTTCTGAAACCCATTCAACTTCTTTGAGACTTCAGAGAATTCCCTCATCCTTGTGTCATCACTTCATAGGGAAGCGGTGGTGAACCTATTGCATGCATGCCTGGGGGGGGGGCACTCAGAGACCTCTCTGTGGGCACATGTGCCATCACCCCAGCTCAGAGTTCCCCCCTCTGCCCAGTAGCACAATGGGAACACTTCCTTCCTCCCCCAGCATAGAGTTCGCCCTGCCCCTCTGCCCAGCAACCCAATGGGATCACTTTTCCCTCCCTCAGCACAGAGTTTTATCTGCCCAGCAGCCCAATGGGAGCACTTCCTCCCTCCCCCCTCCAGCACACTCTGCCCCTCTGTTTGGTTACTCAGTCTCTAAAAGGTTCACCATCACTGCTCTGTATTGTTTTGAAACTTCCATATGAATTTTTCCTTTCCTGAAAGGCTGAAATGCCCCTGTTGCAAGGCCTATTTACTAGCATTTACTAGCAGTGTGATCTTTATGCTACAATATCCACATATCTGAGGCCCAGCTCTTTTGCTTTTGGTCTTTGCAGCTGTATTCAAAACCAAATTAGGCCTTTAGGTTGAAAGAAGTCCCTCAATCTTGTTACACAAGCTGATGAAACTGAGAAATCCCTGATTTCACACAGGGTGTACATGTTCCTGCCACAGCCTTTATTCCAGTCATGACTGTCATTCAAATGGGGGTGTGGGGTGGGGTGGGGATTCTTGGCTCTTCGGACTACAGACTCTAAAATGGAACTGAAGTGAATGGAAGGGAAGCAGTGGGAGCATAAGTGCTCGGTTGACTCTGTCCTTGGGCATCTAAAGGAAAGCAGATGTGAGATCAAAGTTTGCATAAATAATGAGGCTGCAGTGTCTGTGCGCTTTTGAGCTTCTTTCATCTACACCCACCTTCAGGAAGGACAAATTAGTTCATCCTGCCGTTTGGTTCGCATCCATGTCAAAAGCGGCACCATTCTGCCAACAGCACAGGGAGTCAAGAGTGTGCAGCGACAGCCAACCAACTTCTTCTGACAACAGCCAATGTTATTTTCTCCTTACTTCCCGTGGAGACTTTTAGTCATTCCTCCTCAAAGATGCTAAAAGATCTGATCCAATATTTTTAGAACATCCCTTGTGACAGGCCAAGCCATTAGTGTGAAGACAGCAGAGAGACCAATCTACCCTTGTTGTCATCATTAAATACCTCTTTGGTTGTTTCAGGCTACCTGAGTCATTATACAGAAAGACTTTTATTTCCCACCTTTTTGGAATCAAGGACATGGAAAACCACAGGGCAGATGTCTTCTCATGTCTCCCCTTGTTTTGTGCGATGTCATTACAAGGGCTTTCAAAGTCATGGTGTATGCTCATAGAGACACAAGTATTATAGCCAGTGGCTCATTCATCAAACGAGGTTAGATAGATGAAGAGACCCCTGGTACTCTTTCTATACAAATGCAACAACTTGTTTCTTTCTGATTTAGTTCTCTAGCTGCTTCTGGATGCTTGCCTTGACATTTTGTACATTGTGCTTGTGCAAGGTGTGAACACCAGATGGACGTGCCCAAGTCTTCTCGGTGGATTTTAAAGAGAAGGCAAATGAGGTTGTCCAAACTTCACACTGAGGTGCAACCTTTATTAAGACAAACATGAGTCAAGTTTTAATTATCACTGATCTCTTCATTAGGCAAAATGTTACAAAAATCATTAGTGGGGGAAAAAGTGTGTGTTGGGGGGTTGATCTTGCAGGCTGGTAATCTGCGTAGTCTTGAGAGACATAATGAACAAAGGAGGCCCTGTACTCAACTAAATGGGGATCAACAGGTGATGAAATGTTCAGATTTCGATGATGCAATGTTTAAGTTTCACATAGAGCAGTCCGTAATTTTTTCTAGGAAAAATCTAAAAAATACTCATGTTAATTTGTTTGCTCCATTTGTACTAGGCAGTTTTTCTAAATCCTTTGGATTATTATTATTATTATTATTATTATTATTATTATTATTATTATTATTATTATTATTATTATTATTATTATTATTATTATTATTATTATTATTATTATTATCGTCATCGTCATCGTCATCGTCATCGTCATCGTCATCGGACTTATATTGCATAGGGACATGCCCAGAATCACTATTTCACTATTTTCTCTTTTTGTGTTTCTTTCCATGCCTTGAAGTACTTATATGCTGCAATGTTTCCCTCCTGGCTTATGTGAACATTACCAGTTTATAGAAAGCTTGCCCTTTGTTGGTGTTGTTCACTAAACATCTCATCAAGTCATCTTAACCTTCATTGTTGATGATTCCAGATATCACTAGCTGGTTGGATAGCTCAGTGGTTTAGGTATCTGGTTACAGAGCCAAAGTTTGAGAGTTCAGTTCCTCACTGTGCCTCTTTTATTTATTTATTTATTTAATTACATTTATTCCCCACCCTTATGCAAGGACTCAGGGTGGCTTACAATTCAAAAAAATTAAAAACTCATCAATTACAATAGAAATTAAAATCAAAGTTAAAAGATTAAAAAGATAAAAAGTAAGAAAAAACAGAGAGAGAGGAGGGGTGTTCAAAGGAGCCAGCTGGCCAAATTGACGGACTGGCCCACACCCCACACATCCCATGCCAGCCAGGTCTTCACCCCCTTCCTAAAGGGCAGCAGCTCTGTCTGGAGGCGCAACTCACTTGGCAGGAGGTTCCATAGGGCTGGAATGGACACAGAAAAGGCCCTCCTTCTCGTGCTAGAAAGATGAGCCTCTCTAGCTGTAGGTACAACCAGAGAGCCTCTCTGGTCCGCTCTGGTGGGATAGACAGATGTTCTTGGGGTGACACGGTCTCTTAAGTATCCTGGGCCACTACCATGTAGGGCTTTAAAGGTGATAACCAGCACCTTGAATTGCACCCGGAGGCATACTGGGAGCCAGTGCAGCTCTCGGAGAAGTGGTAAGGAATGAGCATAATGCCCACACCCCATCACAACCAGAACAGCCGCATTCTGGACCAGTTGAAGCCTCCGAATGGCCACCAAGGGCAGCCTCATGTAGAGTGCATTACAATAATCAAGTCTGGAGGTGACCAAGGCATGTGTGATCATGAGCAAGGAGTCCCGATCTAGGAGCAGCCGTAACTGGCACACAACACGAAGTTGCGCAAAAGCCCTCCTAGCCACAACTGCCACCTGCTCTTTGAGTAGGAGTCATGAGTCCAGAAGGACCCCCAGATTATGCACCAGGTCTGTTTGGGGCAAAACTGCTTACTCTTGTGAGTAGAGCCAGCCTGTGTAACTTTGACCAAGCTGCAAAGTCCCAAGATTCCCCCAAAAGAAAGGAATGGCAAATCAGTTCTTTGTATTCTCTATCTAGGTAAAGGTAAAGGTCTCCCTTGCTCAGAAGTCAGTAGCAACCAATTCTAGGGTCTGTTGCTCATCTCCGTTTACAGCCAAACAGCCAGCACTTTCTGCATCTGCAGATGTTTCCTTGGTCATGTGGCAAGCATGACTAGATGTCACAGTACACAGAACACTGTTACGTTTCCCACCTAAGCAGTACCTATTTATCTACTTGTAATTTCTTGCTTTCAAATGGCTAGTTTGGCAGGACCTGGGATAGACAATGGGAGCTCACTCCATCGCACATCACTTGGGTCTTGAACTGCTGACCTGCCAACCTTCTGGTCATCAAGCTCAGCATCTTAACCACTTAGCCACCACAGTCGCAAGAAATAACAAGCTATAAGCAATTACTTGTAACTCCCTAGCAGTCTAATACCTACATTTAATGCAGGCTGAATAGCTCAGTGACTTAGGAATCTGGCTGTGTAGCCAGAGGTTGGGAGTTCAATTCTTCACTGTGTCTTCTGTTAATAAAGCCAGCCTGCATTACTTTGGCTAAGCTGCACATTCCCAGACTACCCCCAGAAGAAGGGAATGGTAAGCCCCTTCAAAGTATTCTACCTAAAACCCCTGAAAAAGTTCACCATTAATCAGAATTGACTTGATGGGACGTGCTGGTGCCTGCCTGAGCAGCATTCCAGTGATATGGAGAAGGAGTGAGAGTTCAGATTTATAAGAACAGCCTTCTTTACAATGCTGGTGTTCATGCAGATTCCATGGACTACACTTCTGGATGATTGAACTGTGAGGTTTCCAGCTTGGGGATGATTGTACTGGACATAGGGGAGGTTATTTGTGGCCAAGGCATTGATTCCTAAAAGAGTCAGCGCCCTCTTGAACTCAAATGGAAGCACAACACTGGGATTCAACACCACAGACATCGCAAAGCAGCTTTTAAACTGACTTCCAAGTGAACGCTGATGAAAACAGGGCAGCATCTGGTTCAGTATGACTCATCCTTTAGGGATACTGGTGTAAATGTTTCTGGTTAAATAAGATAGAACTTTAGAATAAATTGCAGAAACAGATACAGTGGATTAAAGGAATCAAGAAGACATTAGGAAAATTGCACATAAGGCACACATTGGAAAATTGAAGTAATCTGAAGCTGTTCGTATGGTAAAGCTACAAGCATCCAACCCTAAGTAAGGGCAATTGTAT